>JAPPVO010000019.1:116906568-116973208 GCA_030407325.1 Camellia japonica
AACCTAAAGACAGTGCAGCTGTAGGGAACTGTGAACTTGTAAACAGAAAGCAGTCTTTGCAAATGCTTCAACATAATTTTGCTAAAGACACAACATGAGTAATTACTCCAAAAAAAATGTCAACTTCTCTGTGGGCTTGAACAAATTACATATATACTTGCAGCTTCTAAGAACCAAAAAATTATTTTAACCAAATGTACAATACCCACTAGCCGTCGTCACCACCATTTCCGTCTCTCTCATGCATGACCCACAAAGAAATAACCCAAATCCACTTTGTATCAAGGTTCTGAAAAGCGATTGCGGTCGCCGTAACAGTGGCGGTGGCGGTGGCGCCGTTGCGGTTGCGGGGTGTAAAGGCCATAACATAAAGGTTGCGGTAACCAGAATCGTGAATTTTTTTATTTTTCGCACAATTTGAAAAAACTTACCGATGCTCATATTTTTTTCCATGATCATATTATTGGGTTTAAAATAAATATTGATCAATTTTTGTAAATTTTTAAGTATGATCCAATATATTTCATATTTTTAAATCACTATAAACCGAGTTTTTTATATTTATTTTAATAATTAATGACTTTATATTATACAAAAAATCAATCACTAACTATTATATATAAGATACATAATAACAAAAGTAAGAGAATAAATAAGAGCCTAAATATATTTACATATTTTAATCAAGCCAAATAGATAATAACCACACTTATTATTATTATTATTTTCAACCAATATATACATAGACACACACAAACAAAATGGTTGAGTGATAGCAGCTGAATAGAATAGCATAAGTCTTACAACTTCAACAAATCAATAACTTATTCTTCATCTTCCCTCTTCTCTCTCTCTATCTCTTACTCCTCCATCTTCTCTCTTCTCTCTTCTCTCTATCCCTCTTCCCCTATTTTCAGTTTTTTTTTTTTTTGTGTGTGTTTTTTCGAAAGAAGTAGTTCGGAATTGCTACGTAACGGTGCATAACAGGCCGTTACGGCTGTTATGGCACCGTTACGACTGCTACGGCAGCCACTACGGCCGACACACCTGTGAATCTCAATCACACTGCAAAAGCGGTTATAACGAGTGGCGGTAACCACCAAAACCGTTACGTAACGGCGTTACGTAACGGTTGCGGCCACTTTTTAAAACCTTGCTCTGTATATATATATATATATGAGATTTGTTCAAAGCAAGATGCAGCCAATACAAACCTAAACCATAGTGAATGTTTTTTACCTGAAACGCAGGAGAAAACAAACTCCAATATTTCTGTTCTGTTTTGTGGTCCTCTACAGTTTTTTTCTCAATCTGAAATTGAAAAAAAAAAAAAAAAAAAAAAAAAAAAACAACAACAACACAACATTAACTTAATAGAAAATCAAGAGGAACAATAGAATAGAAGGAAACTATAATTTAAATATGGGAAAATGTAGAAGGAAAAGAGAAAACAACAACAATTGCAAAATTCATCCAAACAAAGACAGAAAAACAAATTCTATGAACATCAAATTGAAAACCAACAAACATCAACTCAGAAGAAAATCAAGTGGAGAGGTCACACAACTCTTAGAAGCAAGTAGAAAGCAGTAGGGGTGAGTTGTGTGCTTTTAAAAATAATAATAAGTAACAAAAAATCAAAGGAAGAGCAAGAAATCCTGAACTTTAAGAAATCTAACAATTAGAAACCTAAGACTTGCAGGGTCAAATTTGCCCAAACATATCAGCGACCAGCCTTGGATTTGGAGGATTGGGGATCAAAAGGATCATATACAAATACAGTTGCAAGAAGAAGGCAACACAAATCAACAAAGGAGAGAAGAGAGAGAGAAGAGAGAGAGAGAGAGAGAGAAGAGTGTGTACCACATGAGGTGGAGCGACAGTGTCGAGTGAGGGCGGGGCTGAGGCGGTGGTGCCGGGGAGGCCGTGGATAGGGCGAGACGGCGAATAAGGGGAACAGACAAAAACGGATGTGAATAACATTAAAATTAAAATTATGTAAAAAAAAAAATTTGAACATATGTAATTTGTTTACAAATACAATATTTAATAGGTAGCGTTAGGTAAGGTTTACATTTTTTATTTATATTTACAAAAATTTTATAAATTAATTTTTATTTATTTTTAAAAAAACATAAATTATAAATGTGTTTGGTTTGAATAAAATATGTAAAAAAATTTAAAAACATAAATTAAAAAATATATTTATTCAGACCTAAAATATTTATATTTTTTTTATTATTTATGACAATGGGATCATATACATTATAATTGAAAAAAAAAATATTTGAAAAAAAATTTGTTAGTTGAAATTTTAAATTTCTGTTTGAAAACTAATATAAACTCATTTTTTGAGTTTACGTTTTTTCCCTCAAATTTATAAATTGAGACAACCATTTATAAATTAAAAAAATTATCAAACAAATTTTTATGACAATTTTTAAAATTTTTGGAAATATAAACTAAAAACTAAAAACGAAATGATTACCAAACAGACCCTAATTTATTTTTATTTTTTTGGTTGAGAACTGGAATATGAACACATTAGATAATTAAGGTGTCATTTGGCAAAATTTATAAATTTATTTTGTTTATAAAAAATATTAAATATGTTTATGTTTATTTTTAGTAAAAATAAAAATAAAAAACATGTTTGTTACATAAGTATTTTGAAACCAAGTAAAAATAGGAGAGGGGGAGGTAATTGTCGATAGTTGAAAATGGTGGCCCAAGATAATTGTTGGCAATGCGAGTTAATGGCTGAAAGTGATTGCCATCGGTAAGAGATAGTTTACAGTGGCTAAAGGTGGTTATTGGCCATAAGAAATGTTGGTTGAAAGTGATTGTCAACGGTCAGAGATAATGACTAGTGGTAGTTGAAAGTGATTTTCAATAAAAATTAGTAACCAAAGGATGGTTATCGCCAGTAAGAGGCAGTTGGTACCAATGCAAGGTGGTTAACGGTTAAGGGATGTGGTGACTGAAGGTGGTTAACAAATGAGGCCATTATTAGTGATGGTAGCCAATAATGATGAGAAGAAATGACAATAAGGCCTTGCCCTGGCCCCTGCCCCTGTCCCTATCCCTGCCTATGCCTTGCCCCCACCCCCGTCCCCGTCTCCGTCCCCGTCCCCGTCCCTGTCCCAGCCCCAACCCCAGCCCCATATCATATCAAGGCAAAGATAGGTTAGTTTTATAACTTTAAAAATAATAAAATAATAAAAATTAAAGGTAATATAATATGTTATAATTAATGAGAGTTAGAAGATGTAACATGATAAATGAGTGAAAATAAATATTATATATATATTTATTTATTTAATAAATAAAATTGAGGTTTGGGCAAGAGAGCAATGGGGTAGTTAGAAGGAGTGGAAGAAAGAAAAAGAAACGAAAAAAATAAAAATAAAAAAATTAAATAGGAAACGAAACTAATGTTTTTGTGCCTATTTATAAATTTTTAAAAATGAAAATAGAAACCAAATGAATTTTTATTTATAATTTTCAAAAATTATGTAAATATAAACAAAAAATGATAAATATAAACGTTACCAAAAAAGCCCTAAATGTTCGGAAACACACAGTCAAACATAAATAATGTTCGGATATTAAATAATGAATCATGTCAAATAATTCGAAAAACAGTACCAAACATATAAAAAAAATTTAGAAACAAGTTTCAGTGTATATATAATTTGTTTCATATTGAATTTCCGAGCAAATTTTGAAAACCCATTGACCGATGAACAAAAAAACTTACATTTTCTATAATAACAAAAAAAAAAAAAAGCTTGAATTTTTTTTTTCCTTCATTGTCTATTGTTGATTTTAATATGAAATAGAATGCAAGAAAGTTGGTTTTAAAAGAAATAGGATTGAAAATGAAGATGTAAAGTGCAAAAAGTGAAAAGAGAATAGAGAACGAAAGATTGAGATTAATTATAAGATGAAGTGTTCAAAACAATAATACTTTTTGTCAATTTCAAGTAACTTTTTGGTCATTTTGAATAGGGATGTAATTTTTTTATTTTTTATTAAGTTGAGGTATCCAATCAATCTTTTGAGGTACAAATAGAGCCATCATTAAATAATCCTTATAAATATTAATTAAGTTAATTTAATGATCAGGCGAATGTGAAAAGTTTTTTTTATCTCCATAAAGAGGATTTTATTGTGTGTGCTTAAGTTTGAACCAATGTAATGAGTAGAGAGAATGTAGTAATAATTAAGTTAAGAATGGAAGGAAGAGACAAACAGAAAGTAATTGATTAATTGAATAATTCAATCACACTTGTGTTACCTTGATTATTCTAGTAACTTCGAAGGTAAGAACGGGAAAAGAAAATTACAATTCTTACTTAAAAACTACTTATAGGAAAAGTAAATGTAGAGCAAGAAAAGAGAAAAACAAGAAATTGATATGTTGAATTTGTTCGGAAGATTTTCTCTGTCTTTCATTTTGACTATTTATAGGTGTTATTCGAATTTGCAATAACTGTTGAATCTCACATCCATGATTTACCACCATTATAACTACATTCATAGGCTTTTCCCTACTTCAATTATGAATTTGAATTTCAAGGCTCTAGTTGTTTCCTTATAATTGCTTGAAATGGTTACACCCTTAAGCCTTGCTCTTCAACTCATGATATATAATTGAAGTTGCGAACTGCCACATGACACTTCTTACAATCCAACATTTGTCCCTTTTTGGTCCACCATGTACTCTCTTTTGATTGGCTGATCCTATATCTTCATATTATGCCATGTGCCACCTTCGAATTAGTTGGTTTGAATTCATGGCCAACAGTCACATATTTTTCTGGTAACAGTTACAACAATTTGTAGTTTAAAAATGAAGTTACACATTTTTGTGACAATGTTACATATTTTGTTGTATTATTATACATTTTGTGGTTATAAAATATGGACACTTGGGCAATAAATTCACTTTTGGATTTTCTTTGCTCAAAGGTCCAGGCGCTAAAACATTATTTCATAAGGACAAACTCCTACAAAATGACCAAAATACTCATCACTATTTGTTTGGATTACACGTGTTTCAAACCATCTCTCACACTTATTTGTCTTTTTCATCTTTTCTTTCTGTCTCCTCATCCTCTCAAGGAGATGAAACCTTAGTTGTCTCTCTTCTCCTCCACCCATTCTCCCACATCCTCTTAGATGACGGTCATCGACTACCACTACCACCATCTCACCTTGTTTGTTACCAGACCATGGCAGCGACCACCCAACTTCGCCACTTTCTTTTCTCTCTTCCCTTTACTCTCTCTCATCGTTCTCTCTCTTCCCTCTACTATCTCTCCCTCGCTGTTTGCCATCGATACCACCACTTCCATCGATGAAGTCTCGTCGCACCACCGCATTACGATTTTTGGTCCGACAATGAAGTCTCAATGCCGATGCTCTGGTGGTCATCAACAATATTCCAAACCTTAATCACTCAATTCTCTTTCTCTCTCTCTCTCTCTCTCTCTCTCTCTCTCTCCCCTTAGAAACCAAGCTCATCTCTCTCATCCAACAACTCCACTACCACGACCACTGCCACCAATATCTCGAGGGCTTCGACGTTGTCAACTCTATTGCTATCATTGATCTATAGTCGTCTAGGTTTGCCAAGTAGTCCACCGATGATGGCTTCATCTCTCTTTGCTCTGTGTGTTGCCTTAGGCCAAACAATAGCTGCAGATCTACCATGGAAAAATAGGGAATGAATGAGTACGGCGGCGGCGGACTCGATCTTCACCTCCATGAGGCGACTGCGAGGGATGTGTTCGACAGTCACCCTCTCTCTGTCATAGATCTCTTTCAAATATCAGATCTGAGATCATCGGCAGTGGCGGAGGAAAAGGAAGAGGAAGAAAAAGAGCTGGAAAATGGCTATGGCGGAGGGTTCAGAAAGGGGATAGTGGTGGTGAGGTGGTCATAGAGGGAAAGGAGTTACAAAGATTGGTGATGAGGTGAAGGTCTTCATCGCCACCGCTGATACACACATATTGAAAATTTGGCTAATTAACCACTAGGTTACCTTAGCATAACATTAACCTTAGGATTATGGACATGCTTTGTGAAATTTAAGTTTTTTGTGAATTTTAGGGATAAGCTACAACATATGTTTTAAAACCAATAAGCTAGAGTATATTTATCTAGATACGAATGGATATAAGTCAAATTGAACCTTTTATTAGGCTGTTGAATAGTTACTTGCTGGCCTGTTGAATATCTATTGAATAGTTGATTTTTAACAGATAAAACAAAAGATCAAACCTGTTTAGATTTGTTTTGGCAGATAAAAAGGATGAATTACTATTTTAACAGATAAAAAAATTGAACAAATAAATAAAAAAGTTATGACACAGATTTCCAATAGATAGAAACAAAGGTAAACCCTCAAAATGTGAACAAATAGGGAAAAAATTGAACAAATAAGGAAAAAGATTCAACAGATAGATATAAATTTAAATAGATAGTCAAAAAAGTCAACTGATAAAAAAAGTCAATAGGTAGATTAAGGGGTAAAATTGGAAACAAAATGTCCTTTAAAACAAATAAAATGATTTCTTACCAGACTATTTCACAAAAAGTGGATCTCTCACCAATAAAAAATATCCACTGAACCTAATAACTTATACCCTCATTAACTTGGACTTTTTAACAAATTTCTCATAAAATATTTTGATCAAATGGGTAACACTATCAGAAAATGTGTCATTTAATTTATGAATCATAAATTATCGTAATTGCTATAAAAATGCATAACATTTATCACAGAAATACGTAACAAGATACATATAACATGGACCTTTAGTTAATTGGAATCGAATTATGATATTATAATTATTTTACAAATTATAAATTAAATGATAATTGTAAAAAATATTACAAATGCAGTAAATAATATTGTAACACGTCTGCGGGGGACCTCGCTACAGTTCGGACTCGATTTGTGTCACGGTTCTTAATCTTGAACCAAAGAGTCCAAATTCGGCAAATCGTTTTGAGAAAAACAGATTTTTTTGAAAGAAGTGCCAAACATGGACTGCTTTGCCAGATACAGAGTCGCCACCTAAATATTTTATTTTTGGGAAATTTAGGAAACCCTGACTCGTTTGCCTAAGGCCACGTGTCCGTCATCACCAAAGTTGCCTCGGCTCGGGAACTTGGGTACGATTGGGGAAGGTCACTTCGTGAGCACCCCCGCTCGCCCGATCAAAGATCGGCCTCTACTAACCATGATATCTAGTTTTGAAGACATTGTGCGTTCTTATTCCGGTTATTAGCCTAGACTTACTATGTGATGCGCACAACATACAAGTATAGACCGGGTTGCCTGAATTGGAACAAAACATTTCATGTTTGTTTTTGAAAGATGGTTTGCTACCTGCAGGTAGGCTTAAAATGCAGATTTTGCCACCCTCAGGTGGGCTTAGAAAAGATGATTTTGCCACTGTCCAGTGGGCTTAAAACTCACAGTCAATGATTTGTTCCAATCCAAATAACCCAACCTTCACCCACAGGCATTCAAGGCAGTTATATCACATAAGCAGTTAGCCTCATGGTAAGCATGCTATCATGGCAGTCACTCACACGCATGCAAGGATGCTAAAGCATAAAAACTTACCGAGTACTCCGAGCCAAAACAGAAGCTAATTAGAAATCCATGCATGATCCTAGCTATACAGAAATGCCTAATGCAACACATGCAAAAACGCAACTATAGTAGGCTCGGCTATTCTAAACATGGCATATGGAATGCTATAGCTAACATGTATTCAACTTGGAATTGAAATACAAATGCAGTTAGTATGATGCGCCGAGCCCGGTGCATGCAAGACAGATGAATGAATGCAAACATGCTATCATACTGTATGCTAATTGAAACATGCCCTAATCTAACCATCATAAGCTGGTAAATAAAAAAGGAAGAAAGACGTGGGGTTGGAAGACATACATCACACTCACGCACTCTTATTACAATTATGCCCTCGCGCAGAGGGTCCGAATAAATAGTACAGTCCCAAATAAATAATACAGTCCCAATAAATAATACAGTCCAAATATGTACAAAATCCTAATTAATTAACAAATTAATCTAGGAAAGCGGTAAACTAGCATGCAAGCTAGGGACTGCCTCGACTCTGATCCGGATGATGACTGATGCATGCTCGGGTTGCCTTGCGCGGAAATCCACCGCGATGCCCCAATTAGCCTATGTTTGCAATTGTTTCTTGGAAAGCGCGCCAAGCTCCGGAAGGCTGCTGATTCTTGATTTGCTACAACAGAGAGCAGGAAAGGGACATGGTAATGTATTTTCACAAATGTATGCATGCCTCGATCCTCGTACCACCAATCACGCATATCGATGCATGATGGCCGAGGAATCGAATTGCACAACTCAATATGGAATGAATGCACATGAATATACAACTAAGTCCTAACTCCATCATGGACAATCCGGAGTGTTGGTGACTGGGGAATTGAGACACGTTCCGTCACTCGGAGTACGAAATGCCCCTCGTTTCCCGTGCTCGGGCTAACTCCTATCCCGAACACAATGCAATATGCATGACATGCATGAAATGCAACTAAGATACCACCTAACATGCAACATGCTATGAAATGGCATACACGATGCACGAGGTAACATGGCATACACAATGCGCTAACATACAACCTAGCATACACAACGCTATGGAATGAAATGGCATACGTAATGCGATATGGACTTACACTAACACAAGTGGACCTCAGCCACACTCACATAAGAGGCCATTAGACGAAAATGAGAGACTCGAGATGCATGCACGCGTGCACGCAAACCGAGGACCGAACCTAAGGCACGAAATGCCACTCTAACAAGACATGGCAAAGCATGGAATATGGCATACTAGCATGCAAATTTCAGAGGCAATAAGTGATGCAAAACAGCCCCGAAAGATGGCAAAATGACACCCGATGCATGAAATGAATCCCGAAACATGAAATTAGGTGCATGGAATGACCTATGGCTATGCAATGCATGCATTATTTGAACATGAAGTGTGAAGAAAGAATCAATACAGCCCCAAAAAAAGCATATTTACAGTTTTAAGCAAGGCCAAACAGTGAACACAAATGGGGCTAAGCTAGCATGCAAAAATGGCCCCGAAAGCGAGATAATGGAGTAAGTTGCAGCTGATGACCTTAAACAGAGAAGGGTCCTTCTACAATGTTGAAGAGGGGCCCAAAATATGGTATTTTATAGTTTACAACAAACCACAAAAACAAACACAAGTATGGCTAAACTCTCATGCAAGAAATGGGCTAAAAGAGAGACAAAGAAGGAGGTGATGGTTTCCGGCTCCAAACATATGAGGGCCCTTCAAAAATGTTGAAGAGAGGCCCAAAATATGGCCTTTTATAGTTTATGATCAAACCCAAAACAGTGCACAAGCATGCTCAAAATACTATGCAAAATAAGGCCAAAAAGAGAGTTATAACACAAAGTACAAAAAGGATGCCTCAAACAGTAAAAGACCCTTAATGAAACATGAAGAGGGGGTCAAAATAAGGCCATTTATAGTTCGGACCAGAGCCCAAAAACAGAAGCACAAGAGGCTAACAAATCATGCAAAAATGGGGCCAAAAAGAGGGATACAAAGGCAAGTGACAAAAGGAGGCCCCAAACAGTGATGAGCCCTTCAACAATGTTGAAGAAGGCCTAAAAAAAAACACTTTACAGTTTATGACAGAGCTCAAAACAGTTTATACATAGGCCAAAAATACTACACAAGAAATAGGCATACAAGAGAGGTAAAGAAGCAAGTGCAAAAAGGAAGCCTCAAACAGTGAGAGGCTCTTAAACAAACATGAAAAATAGCTCAAAATAAACCTATTTATAGTTAGGGTCGGAGCCCAAATATGCAAGCACAAAGAGCTAGAATATTGAACAAAATGAAGCACAAATGAAGGGAAATGAAAGTTACCCTTGTAGACCAAGTCTTTGACAGCCTTTGGACCAAGAAATGTTGCCTCCTAAGCTCTGGAAAGATCCTCCAAGCTTCTGGAATGGAGTGGTGGTGTAGTGCTAGGTGATGGTGTAGAAATGGTGTAAGGTTTAGGAGGTTTGGGTGTTTGAAGTGAGGGAAAGAGGAGATGTGATGCAAGGCTTAAGGCAAATTTTTATAACCCTTTGCAAGGGGGCTGGGGCTGCTGGATATATAGACAAAAGGGGGGGAAAAGAGGGGGAAAAATGGGGGGGAAACAATTCAAGTTTCCCCCCAAAACTGCAGCCTCCCGGATACAAAATCTGGGGGGAAAAGGAGGGCAGTTTTGTAATGTACCAACCTTGAGGATCATGGCCGGCCAGTTTGCTAGGGTTTAGGTGGCGTGCCGGCCCTCTCCATGGCCGGTCGGCCAAGGGTCAAAAGGGTCAAGTGGCATTAGTGGCCAGCCACCACAAATTGGTGGCCTCCCATGTGTGCTCAACACAGCCATGTGGTTAAAAACTGGAGACAGTGAACCAGGAGAGAGAAAAAGCCATTTTTTGGAGGGGTTCAAAAGGGTCAATGACAATTACTGGCCGGCCATGTGATATTGGTGGCCTCCCAGGTGTCTACAACACAAATATGTGGTTTTGGGCAAGAAAAAGTGGCCTTAGGGTGGTCAACATTGGCTTTCGAGTGAGAAAAACGAGCGACGGAGGGCGATGAAGGAATATAACTGGTTGCTGAAACAATTGCTGGCCTCCCACCCTTCTACGACCTTCTCAACAATGAAATAGAGGTCCCTGCCAAAAATGAACTCAAATCGATGCAAAATGAAGGTTCGGGGGCCGAAACGCGCAGCCTAGGGCCCCGAAAACTGACTGTTAGGCACCGGAAGTGGTGTTCGACCACGAAGTTGGTCTCTCGGACCACAGTGTCCCTCAAAAGGGAGTAAATAAGATGCATGCCAAAACCCAGAGCAAACGGAGGTGGTTAGGCGGTCCCGAACCGAGGCACTCGCCCTGACGGCTCCAAAAACCGGGAACCGGGCTCCGAAATGGGCAAATGGCCTACGACCACGAAACGTAGCCTACGGCCACTGAGAGATGATCTACGAGACCTCTCCCTCCCTTCGGGAAGAGAATAAGAGAAAATAGAGCCTAGTTCGCAAACCGAGGCAAAGCACAGAAAAGCTCGGAAGTCCGGAGGCAAGGCTCGCAGCCGAGACTCTGAAACTTCGGAATAAGCACGATATGCAACATCACCAAGTGCTCAATCGGTGACATCTGAGTCTTAAGGTCGGTCAAAAATGGGGTGTCTACAAATATAAATTTATGTCATTTACTAATGTAGCGGCCAATGGCGGAGCCAGGAATTTAATATAGGCGGGCACCTATTAATTACAATCTGTAACGCCCCAAAAAAAATACAAACTATTGTAGTAATAATAATAACCATGGCTCTTAAAAGATATCAGAAATATCCCCAACATATTCCATTACATAATCTCAATGTTTGTACAAGAATAATCTCACATGCGGTTATACATTCAATGAATCCTAGTACATGAATCTATAGAATGTAGTACATGAATCTATAGAATGTAAAATCATTCAATCAAAATAAGTAAATGCCCTCAAGGGCTTTCAAGTCCCAAGGCTTAAGCCCGGTTACATAAAAATGGTCTCTCGGACCCATACATAAATAGCCTTTGGCTTACAAAAAATTACAATCACAAACAAAATAGAGTCTTGTGCTCTCAATACATACTTCCACGCCTTAGTTCGGCAGGTTCACGCTTCTTTTCCTGCACCAAAATCTCATAGGGTTGAGCATAAAGCCCAGTAGAGAATTCTTAACAAAGTATATACATTTATGCAAGATTTCCAATATGAAATGTGCATCCCATGCTATGTCTTTTAAAAGAAGATTTCATCTTTCATCTTTTGAAAACTACCATGCTCAAAGATAATTTGAAATCTCAATTATTCAGAAATTTACAATTTAGTTTAAGGGGTAGTAAATATGACTCAGGTAATCCCTAGGTTGGTGTCTGCAAGTAGGCATAACTAGCACTACCAAAACCCCACTTTACAGGTTACTAACTGGAAGGGAAATGGTACCTCCTCCGCGCGTGTTTTCGGTCTTTTATCCCGGACATTCAAGCCAACTTAATCAATTTCATCTACACCTCCTATCCGGACTTACCAACACATTTACCTCAAAACATTTCAATAGCTCTCATTTCACAATATTCTTTTCTCAATGTAAATGTTCTAACTTAGTTCAAAATGTATAATAACAAATTGAATAAGTATGTAATGCAACAATTATCAATGCCTCATAACATTTCCCCGTTTTCGAGCATCTTAACAATCATACCATAACAACCACATATTTAATCAAATCTATCGACAAGTAACAACATTTCCTCATTTGTACAATTCTCAATGATTTAGTTATTTCAAGACTATATGCAATGTTTTGAACATCAACTTGCAAAATCACAATTCTCATAATTCATGGAACTTCAACATTTTTTTTGTTATAAACATAAAGAAAAATTTTCTAAAAGAAACATTCATTCATTTTGGCACCCAAAGTAAATATGCCCCTTTTTATCCATAAATCCCCAACATCATTTAAAAACCCCAAATTATTCTAGGTTTTCTCACCATAATCTCACATCTCCAAAACATTTGAATGAATCACACCAATGACACCTTCTTTTTATCAATAGAAATTTTTAAAACCCTTAAGTGATTATTTAAAAAAAAGAGGTAACGCATTTTTCAAAGATCACTCATCTTCTTGAGCTAACAACAAAATTTCAAGCTATTAAAAAGGATTTCGAAAAAGACATCAAGATCTTGCAAAATATATATATAACTCAAAGAGAGATCCCTACCTCAAGTTCTTGGAGAGAAAAGAGATGAAATCCCCAAAAATCGACAGTGAGAAATGCCGACCTTCACTGCACACATTTAGCTCTCAAGGAGCTCTTCAACTTTGATGAAGGGGCTTCGGTTAAAGATGCAATGGATCTAAGGAGATTAAGAGTTTGAAGAGCTTTGGGGTAGGAAATGTAGATAAAAGGGAGAGTAGTCTGTTTTTAGTGAGAGAGATATAGGAAAAGTGACAAACACAACCCAAAAAAAGAAGAAAAAAATAGAGTTTTTGGACTCAGGTTCGTCTGCACGTGCGACACTTACCCCTGCACGTGCGGAGCGTGCCTCCTGCACATGCGACACTGATCCCCGCACGTGCGGAGCCTTCCCGTACTTCCCTCTACATCTGTATATTATGTAGTAGCCAAACCCAAAAAACTCTACCCTTGTCGCACGTGCAGTGCGGCCTTCCATCCTGCACGTGCGGCCTTCTCCTACACGTGTGGCCCTGGCCCTTAAACCCAGAATTTTCTCTACTCAACTCCAGACATCCCGGACCCGACCTCGCACCTTCCGAAACGAGTGAAATTCAACACTAGAATGAATAAGAGCAAAAATTTTGAGAAAAACTCCCGAACGCAACAAACCCAAACAATTACAAGGTTCCAAGTCAACCCGACACCCCAACAAGACAAACCCAAAGTTAAACGAGGGAAAACAAAACGAGTAGCGCACCCGGTCATCACACAATCTCAAAATTTTTCTTTCCCAATCAATAACAATAACATAATAATAATTTTTTGAGCTAATGTTAAAAATTAAAAATTAATATTCATTACAAAAAAAAATTAATTTTAAACTTTTACAATTGACCTCGATGAGTTTTCATCTTTTGAAATCTTTCCACAATAGTATCATTGTCAATGCTAGAAAAAATATCTCTCTCAATGTAGACAACCAAGCTATCATTCATCCATTCGGTTCCGCAACTGATTTTGCACAATATTCATAGCTGAAAATACCCTCTCAACAGTAGCAGTTGCAACAGGTAATATTAATGCTAAAGTCAAGAGCAAATACATCAATGGATATACTTTGTCTCTTCCAGTCTCCACTATTTTCTTAGCAAGATCGGAAATTCCATTCAACATTGAGAACTCACTACAAGATAGGATGTCGATAATATATGTATCAAGTTGATCATTAAGTAACATGAGCTCCACTGAAGAAAATTCTTTAGGATAAAATTCAACAAGATGAATTAACTTTTTCCTGTCAAAACTAGAGAAAGAGTTAGATGGATTCAAACATGCCACACAAAGTAACAACTCAGTGTTCGACTCAGTGAAACGAGCATTTAGTTCTTGAATTTGCATATCCAAAATAGTGTAGAATAACTCAGCGCGATAGTGATGTAAGTTTGTAATTTCTTGAGCATTGCGCCTTTTTCTCCCTCGAGCTACAAACATATCTTCCATTTGGGGAACATCAATTTCATGCTTTTCACAAAAAGACAAAATATCATCAAGTAAAGATGTCCACCCACTCTCTTTCATCTTTTGGAGTCGTACTTTAGAAATTTGAACTAAATTCATGGCATTAACAATGTCTTGATCTTTCCTTTGTAGTGCTTGCGATAACTCACTTGTAATAGCCAATATCGTTTTCATTAAATGAAGGTTGAATACAAACTCAAATGATTGAATTGAGTCCAACAATACATTTGCTTCTACTTGTTGTTTTGAATTTGAACCATCCTCCGAAATCATTTCAAGCACATCAATCACTGTTGAAAACATACTAGCCAAGCTGACTAAAGTACCATAGTGTGAACCCCAACGTGTATCTCCAGCACGTTTAAGATTAGTTTCTTGATTTAAGCCTTGCCCACTAGATAGCTCTCCAATATTAAGTGCCTCAGCAACTTTTGCAGCTTGCTTCTCCCTAACAATATCTCGGCGTTTACATGATGCTCCAACAACATTCACCACATTAGAAATAAAAGTGAAAAGTAAAACAATTTGATTATGATTCTTTGCCACGACTACAAGTGCCAATTGCAATTAATGAGCAAAACAATGAACATAATATGCACAAGGATTCTCTTTCAGTATACGTGTTTTAAGACCATTGAACTCACCTTGCATATTACTAGCCCTATCATATCCTTGACCCCGCAATCTAGAAATACTCAATCCAAGTCTGGAGAATAAATTTTCCATAGCTTGTTTAAGTGAGAAAGCATTCGTATTAGCAACATGCTCAATACCCAAAAAGTGCTCAATCACTTGGCCTTTTTTGTCAACATATCGTATTACAACTGCCATTTGCTCCTTGACTGATATGTCACGGGCTTCATCAATCAAAATAGAAAAAAGTGCATCACCAAGATCTCTAATAATCACATTGATAGTTTCAAATGCTGCCACATTTACAATGTCTTTTTGAATATCAGGAGATGTCAACTTGAGATTTTGTGGAGCATTGCTCAATGCAACCACTTTGACATCTTCATTATGATCGGCAAGAAACTTGAGAAGTTCAAGAAAATTTCCTATTACTTGAATTTTCAGATTCATCATGCCCACGAAACGCAAGTCCTTGTCTTAGAAGAAATTTGACACAATCAACCAATGAATTCAAATGGGTTCGATACTCAATTCGAGCTTGATCAGATTGTTTGAAAAAAATCGTTTGAATATGTTGGTTTTGGTTTAACAAGTCTTGACATTTACTCGAAGCTTGATTATGAGCACTATTGGGACCTCCAACACGAGTCTTAATTTTTTCTTTTTTCTTTCAATTTGAGAAACCATCACCAACAAAAGAATCACCATTAGCTTGATCTCCAATATCGGGTTTGAAAAAATAACAACATAAACAAAATGCTGCATCTTTTGCTCCGCTATACTCCAACTAATTAGGAAATTCACTAAACCAAGCCTGATTAAATCGCCAAAGTTTTTGTCCAAATGATTTTTATGGAAAATTATGATCACGAGGTTGACAAGGACTTTTTTGTAGATATGCACTACGAATTTGGTCTCGATCATTAGCATTATAGTCCATAAGGTCTACTAAGTTGATTTCTATGTGACTTTGTTTTCCAGATGAATAATTATCATCTTCTTCTTGAGGAAGAGATGATTTCAACTTTGATTTTCTTTTGAAATATTTCTCTATGACTGTTTGAAAAAACTAAAAATAAAAATAAAAATTTATAATCAAAATCACAAACCCCCACAAATCACAATCTCCAATTTTAATACAAATCAAAAAATTTAAATTAGCACAAATCACAACAAATCAAAATTTCTAATTTTAGCACAAATTATAACAAATCAAAATCCCTAATTTAAATATTAATCACTGCAAATTAATATTTTTAATTTTAGCACAAATCAAATCCCTAATTTTAGCACAAACAACAACAAACCAAAATCCCTAATTTTAATATAAATCACCACCAATTAAGATTCATAATTTTAGCATATCAAAATCTCTTATTTTAACATAAATAATAACAAATAATTTTTTTTTTACAAATCATAAGTTAAGAAATAACTGTAAATTAATACTCATAATTTTTATTTAAAAGGAAAAAAATAAATAAATAAAGTTACCTGTAAACAATGAAGAGAAGATACCAAGGTTGTAGTGTGGTCCCAAATTTGTGTTGTGTGATCCTAATTTGTAGAATTGTGAGTCGGTAAATTACAAAGCAATAAAGGAAGACAAAGAAGACAAAGAAAATACGAAGATACTTAACAAGTATTGTGAATAAATAAAAATATAAAAAATCTCATACACTTTTAGGGTTTTAGAGTTTTAACCTTGCTGTAATTGGAGTTGTGTGCACTCACCAAAAAAAAAAAGTTGTGTGTCAATACTTGGTGGGATTGGGATTCAAAAAAAAAAAAAAAACAAACAAACAAAAACAACAAACAAATGTGAGTGTGTGTGTCAGTGGGTTTGAGATTGTGTATTAGGAGGGGCACTGTGTAGGTGTGTGAAAGCCAGACCCCACTAAAACAAAACAAAAAAAAAAAAAAAAAAAAATTCAAAAGTCAGAGGTGGCACGTGACCCCCTGAGCCCACGTCCCTCCGCCACTGCTTGCAGGATCAAATTTGCCCGAACACATATTTGCGACCAGCCTTGGATTTGGAGAATTGGGAATCCAAAGGATCGTATACAAATACAGTTGCAAGAAGAAAGCAACACAAATCAACAAGAGGAGAGAGAGAGAGAGAGTACCACATGAGGTGGAGCAACAATTTCGAGTGAGGTCGTGGTTGAGGCAGTGGTGTCGGGGAGGCCGTAGATGAATAGGGCGAGACAGAGAATAAGGAAAAATAGAAAAACAGATGTGCATTTTTTTTTTCAAATAGAATTAAAGTATGTTAAAAAAAATTTGGGCAAATTATCTACACCTCCCTTGAGGTTTAGCTAAATTACAAATTCTTCCCTAAGATTTCAAAAATTACATCCTGCCCTCCCTCCCCGAGATTTATATTCGTATAATAATTTAACCCCTACCGTTAACTAAACGTAAAAAATGGTTAGCTGACATCACCAAAATATAAATTGATGGACGATATTGCCCCTGCTAAAATCCCTTTGATAAATCAACAAAATTTGCAAAAGAATTATGTTAGATGGAAAAAAGATTAAGTTTTTAGAACCATATTTGATTTGTTATTTAGAAATATTTTTCAGAATTTTTTTAAAAAATAAAAACTAATTTAATAAAAATAAATATGAAAAAATATATTTAATTTGTAAAATTATTTCTAACCACTCAAAACATAAAATTATATAAAAATAATAATAAATTTTTTTATTTTTTATTTTTTAACCAAATTAATTTTTAATTTTTTTGAAAAAATTTAAAAATAAATTTCTAAAAATCAAACAAAACATATTCTAAGAATTTTTTGACAAGCCATTTCTTGTGCTTTTAACTTATTTAATTATTTGTTAATTTTATGATATTTTCACCGTTTGGCACTACAACATATAAGAGTTTTAGAAACTAATTTTTTTGATCTCTAAAAGTGAAAATTTTGTTGCAAAAGACATTTAGGGACTAATTTCTATCGTCATGAAGATAGTGGCTAAAAGGTCGCATTGAAAAGTCAAAAATAAGACTTTTAGCAATAAAATTTCAAAAATGTCAATAGTAAATAGACTTTTAGGGACAAAATAATTTGATCTCAAAATGGTTTATTTTTTGAGACAAAAAATTTGATACCAAAAAGATAATAATTAATCACTAATGTTCAATTTTTGTTGCTAAAAATATAATGTCACTTTTCGTAACATAAATATTTGGTCCCCTAAAAATAATTTTGTTTCTAAATTTTGGTCTCTAAAACCTTAATTTTTTGTAGTGTGATAAGTGTTTTTCCATTTTAATTTTGCATTTTATAACTTATTTAAAAATGATAATTTAGTTAAACTTCATGGGAGAATCTGTAATTTAGCTAAACCTCAAGGAAAATCTATAATTTAACTAAACCTCAAGGGGGTGTAGGTAATTTGCCCTTATTTGTCAAAAGGGCATTTTAGTCAATTTATGATATTCGTTAACGGTGTTAATTGCAATGGGGTGGGATGTAATTTTTGAAACCTCAAAGGAAAATCTGTAATTTCGTTAAACCTCAAGGGAAATGTAAGTAATTTGCCCACATTCTTTTTGAACATATGTAATTTGTTTAGAAATGTAATATTGAATTTATTTATTTTCACAACTAGAATATGAAGAAGTTAGATAATTAAATGTTTGAAAATACATAGCCAAATGAACAATGTCAAATAATTCAAAAACACTATACTAAATATATGAAATTTTTTTAGAAATAAGTTTCAGAATAAATATAATTTGTTCCATACTAAATTTCTGAATAAATTTTGAAAATCCATCAACCAAAAATGATGAAAGTGAACAAAAAAACTTACATTTTCTATAATAAAAAAAGAAAAAAAATCTTGAAAATTGATTTTTCGTTATTTATTGTTGACTTTAATATGAAATAGAATGCAAGAAAGTTAGATTTAAAAGAAAAATGATTGAGTACGAAAATGTAAAGTGCAGAAAGTGAAAAGAGAATAGAGAATGAAAGATTGAGATTAATTATTGTTACGCTCCAAATTTTATTATCCGGATACATTACCGAAACCTTTAATTTAAATCTAATTAAATGATGCAAATAGGAATAATAAGAATAATTATGATTGAATAACAAGAAAATGTTCTCTCCGAAATGATTACAATAATAGAATGTCTGATACATTACAAACACATGCCCCGTCATTTAAATTTACAAAATAAATAATTACACAGGAGTATATATTGACACTTCAACACTTCACTACACTGTACATCTTCATTTGCCCTCTACAAAATAATACTCTTGAAGGACAATTAACTTCTTGATCTTCAAACCAGTGTTTCTGACTCCGTTCTTGAAAATAGTACAATAACGTGGGATGAACAAATATGTCCAGTAGTGTGACAACCCTCACCACTGTTTACTGATAATACCTCTGATTAGTGCTAATCTAAGATTAAGCATGTTAATTGACTGGTTGACTGAAATTCTGAACTGATTGATTGAGTGTGTTAGTTTGAATGCAATTCTATCTTTTGACTGTTAAATGATCTATTCATATGTTATGTCTTAAACTGCAAATTGAAGGCCTTATCTGCAGCCGAATCTGAAAATGATTAGTGTTATGTGTTGACTAGAATTTATGTAATTTTATGATATATTTAATTGAAATGTGATTTGGTATGTTTAAATTGGATTAAATAATGCTAATGTACAAGAGTTGGACTTATTCACCAAATTGCCATGCTTAGTGGGCCACTTTCTCCACCACCTTGAGGCTTGAGTACACTTAGACATACCTTTTGCTCAGCCATTTTGAGAGACAAACCGATTAGAGAGAGAGAGTAGGAGAAAGCTTGATTCTATCTCAAATTGGCTTGGAAAACTTGGAAGAATTGAAGAGAGAATTGGCAAATTGAACTTCCATACTCGAAATTGAGGACCTAAGGTAGAGAATTTACCTTCTTGTTTGTGAATTCAAGTTGTATCTTGCATGATCCATGAGAAATAGTGAGTTGAGTCTAGAATTGGTTTAGATTGTTGAATTGAAGCTTAAATCATGCATGCATGAGCATATCATGAAGTTTAAAGTTGTTTTCATGGAAATTCTTGCATGCATGTCTACATTATAGTTCTAGTACATGAATTCATCATGTTTTTGGAAGTTTAGACTCAATTGAGCTTGCATTGAAGCTTTGAATTTGGTTGAGCACTTGCATGTCATATTTAAATTATGTTTTTGAACTTTGGATGAAAATTGTGCTTAATTGAACTACCTTTGGGCTTTGATTTCTCAAATTGATCTTTAAAACATGTCATATTATGAGTTTACAAATGTTTTCCAGAAAATTAGCCCAAAAGGATCGAATTTGATGCTTTGAAGTTGAGTTTTGAGTTTAAGGTTGAAATCTGGAAATTTCAGATTTTGGACTCACGCTTGAGCGGGGAACTCCACGCTCGAGCGTACACACTGAGTTCATGCAGTCCGCTCGAGCGGGGAAAGTGACGTTCGAGCGGGAAATGCGTGTATCTAGTACTTTTACTGTGTTTACAGTCCGCTCGAGCGAGGGAATGCACGCTCGAGCGAGTATCGAGTGCCCATCGAGCGTGAATTTCATGCATCCAGTACTTTTACTGTAGCTTGCAGTCCGCTCGAGCATAGAAATCCACGCTCGAGCGAGACCCCTGTTTCAGCAAAATTCTGAAAAATGTTTTAAAGTGCATCTTTGTATCCTCATTTCATCCTAAGCATTCTTAGGCCTAGTTTAAGGCATCTTAATGAGGATACTGATGTAGAACCACACTGAGTCAAGTTAGGGACTAAGTCATTGATTCTCAAGTGTGTAACTTAGTGTGTGTTCATCCTATAACTGTGTAGGGTTGGCATCCGAGGACGCTCACTAGCCTATCTGTAGCCCAGAACTCCGTGAGTAACTATGTTGTAAAGATATGTTCAATTGAGATTATTTTATGAACAAATGACTGTACTGCTTTATGAAATGACACTGTTTACTAAATGAATGTTTGTCCTATTTGTGAACTGTATTCGTGGCATCCATAGCAATTTACTGTTACTGAACTGTTACTGCTACTGTTACAGAGATCTCTGTTGGTTCCCATGTTGGAACCACTACTGTTTACTGATATGATGGCCATCAACTGACTGTTCGGCCTATTAAGACCAACTATACTGTTTGCTATTGGATGTACCACATATGACTATTATGGTTTATAAATGATTGTTATGGCATGACATATGAGTCACAGACTGTATGACTGAAATACTGTTATAACTGACTGTTTTAAATACTGAAAGGACATTCATTCTTAACCTCTTTACGCATATGTTATTCACCAAGCTTTAGCTTACTGCTCATATATATATGTAGGTATACAGGCACCGGACCGTTGCTAGGAGTATCAGGCTAAGATCCTGTTTTTTCAAAGCCAACCATTGTGCCTTACTGAGAGGTTCCAAGTCCTTCAAGTTAGGGCTTTTTGGGGTGCTTTAGTTTCCCCATTTTTGTCTCCGTTTTGTATATACTGTATAGACTTGTACTGTACTGTACTAGTAGGGGTTAAGTCCCTGACCTGGATGATCGTATATGTATGTATATACTGTTTTGTTCTGAATGTGAATATGTATGAAAAGTCTTTTTGCATACAGACTGTCACAGCTCATTGGACATCTATTATCACTGTTTTGGCTTCCACCAGCCCCTGTACTCTGTATTACTGTTATTACTATTAAGCAGGCCTTCGGTAATCACGAATTACTGGCCGGTTACGGTACTAAACCCATAGAGGCGGGTTTGGGTCGTGACAAGTAGGGATCTACAAAGATTCCTAACAATAAGATCAATAGATACATGTGATTATGAATGCTAACAAATGATACATAAATATATAATGTGCATTTTTTATCCAAAGTAGAGTATACATAGGTGGATACTTTCTTTATAAAGTCCCACTAGACTTTCAAAGAAAACTCATTTATTATCTTCTCATCCGTTTTACCTTATCTAAATAAACCTGAAGAATTTTCCTTCAAAAAAAAAAAAAAAACTCTTTGAATCTTAGACAAAAACCTTAGGTCTTTTAACCATGTACTACCATTGAGCATAGATGAGACACATTAATTATACAACTACCCATCCTCACCATAATTTGTACAATCCCAAAAACATAACCCAAGATTTTCCCAAACGAGTAATAATACTTGTCTTTTTAAAATCCCACGTCCATCTCTTTTCAACCAAACCATTTACCAAAATCAACCCAACTCCAAAAAACAATATCTGTTGGGGTTTTTCACAAATTGGGGCTTTTTCATTTTTAAAAATTCATATACAATTTTGTATATCGAAAATAGTTGTAGCAGCAAAACCATAGCCCAACAACCTCCAATTTAACAAAACCCTCAAGCCCAAATCATGACATCAAAATCAAGCAAAAAATGACCTGAAGCCATGTTTTGGTCATGGCCTAGTTGCAGCCCACTCGCGAGTGCGACCTCCAACCTAACATCTCGTGGATGCAACCAACAAGGTCGTGGACCAGACCAGCCAGACCCAGATTCCTTGGCAGCAACCACCCCAAAGCACATCAACGGTCAAGACTACCCAAAATGCTCAACGTCACTCGGAACAACCCTGTCTCCCAACCAAAAATGAAAATGACTCTGGTTAAACTGACCCAGGCCACTACAAGCTCCCCCACTTAAGAAATTTCATCCATGAAATTAAAGAAATGCCAAAAACAAAAATGACCACTCAATCTATAAAGAAAACACAACACCAACCCAAGCTTAGATCTGTCTAAGGTTAAGTTCCTGAATCCTGGTCCAACACCTCAGGGCCCTAAAGACACCCGAATACCAATAATTCTAAAAAAATCTCACGGATGCATCCTCGACCCACATAACTCGCTGTGGTCTACGAGACGAGAAGCAACAACTACTCCTCGGACTCAAAGACGTCAACTACGTCTAACCATCAACAATTCCTAAAAATACCACTGAGTGCTCAATACTCCAAAATGGAGAAGAAAAACCATTCTTACCCAAACTCTCAGCCCAATACTCACAAAAGAGAGGATCAAAACAAAACACGATTAAAAGACAACGTATACGACATAATAAGCCCCCGACAAACACATAACTAGTCACACGCTAGGTCACAATACAACTAGCCACACATTGTGATATATTGAACTTGTTTTGTGTTACGACCCAAACCCGCCCCGAGAAGGTCGGCATCGTAACCGGCCAGTAATTCTAGATTACCACAGGCCTTACTGTACATAACATAAATAAACGGGGCTCGCGGAAGCGAAAACAAACTACAATAGTCCAAAGAGCTGTGCATTTATATGAACATACATTACATGCCAAAAATGAGTTAATTACCCACATTCATTACATAACATGATCGTAAACATCACATACGACTCTGTCACAACTGTACAACAAAACTAAACAAGAGCTCACAAAAGGGCCTTCCAGGCCTAGCCCCAGCTCGGAGGCACATAAAATCTGGTGGCTGCAAAACGGTGGCTCGATGCAAAACTCGGCCTAGGCTTGACTCCCTGAAGGCTCACCTATAAATACATAAATACAAACAATGAGCTAAAGCTCAGCAAGTAACATTAACGTAAAGGGGTTAGTGAACGAATTCCAACATTCCATATAAATCCATAAAACATTACATTCATATACATAATCATACTTGTCATAGAACATACATAATGGCATACTCCATAGAACATAACATGTGTCGACTAACGACTAGAGTAACCGGTCCCGGACACCGATTAAACACATACCGAGATCTCGTAAACTGGTCATGGGCCTACATTTCCATGCCGTCCCCCATGACTCAAACGCATGGGCCTGCACTTCTATGTCGTCCCCCACGACTTAAAACTATCTATGGATGCCATACTAGATTCGTAAACTGGACATTCGTTCACAGAAAACATTTATCATTTCAAAATCATACATAGCATATCTTTACATTTGGAACATAATTCATAATAACATATCTTTACAGAAATGTTACTCACAGTGGGTTTCCAAAACCGATGGCACGGTCTTCACTTCTTGACCTGCAAATCATCAACAGTATAATACATTTCTTAACATATCATCATCAAATCACATAATTCATGCCATTCCATACTTCTTTTACATGCTTTCATATTCATTCTTATCTTTCTTTACTTTAATTCATACTCATGAAATGCTAAATTATGCCATTAACATGCTAAAAATCATGTAGAACAACTTCCAAAAACTTTCCTGAAAAAGGTCCTCCCCTCGAGCGCCCCTTTGTCCGCTCGAGCGGACTGTACAATCTGTCAAAACTGCTGGGAGGCCGATTTCTACGCTCGAGCGGGCTTCCCTCCGCTCGAGCGGACCATGCAAAAGTCCGAAACTCTGGTTCTTCTTCTAAATTTCATCCTTTTCTTTGAAACATTAACTTCCAATCTTATGAAATCAAAGCTCAAAATCATTGATCAACAACATGATTGAACCATCAAACTTCACACAAAGCCCATATAGATCAGAAATAAGATCAAACCCATGAACTAAGATGAAAAACCATGAACATATACATACAAGCTTCATATCTCTATATCCATGGAGGTTCTACCTCAATTTGCCAAATATAACTTAAATCATGCCATAGATGCTCAATTTAAACATAAATTCTCTTTCATTCCGTTCATATACCACAAGATCATTGATGATGCAACTTTATTTCAAGAAAATAGGAGAAGATCCTTACCTTAAACACTTGAGTAAGAAAGTTTGAGCTTAAACCCCTTTTTCTTCTCTTCTTCTCCCTTGCTTTCCTCTCCTACGAATTCCTCTCTTTTCTCTCTTCTAGATTTTTTTTCTCTTTGGTTCTTGAGTCAAACAAAGTCATATAAGTCTTACATCCTTATCTATATCTCACAATAAATAGATTTGTACCAAACATTTGAGCCAAACAAGCCTTACGAATCAGACGAAATTCAGTCTTCAATTTAATGTCCCAAATAACTCTAAAAATTCCCGGTATCACTTAGACATGTTCAATTTCGTTTTCTGAAGCCATAACGGTTGTCAATTTAAGTCCCAAAGTCGTAATTACAACAGATATTTTGCTAATTCAAACAGATAATCTTCAATTAAATCATATAAATGCATAATTAATTACTGATAATTGTGACACACGGTTCCGGGTCATTACACTCTCCCCACCTTAAGAAGTTTGGTCCTCCAAACTCTACTAAGCTCCATAGCATTCAATGCAAAGGTAGTAATGTAGATATAACAAACCATATCGTAGTCAAGTTATTTCATGTCGTTCACATTCAATCGATTACCATAGTCACATATTCAATATTCTCCATTGCATAGGTAATAATGCTAACATCATGATAGATAATTAAAATTATACCTGTCTTCGCTTTGCCAGTATCCTGTGCCTTATCTGAAACTAAGGTGTAAACCCTTGCTTGCCTCAAAGTATTTCCCTCGGGGGTAGCTGTTGTGGTGGTTTTCGGTGTCATTGTTGATGTATTACCACTAATCACGGGTCTTTCATTTCTCGAATAAACTTGTGGGCAAGCTTTGGCTATGTGTCCTTTCTGTCCACATTTGTAACAAACTCCGGATCCACGGCGACAAATACCCCAATGTTGCTTTCCACATTCTTTACAAGTAGGCACACCTCCCTTTGTATTATCATTAACGGTTAAGTTCGATTTGTCATTCACGGAGCCCACGGATTCACTAACCATTTCTACTTTCTGTTTCTTGAACTTTTTACTTTCTGCCTCGGTCATTGTTGATTGGGACATTTTCAAATTAGCAATATTTGTTTCGGACATTAGAGCTCTGTCAAGTACATCAACATACTTTTCCAATTTCAACACGTTCACCCTATCCAATACCTCGACATGTAGGCCACCCTCAAATTTTCTTGCCTTTTTATATTCCGTGTCAACCATATGTGGGGCATAACGAGCTAATTCAGTAAACTTACTTTCATACTCTGCTACTGACATTGTACCCTGCTTTAGCTGTTCAAATTCAGATATTTTCCTGTCTCGCATACATTGTGGAAAGTATTTTTCATAAAACATCTCCTTGAATCGGTCCCATGTCAAATCCCTATTTTCATTTCGAACAAGCATCCACCATCTTCGAGCTTCTTCTGTCAGAGTAAATGTTGCTAACAGAACTTTATACACATCAGTACATGGAAATACTTCAAAGAACTTTTCTGTTTCAAGTACCCATGCCTCCGCTTTTAACGGGTCAATGCCCCCTGCAAATTCTGGTGGTTTCAGTTTCTTATATTTCTGTGTCAAGGTGATAATATCATCATTATTCATCTGTTCCACTTGCACTGGTGGTGGTGGAGGAGGCGAAAATGGCTGTCTCTGTGGTGGTTGGCCTTGCTCTAGTTGTTGTCTAACCAACCCAGTCAAAACCTCTACCATTCTTTCTAACCGAGTCATTCTAGCATTAGAAGATTCTGTTTCATCTACATGACTTGCATTGGTATCTTCCATTGGTCTATAGAACGCATATCAAATAGCACATTTCATTTTCCATATACTGTTTCCTTTACTGTCTCATCATACACAGTGCTCATTTCCATAAACGTACGCACACACACACACATGCACATATGTTTATGTCATGCTCTATTTCTTTCTAGGACACCCTACAGCTCTTATGGACACGTGTATGGGTAAATTAACTCGTGCGCTCTGATACCATTCTGTCACGACCCAAACCCGCCCCGAGAAGGTCGGCATCGTAACCGGCCAGTAATTCTAGATTACCACAGGCCTTACTGTACATAACATAAATAAACGGGGCTCGCGGAAGCGAAAACAAACTACAATAGTCCAAAGAGCTGTGCATTTATATGAACATACATTACATGCCAAAAATGAGTTAATTACCCACATTCATTACATAACATGATCGTAAACATCACATACGACTCTGTCACAACTGTACAACAAAACTAAACAAGAGCTCACAAAACGGCCTTCCAGGCCTAGCCCCAGCTCGGAGGCACATAAAATTCTGGTGGCTGCAAAACGGTGGCTCGATGCAAAACTCGGCCTAGGCTTGACTCCCTGAAGGCTCACCTATAAATACATAAATACAAACAATGAGCTAAAGCTCAGCAAGTAACATTAACGTAAAGGGGTTAGTGAACGAATTCCAACATTCCATATAAATCCATAAAACATTACATTCATATACATAATCATACTTGTCATAGAACATACATAATGGCATACTCCATAGAACATAACATGTGTCGACTAACGACTAGAGTAACCGGTCCCGGACACCGATTAAACACATACCGAGATCTCGTAAACTGGTCATGGGCCTACATTTCTATGCCGTCCCCCATGACTCAAACGCATGGGCCTGCACTTCTATGTCGTCCCCCACGACTTAACTATCTATGGATGCCATACTAGATTCGCAAACTGGACATTCGTTCACAGAAAACATTTATCATTTCAAAATCATACATAGCATATCTTTACATTTGGAACATAGTTCATAATAACATATCTTTACAGAAATGTTACTCACAGTGAGTTTCCAAAACCGATGGCACGGTCTTCACTTCTTGACCTACAAATCATCAACAGTATAATACATTTCTTAACATATCATCATCAAATCACATAATTCATGCCATTCCATACTTCTTTTACATGCTTTCATATTCATTCTTATCTTTCTTTACTTTAATTCATACTCATGAAATGATAAATTATGCCATTAACATGCTAAAAATCATGTAGAACAACTTCCAAAAACTTTCCTGAAAAAGGTCCTCCGCTCGAGGGCCCCTTTGTCCGCTCGAGCGGACTGTACAATCTGTCAAAACTGCTGGGAGGCCGATTTCTACGCTCGAGCGGGCTTCCCTCCGCTCGAGCGGACCATGCAAAAGTCTGAAACTCTGGTTCTTCTTCTAAATTTCATCATTTTCTTTGAAACATTAACTTCCAATCTTATGAAATCAAAGCTCAAAATCATTGATCAACAACATGATTGAACCATCAAACTTCACACAAAGCCCATATAGATCAGAAATAAGATCAAACCCATGAACTAAGATGAAAAACATGAACATATACATACAAGCTTCATATCTCTATATCCATGGAGGTTCTACCTCAATTTGCCAAATATAACTTAAATCATGCCATAGATGCTCAATTTAAACATAAATTCTCTTTCATTCCGTTCATATACCACAAGATCATTGATGATGCAACTTTATTTCAAGAAAATAGGAGAAGATACTTACCTTAAACACTTGATTAAGAAAGTTTGAGCTTAAACCCCTTTTTCTTCTCTTCTTCTCCCTTGCTTTCCTCTCCTACGAATTCCTCTCTTTTCTCTCTTCTAGATTTTTTTTCTCTTTGGTTCTTGAGTCAAACAAAGTCATATAAGTCTTACATCCTTATCTATATCTCACAATAAATAGATTTGTACCAAACATTTGAGCCAAACAAGCCTTACGAATCAGACGAAATTCAGTCTTCAATTTAATGTCCCAATAACTCTAAAAATTCCGGTATCACTTAGACATGTTCAATTTCGTTTTCTGAAGCCATTACGGTTGTCAATTTAAGTCCCAAAGTCGTAATTCCAACAGATATTTTGCTAATTCAAACAGATAATCTTTAATTAAATCATATAAATGCATAATTAATTACTGATAATTGTGACACACGGTTCCGAGTCATTACATTTTGGAAATGGGTTTTATCAAACAAATGTTTTGATTTCGAAAAATGTTTTGAATAAATGGAAAGGTTTTGGTAATTAGAAAGAAAGGTTTTGTTTTGTTGAGAAAACAGATGGATTTAAAAATGTATTTGGACATATTGTATATATGTATTGTATCATGATCATTTATGCTAGTGGAGCATATTTGGTTTTTGAAATATTATCTATTGGGTTTTATGCTCACCCTACATGGCTTAAAATGTTTTTCAGGTGTGTTGGATAGAAAGCCCTTGTCATACTCTTCGTTTTTATATAAGGAACATCGGGTACAAAATTAGTAGAAAGAGATGAAAACCAAGCTCTTATGAGCTTGGAACTCAAAAATGGCTGAAAATAGAGAGAGGACAGAAAAAGAATCTCAAAAGAATGCAGAAAAGTGAACTAAAAATGACTTTAAAGTGTTTATCTTGAACAGACCACTTGAGTGACCACTCTTACGCTCAAGCGTTAGAGACACCACACCATTCCAGCGATGAAACCTTTGCTCGAGTGTAGAACTCATACTCCCAGGACATCAGACCAAACCAAGGCAGGCTGCTCGAGCGACTAACCTTGCGCTCGAGTGAACATCAATATCTTCCACAATTTTAGACCTACAAAAGTATTGGATGACTCGTAAAACCACTAAAGCGATGAGAAATAAATTTTTTTTGAGAGTGCTACAATTATAAGATGGGGTATTGAAAACACTAAGGTGGTGTTTAATAAAACCGAAATCTGAAAAACTGAAGACTAAATAGTATTGAAAACTGAATGTTGAATTTTTTAGTTGAAAAGTTATTTCATAAAAATTTAAGTGCTGAACTAAAAATAAAATTTTTAATATGTATAAGATTAAATTTAAAATTTATTATTTTCAAATTATATACTTTAATTTTTATATTGTGATGGTGGTGGTAATGGTGGTGGTGGTAGCGGTAGCGGTGGTGTTGATGTGGTGGCGACATGGTGGTGATGGTGGTAATGATGGTAATGGTAGTAAAATGATGGTAGTGCTTATGACAATAATGACGATGGTGATGAAAGTGGTGGTAGTATTGGTGGTGGTGGCAACATGATGGTGGTGGTAGTGGTAGTGGTAGCGGTAGTAGTGACGGTGGCATGGTTGTGGTAGTGATGGTTTGATGGTGCTGGTTGTGGTTGTGGTGGTAGTGGTGGTGGTGAGTTTATAATATTTATAAATTCAGTCAAAATTAAATAAGTTTCATATGATTTAAAATTTTCTTAAGTTTTAGTTTCATTTTAAGAGGTTTTAAGAGGCACTTAAAAATTTTATGTGATATCAATTGTGATTATCAAGCGGGCTTAATTAATTATCATTTAATACATTTAGTTTTAAGAGCTGAATGAGGTTATCAAACACTCCCTAAGATTTCTACTTTTTGTAAATTTCAAGTACTTTTTGGTCATTTTGTATAGGAAAGTAATATTTTTTTTTATTATTATTAATTTGAGGTATCCAACCAATCTTTTAAGGTACAAATCAAGTCACCCATTAAATAATCCATATATGTATGTATATATATATTAATTAAGTTAATTCAACGATTAGGCGACTGTGAAAGTTTTTTTGCCTCAATAAAGAGGATATTATTGTGTGTGCTTAAGTTTGAACCAATGTAATGAATAAAGAGAACTTAATGCGGTAATAATCAAGTTAAGAATGGAAGGAAAAGACCAATAGAAACAAATTAATTGATTCATAAAAATAATCCAATTACACTTGTGTTAGCTTGATTGTTTTGGCAACTTCGAAGGTAAGAACTGGTAAAGAAAATTATAATTTTAAGTTAAAAACTACTCCTATGGAAAGTAAATGCAGAGGAAGAAAAGAGAAAAATAATATATTAATGTATTGAATTTGTTCGGAGGATTTTCTTTGTCTTTCATTTCGACTATTTATAGGTGTCTTTCGAATTTGCAGTAATTATTGAACCTTACCTCCATAATCTCCACCATTATAACTACATTCATAAGCTTTTCCCTCCTTCAACTCTGAATTTGAATTCCAAGGCTTTAGTTGTTTCTTTGTAACTGCTTGAAACGGTTACACCCCTAAGCCTTGTTCTTTAACTCATGATATATAACTGAAGTTGCGAATTGCCACATGAAACCTCTTACAATATAACATTTATCCCTTTTTGGTTTGCCATGTGCTCTCTCTTAATTAACTGATCCTATCTCTCTATATTATGCTACGTGCCACTTTCGAATTAGTTGGTTTGAATTCAGCGCCAATAGTTACATATTTTTTTGATAACAATTACGACAATTTGTAGTTTAAAAATAAAATTACATATTTTTGCGATAATGCTACATATTTTGTTGTATTATTACACATTTTGTGGTTATAAACAATTGGGGGAACTTACGTGTAGATCTTAATGAGTGGACTTATTGTCCAATAGGTCCTATAATAATTAATGACATTTTTTATTAAACACTATTAAAAAACATCACTAATTGTTGATTTTCAATGATAATTTGAAAATTTTGTCACAAAAAATGTCACTAATTATGAGTTTTAGCGATAGTTTAAAAAAATCGTCACAAAAAAATATCACTAATTTACAACTTTCAGTGACAATTTAAAAAATTCGTCATAGAAAAACGTTACTAATTGTAAGTTTTAGCGACATATTATGAAAACCGTGATAAAAAAAAGTCACTAATTGTCAATTTTTAGCGACATGTATAAAAAATCGTCACAGTAAATTATTTTTAACGACGATTTTATTAGAATTTACTTTTAATAGGACTTGATGAGAATTATGTCTAAATATTAAGATCTATTAGTAATTTATCCTAAAATGTGGGTCAAATGGGTAACAACCACAAAATGTATTATTTAATTTCTGAATTATAAATTGTCGCAATTGCTACAAAAAATGTATGATATTTATCACAAAAATACATAATAAGATGCATATATTATGACCCTTTAGTTAATTAGAACCGAATTGTGATATTATAATTATTTTATAAATTATAAATAAAATAATAATAGCAGAAAATATTTCCAATGCAGTAAATAATATAAATTGACATCGTTTACCAATTTGGTGGCTGTTAAGCTTGGTGGTTAAACGTTGGGGTAACTCTTGCAAGTTGCAGACGTCGCAGGTTCAAACCTGCGCGCTACCTATTACAATTGCAAAATCATTTGACGTGGCAAATGAATTATAAATTACACTCACATCCTCCCTTTGAAAAACCTTTCCTGCCTTCGCATCCTCCCTTTGAAAAATAAATTACACTCACATCCTCCCTTTGAAAAACCTTTAAGGTATTTGACGTGGCAAATGAATTATAAATTACACTCACATCCTCCCTTTGAAAAAGGTAAGCGAAGGTAAGCAAATACATAGTGATAGGGACAGCGTCAAGAGCCAACGAAAGAAAATACTGATAGGGACAGCCAACGAAAGAAAACAACGAAAATTGTGTTGAAAGACCAGACCCTATTGATATACTGAAAATGAATTATAAATTACACTCACATCCTCCCTTTACACCAGAACCAACTGTACTCTGGAAACACCATCACCGGATCAGATAATGGTGCACCCTCATATGGTTGATCTTCGTCTTCATCATCATCACACCAGGTACGTTGGCCTTCTTTAATTATAGGTTTGCTTGTTCCTCTGTTTTTCTTTGGAAACACCATCATCATCACACCAGATAATGGTGCTTGTTCCTCTGTTTTTCTTTCCCTCTGTTTTTCTTTTCTTCTTTATGGTAGAGTTTATTTATGTTGGTGAGTTTCCATGTTTGTTGCATCATTAGCATAAGATGGATGAACGTTTCAGAGCGAGTCAAATGCCACAGTTCTGAGTGATGAATTGATTTTTGATATTATTAAAATAATTTACATATAAAATTGATATTATTAAAAAAATAGGAGTTGAATTGATTTTTGAGTGATGAGTTTAATAGCAAAATGATATTTTCTTGAGTTTTGGACAGCCTCATGTCCCTGTTTGTTCCATACTCTCATACTCTTGAGTACATCACTAAGAATTTAATTCATAAATAAATAAAAAATAAACTGAAGCACCTAGTAATGAGTGAGTGAAGTAAGATAATTTCACAAAAATTTGTGATACAATAATATTTCTCTATTAAAGCTATTTGAACTTAGCTTGATTAAAAATTAGCCTTCAAATGAGTTTTTAATGAGTAAAACACAAATTCAGTTTAAATAGTTTGATTTGTTTTATAATCATACTTATTGCTAAAGGAAAGAACAGTGAATTGAGAAAATTATGCTTCTTGAATTTTTAAATCGCCTCCGTCCACTGAGATGGATTGATAGTTGAGATTGGGGCCAATTTAGAAACAAAGGTTTAAGATGAAAAAATTAAAATTCAAGGTTAAAGTGATATTTTTGTAGATTCAAAATCCAAATTTTGTAAAGTAAATATTACAAAATATTTTGTACTTTAGGGTAATTTTCATCATAATTTTAGTCTAACCGAATTATTATACTTAAATATTTTTTTATTCTAATTCGTTGAATATTAGAAGACAAATAGCTAATGTTACATGTTTTTCAATAAAAATTAGATATAATAAAATTTTTCTTTTTCTTTATCCCCGGTGTGTGATTCTATAAAATTTTAAAAATTATTAAAACTTTATGTGAATCTCTCATTTATACTAAAATCGACAATGTGACGCCTCGGATATGTGATATGTGGGTCATGGGTTAAAGCATAAGAATCATAAATATGATTTAATTAATATCTATGGTGCTGCTAGTTACTAGTTAGCACTTATTGTAGAATCATCATATTTGGAAATTCATATCTCTTAAATCATTTCATTTACTCTAAAATCATGAAAATTTATGAAAGTGAATGTTATTAAGTCTAATTTAAAATGAGATAGTACTCATCAATATGTGGTTTGGGTAAGTGGAGTTGCGGGCCAAACTGTGCACATTGGTTATTTTTTTGACAGAAAAACAAATCAGATGTGTTGACTCTGAAATTCACATTCATTTTCTCTAACCAATTATGAATAATTTGTAAGAGTTTTTAGAATTGATTTATGAGTCTAGTTTTCAATCCCATTGCTTTTAAGAGAAATGATTACGTAAAACTCCATATTTGACAAAATTGGTGACAATGGCTAAAAGAATCTATTAGAGTTTGGAAAACAGAGGATATATCCTTCAATTTTTATTAACCTATTTTATGTCAAAGTTTAGATAACAGATAGGCCACACATATTTTGGGCCTCATATCATACATAAACATCATGAAGCATATATACTAACTAAGGTGACAAGAAATATACTAAACATACCAATCCCCAAAACATGAAAGATATGGTTGAAATTGACTAAATATGCTTATTTCTATTTAACAACTTAAAGGTTTAAATTTTCTAGTCATTACATACAAAAATCTAATTGTAGTATGTGGTCAATTCCTGTTCCTTATGATGATATATTAGAAAAATAAAAAATAAAGTGGTGATAAAAAAGTTGATGACATAGTATTTTTCTTAAACTTAAATACTTAACGCTGTGTTTGCATCATAAATTTAGATAGGCAATTGGAAAGAAAAAGAGAATTGAGGAAAAATTTAACTAATATTTTATTCATATTTTTCTTATATATTTTTCTTTCTTTTTATAAATCATTATCCAAATATATGATCTAAATACAACTTAAACCAGTAGTACACACTGCAACCACAACCCTATATTCAATCACTTAGTTTTCTTATATTTGAAGAACTATAATTTTTTACATTGAAATCCCTAACATAAACCACACAGAGTAGCACAAATATTGGTAGAATTGTAGTTGACACCCTATTATATTCAATCACTTTAGTTCACTTATATTTGAAGAACTATAATTTCTAATGTTGAAATATAATCCATTTTATTTTATTTTTTAATTCTTAATTCTTGCAAGGGCGAGGAATCTCTCTTCATACATCACACTAGAATTTCATGTTGTATACTTCTCCTTTGTTACATTGCTGAATGGCCACATCCAACTGATGTATCAACATGGAGACGACTCCCCCTTTCAAACTCATCCTATCAGCATGAGAATTTCTATGGTATCAATATGCATTTGGCAGCTCTGTTCGGACATGCTCAATTTTGCTCAAACTATTTGCGGCTCTTTAGCCATGTTATTATGGTCTCGGGAGTTCTTTCTCCAGTCTCCCTTATCTCTGTCTTCATCCCAAAGTGGCTCAGTTGTCTTCTTTACTTGATTTGGCTCATTTTCTCTGTTATGGTTGTGGCATGGGACTTTCTTCTTGTGTGTAGCCAATGGATTTTCCAAAGGATTAGAATTGCACTGCTCGACATGTTTACAAGCTTCTTCCACTTCAGATTATTGGGACTCGAACCAGGACTGAGACCGGATCTAAGACTGGAACGTATTAACGTATGAGAAATGTTAGAGATCCACTACTTAGACCCACAAAATTATCCACAATGATATAGTAGGGGAGTTGGGCATTATATGATTAAGTGTGTGACAAATTAAAAATTAATGCCTATCATACTAGAATTAAATTCAGGAAGTGTTTTTAGGCGTTTCTAACATTTTCCACTAAGATGTAGACTGTAGTGGCCGTCAAAAAAAATTGACACCACATGTTTGACAATGAGGTATTCCTATATACGTAATAGTACTTGGTGTGAGAATAAAGGAGTGTAGAGTTATCCTATTGTAAATTTGCCTCCCCTGCTGGTAATTTTTTTGTTGGGCTTGTTTCTTTGTAAGGCTTTATGTATCTCTGTAATGTTGTACAATGAGAGATATGCGTTGAATAAAATATTTGAAAATCTCTCTTTGGTTTTATATAAATTATTAGTGGTTGGACACATGTATTGTACGTGACACGTGATTTTTTTTCAATTGTTAGTACTACAATTATTTGTGTATCTTAAATTGGTATGTAATATGCATACAAAGTATAGAGACTTGTATGGATAAATTGGTCTATACCCAAAATACAACTAAGTAAGAAATGAATACATACTTTGCTAAAGAATTCAAATAATAAATGAGAAATTTTATAAACATAAACATTAATATATAGCTAAATTGTTGAGATCACAATTCTATCTTAAACAATAAATAATAAACAAGTCCTTCAAATATATAGGTGCCGTTTGGTAACACTTACGTTTTCAGTTTTCTGTTTATATTTACAAAAATTTTAAAAACTCAAATAAAAACTTGTTTGATAAAATTTTTGATTTATAAATCAGTGGTCTCAGTTTATAAATTTGGCCAAAAAATGAAAACACAAAAAATGTGTTTCCATTTTGAGTTTTCAGTTTTTTTTTTTTTACCACCCAACACTAGCAACCACCCGCCACAATTTTCCATCACCGTCTTCCGCCACCGCCACCCACCACCGTCTTCCGCCACCACTCACCACCCACCTGCTACCACCACCACCCACCACCCACCACTCACCACCACCACCCACCACCCACCGACCTGCCATCCACTCGCCACCACCACCCACCCCTCGCCGCCGTCACCACCACCCACCACCCATCTGCCATCCACCCGCCACCACCCGCACCTACTTGCCACCACCACTCACCACCCACTTGCCACCACCAGCCACCCACCACCACCAACACCCACCACATGCCACCACCATCACCCACCACCCACCCGCTACCCACTTGCCACCACCACCCACCACCCACCACCACCACTATTAGCACCACTCGCTACCACCTACCACCCGCCACCGTCACCCACCCACCACCACCCACCACCATTCGCCACCACCCACCACCACTACCATCCGCTACCCACCGGTCACCCACCCGCCACCACCGCCATCCGCCACCCCTACACACCACCACCACCCGCCACCACCCACTCGCTACCACCACCACCCGCCACCTACCCGCCACCCACCTGCCACCACTCGCCACCGTCCCTACCCACCCATCACCACCACCACCACTACCACCGCCACCACCCCACCACCACCCCACCGTCACCACTTTCACCACCGTCTTCCGCCGCCACTTGCCACTACTTGCCATTTCTCACTCTTTTTTATATTTTTAAACATTTTGTCAATTACCAAACGTGTTTGTAATTTATGTTTTTCTAAAAATAAACAAAAAATAAACAAAAATCAGTTTATAAATTTTTTGTAAATATAAACTGAAAACGTAAACGTTACCAAACACACCGATAGTGTTACACAAATCTTTTTCTATCAACTTCTTACTTCAATTTTTCATAATCCATACCTGTAATACAATTGAAGGTATGAAATTAATTGCACAATTACACAATTTTGTTTAATAGTTCATCTCATAATACAAATTTATTGAACCCACTATTGCATATTATTGGTGTAAAAATGCATTAATATCAATATATAATATATTTTTATACAATAAGAGTTATTAAGTCTCGTTTTCTGTGCTACAAATATCTTGCATGGTGAAATATAACATTAGTCATTAGTATATTTTTATTTATGTAGAAAATATGAAATAGTTTTTTAAGAAAATGGAATGATATTGTAACTTAATATTTCGATCGATATAGGAATTTCATAATTATTTTTACATTATTTATGTATCCATACTTATAATTGTTTGCAGGGTCATTTTTATGAAAGGACCTTGCTACATCCCCCTAAAAATACCCCCCCTAATCCCCCTAATTTCCATATCAAGTAAGAAAAAAAAAAAAAAAGGAAACAGTTGCCCAAATTGGAAATTAGGGGGATTAGGGGGGTATTTTTAGGGCTCCAAATCATTTTCCTTTATGAAATTGTCAAGTTACATAATTTATTATGTCATCTGTTAGTAATTAGCATATGACAAAACTTGATTGAAACTTTTTATTTGATGTACTTATTTTCTGCATCATTAAGTTGCTGCGATAATGTTTGGGCATCATTTGATTTTTTTCCCTTGCAGTTTGATTAAAATATGTGCATGAGGTATATTATTTTTTTTTGAATTTCATAACATATAGGACAATTTGTGCTTCACCTCGTCTAACTTTGCTTGGAGAACATGTTGCAATAGATCTTCTATAGTTTTTGTTTTATCATCTTCTTATTTTTCTTCTTATTCACCATTATAACTCATTATAATAAAAATGTTTTGATGAGTAAAAGTTTGAGACGATAATGTAATAAAAATGTTTTTCTTCTTTGCCTTGCCTTGCTATTGTTATGAATTTCAAAATTCATTTTTCCTCAATAATATGATTTTTCTGTGACAGGAGAAAAAAGTACAATTATTATCGTAATAGAAGTGTTTTGTAAAGTCTTAGTTTGTTATTGAAAGTATTCGTTCTAGACACTTATTTGTATAACATGTATGTATATATGTATTGAACATAAGTTGATAGAATAACAATACACAATTCTACTGATCAAAAAAAAAAAAAATACACAATTATGGAATTTTTTCTTAGCAAATATAACTATATTACTAAAGCGATAAATGTCAAGAAATTAAAGTATCTGATGGTAATATAGTATTACGGATTGGCAATATATGAATAGGAGTAACATATGTAAATTTACATTTATATATATATATATATATATATATATATATATATTTTTATTTATATTTTATATATGTAGACATTGACATATATAAGATATCACAAGTGAAACCTTTTGCAACAATATAATATAGATAACAATAAGAAGTTAATTATTCATAATTAAATAGTTGGTCATAATGTAAATGTTTAGTGTTATATTTTTATGTTTTTTGTGTGTATGTATTATTTTTTTAATTAGATTATTAAATTCACATAAAAATTGAAAGGAATTTGTGAATAATTTGTGCAAAATTTGAGATTAGTGAAGAGACATTTTTTAAAAAGAGAAGTTTACATGTTTAGTTTGGTTTGTTTTTTCAAAATTTTGTTTTGAATTTTTTGGTTTTAATATTTATTTTGTCTTTGACACTGTTTTTTATTTTATTTTAAATAACTCTTTTATTTTCTTTATAGATTCACTTAATTTGATAATAATTTTTTATTTTTTAATTTTACTTTTAGATTTAGATTCATTCAATCTAAATACACTTAGAAAGTAATTTGTTGTGTATCTTTTTGAAAAAAATATATTAATATTAAATAATAATACAAAAAAAATATAACAATAAAAAATCAGTATATGTTCGAATTTATAAATTTTTTTACCAATATTTTACTTTTTAATTCTATTTAGATTATTAGATATTAGATATTTATGTAAATGTATAATTTAAATATAAAATATGAAGAAATTCCATTATCTTTAATTATCAAAACTGATAAAATATGTAGAATGAACAACAAAAATATGAAAAACCAAAAACTAGAAAATAGATTTAAAAAATGAAATCAACGAAAATGGTTCTTATTTAGAATTTTGACATCATATATTGGTTATTAAAGTACTAAGTAAAATATAACAGTTCAGAAAATCTAATCTAAGCAAAAAGAAAGTGTATGAAAATAACCTGCGAATTTTTGAGATGCACCACAAATCTCTGTTTTAAAAACATACATGTTTTTCTCTACCTAGATTTGAATGGATGCATACAACTTTAAGATTCAATCAAAATTATTCATAGCGATTAAATTTATGATTGACAATTGTAAATATTACGTATATCAGTATAGTTGAAGCAGACACAAAAAATAAGAAAGAGTAATTATTTTTTATTTTTCAATCATCATTAATGTAAAAAATAGGGAGATGATTATTTATCTATTTATTTATTTTTGGATAAGAAGGGAGACGATTTGTTTATATTTATATAGGACTTTTCGAAGCAAATATATCATTTTTTTAGTATTTAACTCTAATAATAAAGAAATAGTTTGTTTTTATAAAATTCTTCATGACTTTTATAAAATATAGTCAATTTTAGAGGGAAAAATTAGAATTAAAAAAAAATAAAAAATATAACAAACTATTCACACTTTTAAAATAATAATAACTAGATAATAGATTATTGTTATTTGGAAAGCAACCAAATGATTTGTGGGAATATATTTTCTGAGTACCAGCACGTGGCCAAGGTGACGCCGACGTGTCAGCCGAGGTGCCACGTGTCCAGGTTATGACGCCGAGGTTATCTCGGCAAGGCCGAGGTGATCTCCGATGATATCGGAATCCGTGATAAGCGGATAAGGAACAAGAGTCCTAGAATGATAAGGAGACTTTAACATGGATAAGGATAAAGCTCTTGGGGGTTTATCTTTATCTCTTGGAGAGTCCAGGATAAGCACTGAGCAAGAATTCATTGAAACTAGGCTTCTGGTGGGACAATGATTGAGTTAACTATAAAAGAGAGGCACCCCCGATGGGTCTAAGGTACGCAATTTATATTCTGAACAGTGAGTTTAGCACTATTGATTACCTTTGAGAGATATACTGACTTGATCGTCGGAGTGCCCCCGGGTGAACGAACCACCGCCGGAATCTTCTCTTTCTGTTGCAGGTCAGCCAGGTGTCATCTATTCTGCCAGTGCTCTCTAGCTGAATATTGAGCTGGGCAGTGTGATCGGAAAATCACCTATACAATTTGGCGCCGTCTATGGGAAGAAAGAGGAATAGATGGCCAGTAACGGATAGAAGGAAAAGATTGGGGATGACACTCCTGTTGGGAGTGAGAGACCTATTGACCTTGATATCGAAGGAGACGAATGCAACACAGAAACTCGTGACCAGAATCACGGATTGAAAAACTCGGCCAGGCTGGCGACGTACCAAAGAAACTAGATCAAAGTGGGTACTACAACGAGGCCGACCTCCAGGTATGGAAGGATAGGTGCCTGCGGAGGGACGAAGAAGTGAAAGAGATGGAAAAAAAATTGGCAGACCTGCAATCGGTCGTCAATTTTATGATGCAAAATAATGTCATGCAGCTACCATTCCCGCTGCAGGACACGCCGATCCCAACGGCCAATGCCAGAAGGGAGGACAGAAAACAATCCCCATAGCCCCACAGCACACCAGGAGCGAGAGACACTCTCACCGACCCTCCAGGGAGGTCGGACGAGGAGAGTCAAGAAGGGAAGAATCACGAAGGACGCATCACACAAAGGAGGCAGACCCCAAAGAACATCGGCATGTTCAGAGGCAGGCGCTGTGCTTTGACTCAACTAATGGTGAAAAGTCAAAGAGGACACACCACGAAGCTGAAAGCAGTGCACCAAAAAGATTGAAAGTAGGAGATAGCCGAGCTCCCGAGCGGACAAAGGAAGACTTAAGAGATTACCTCAAGAAGAATGCCTACGCCGAGGTAAACTCCCTAGATAAGCCAAGGACACCATTCTCGGTGGAGTTGGACAAGTTTAAGGCGCCGAAGAGATTCAGTATGCCGAGGTTTCAAATATACGATGGTAAGTTAGACCCCAACTTCCACGTTAGATTATACTTGAATTCAATGGCATTATATAGTGGGAACGAGCCGTTGCTTTGCAAAGTATTCCCTTCCTCCTTCGAAGAGATTGCATCAGATTGGTTCCACAAACTACCAAAGGGAAGCGTGAAGACTTGGGAGGGCCTAGCCGAGATGTTCGTGGCAAGGTTCGTGACAAACAACTGCAGCCATTAAGGGTGGACGCATTGTTAGCTCTAAAGATCAGTAAGGATGAAGGCCTTAGGGCCTATGCAAAAAGATACTATGAGGTGTTCAACCGAATACCGGAGTGCAATCAAGAGGTGGCGGTCGTATCTTTCAAAAACGACCTAAAAGACGACTGTCCGCTACGAAAGTCTTTGGCAAAGACACTGCCAAAAAGCATGGAAGAGCTCATGGCGAGAATCGAGAAGTATGCCAGAGCCGAGGAAGACACGTCGGGAGCTAAGGAGACAAAGCAAAAGAAAGTAAACGGCTCGCCGAAGCGAGGTCGAGGTAACAATGGATCAAGCAAGCAAGAGACAGAACTAAGGGCTGCACAGGCAGTGACAACTGTGTTCCGAATACCAATTCACAAAGTCCTGGAACAAATTCAGAATCAACCCTACTTCAGAACACCAGCAAGGGCACCAGGAGAATTTATGGGTAAGAACCTTGGCAGACATTGTGCCTACTATAACGAAAACGGGCATATGACTCAGGGTTGCAGAGCCAACGCCATCTGAGAGACCTTGTCGATGAAGCCAGAACAATGGAAGAACAAGCAAGATTGCCTCAGGCACTAGTTGCTCCACCTCCCCCAGCACAGCAACCTTAAGTAGGAGGACCTCGGGTAATTAATGTAATTCACTCGAAGGTTAGCGAGAACGAAATCAGGGGGGAGACCCAGAAGGTGAAGCACTTACAACACGTCTACCAAGTCGGGGAGAAAAGACATCGGGCAGAGGAGTGCCAAGGACCAGTAGTATCCTTTTCTGAAGCCGACCTTGAGATAGTGCAACATCCGCATAATGATGTCTTGGTAGTATCCCTCCAGGTTGGGGAATGCCAAGTAAAGCGCATCCTGATTGACCAAGGCAGCTCTTGTGACATCATGTACGTCCGATGTTACAAGGAGCTCGGCCTCCACACAGACGATATGGAGTATTCCAATAGCCCAATGGTCGGATTCAATGGAACGCCGACATGACAATTGGGGACAACCAGCTTGGAGGTGCAGGCAGGCACCAGGAAGATAACGACAGAGTTTACCGTAATTGATACACCCTTCCCTTACAACATCATCTTGGAAAGACCATGGTTGCATGCAATGGGGGCAGTTCCCTCAACATTGTATCAACTATTGCGGTTCCCAACAGAGCATGGGATTGAAGAGGTCAGAGGAGATCAACTGCAGGCAAAAAATTGCTCCATGGTAGCAATGAAATCCACCTGCAGCATTTGAGAACCAGAGAAGGCAGAGATCGAAGACGAGGACATGGAGGTCCTAGAGGATGTCGGCAAGGAGCCAGCCGAGAAGAGTGAGGAAGCACTGAAGAAAATCCTCGTCCAAGAGGGGGATGAAGAACACTTCTTTCTTCTCGGCTCGGGCTTAGCCGAAGAAGAGGAAAATGAACTAGAAGCTTTCCTACGAGCAAATATTGAGGTGTTTGCTTGGACGCCTTACAAAATGCCTGGCATTGACCCCGAGGTCACTTGCCACAAGCTGAACGTGGACAGGTCGACCAAACCTGTGATCCAACAAGCAAGAAGACTGACGTTGATGCACGTCGAAGCAGTAAAGGAGGAAGTAGACAGACGACTGGAAGCTGGGGCCATTCGTGAGGTAAATTACCCGACGTGGCTATCGAACACAGTAGTGGTGAAGAATAAGAATGGTAAATGGAGGGTCTGCGTGGACTTTACCAGCCTAAACAAAGCCTATCCCAAAGACAGCTTCCCTCTACCCAAGATAGACCAGCTGGTAGACGCCACATCGGGACATGGAAGGATGAGCTTCCTGGATGCTTACAGGGGGTACCATCAGATTGCCATGTACCCCTCAGATGAAGAGAAGACGGCGTTTATCACTCCCAAAGGGCTGTACTGCTACAGAGTAATGCCTTTTGGGTTGAAAAACGCAAGAGCAACATATCAACGACTGGTAACCAAGATGTTCAAACACCTGATTGGCAGAACGGTGGAAGTTTACATCGATGACATGGTCGTGAAGACCAAAGAACCAGAAGGCCATCTTGCTGACTTGAAAGTAGTCTTTGATATCTTTAAAACATATCGGCTCCGACTCAACGCATAAAAGTGTGCATTTGGAGTTGGATCTGGTAAGTTTTTAGGATACTTAGTGACAAGAAGGGGCATTGAGGCCAGCCCAGATCAGATCAAGGCCATCCTGGAATTGAAGAGCCCGACGTCGGCAAAACAGGTGCAGATACTAATTGGAAGGGCCGCAGCCCTAAACAGATTCATCAGCAGAAGCTCAGACAAATGCAAACCTTTCTTCAACTTAGTAAGGAAAGCCACGGACTTCCTGTGGACCGAGGAGTGCAAAGCCGCTTTGGCCGACCTGAAAAAATATCTGACCACGGTTCTAGTCCTTTCAAATCCAAAACCTGGGAAGGAACTGTTCTTGTACTTAGCCGTTTCAGAGCACGCAGTAAGCGCAGTGGTAATCCGAGAAGAAAAATGGGAGCAAAAGGCTGTCTACTATATAAGCAAAACCCTGGCCGATGCAGAAACAAGGTACTTACCCTTAGAGAAATTGGCACTGGCTTTAGTAATGGCTTCAAAGAAGCTGAACCATTACTTCCAACCCCATAAAATTGTGGTGCTAACTGAACACCCCTTGAAGTCCTTGCTGCAACAAGGAGACTTGACAGGAAGAATAGCCAGATGGGCAGTCGCCTTGGGCCAGCATGACCTAGAGTATAGACTAAGAACAACAATCAAAGGCCAAGTTTTGGCTGACTTCGTGGCGGAGTTCACACCAGAATCCATCGAACATCGGGCTCTGTTGAGCCAAGATGAACGATGTCCAAACAAGCAAGGAAGAGCCCAGCCAAAGGCAAAAGAACAAAGCAAAGAGGAAAAACTCAGACCCTGCAACATTTACATCGGCGACTCCTTTCGCCTATTTGTTGATGGGAGTTCCAATTGACAGGGAGCGGGGGCAGGAGTAGTACTGGTATCCCCAGATGGGCAGATACTTGAACAATCAATTCGTTTGGGGTTCAAGGCCTCAAACAATGAAGCAGAATATGAAGCACTCATTGCAGGACTGAAGCTGACAGCAACAGTACAAGCAGATGAGGTAATAGTCTTTTGTGACTCACAACTTATAGTGAACCAGACAACGGGAGAGTTCGCAGCCCGAGATGAAAGGATGTTGGCCTACGCAAAAAAGGTCATCAGGTTGTTAGCCCTGTTTCAGAACTGCCGACTAATTCAGGTTAGCCGAGATGATTACAGTCACGCCGACGCATTGGCTAACCTAGCTAGTGCAGTACAACTTGGAAAAGCAAAGACAATAATGGTTGACTACTTGTCGGGCCCGAGCATCGAACTAGTGATCACAAAGCGTGAAGCAATGTGTATGGACATGGGACCAAGCTGGATGGATGGAATTGTTGCATTCCTGAAAGAGGGAAAGCTGCCAGATGACCACAAAGAGGCACACAAGATCAGGTTGAAGTCGACAAGATTCAGTCTAATAGCAGAGGGACATCTCTACAAAAGATCCTTCACTGGACCCCTTTTAAGGTGTGTACATCCTTTACAAGTTGAAGATTTTTTATATGAAATTCATGAAGGAATTTGTGGAAGCCACACTGGGAGCAGATCACTTGCACATAGGGCCATTACCCAGGGGTATTGGTGGCCCTATATGCAGAAAGATGCAGAAACCTACGTAAAGAAGTGTGAAAAGTGCCAAAGGTTTGCACCTTTGATACACCAACCAGTAGCAGACCTGAACCCAGTATCCAGCCCTTAGCAGTTTGCCCAATGGGGCATGGATCTTGTTGGACAACTCCCCCAAGCAACTGGACAAAGGAAGTACCTGCTGGTAGCAACGGATTACTTCACCAAGTGGATAGAAGCTGAGCCCCTAGCCAAAATCCGAGATGTGGACGTAAAGAACTTCATATGGAGGAACATCATCACTAGATTTGGGATTCTGAGAGCAATAGTTGCCGACAATGGAACACAATTTGACAGTAAGCTAATCAAGAGCTTCTGCGCAAAGTTCAAGATCAAGAACTACTTTTCAACCCCAAGCTTTCCTCAAAGCAATAGGCAAGCAGAAGCATCTAACAAAGTCATCTTGGATGGGATAAAGAAGACGCTACAGGCAGCAAAGGGAAAGTGGGTAGATGAACTACCAAGTGTGCTCTGGGCATATCGAACTACGCCGAGAAGATCAACGGGAGAATCCCTATTTGCCATGGCTTATGGCACAGAAGCAGTCATTCCCTTGGAAGTCGGCATCCCAGGGATCAGAACCCAGAGAGTAGAGAATGAGACTAATGATGTCCTCTTAGCCCGAGATCTGGACCTACTAGAAGAAAGAAGAGAGAAACCTGCAATTTAGCTCGCAGCCTACCAGCAGCAACTTGCCAGAGCTTATAATAAAAGAGTCAACCCAAGGGAGTTCCAAGTCGGCGACCTAGTCTTGAGAAAAGTCGTCGGCAACAAGAAGGATCTCAGGGAGGGCAAGCTTGGCCCAAACTGGGAAGGACCCTACAGAATCACTTCGGTATTGGGCAACGGGGCATATCGGCTTGAAGATAGTGAGGGCAAAGAGTTGCTAAGACCCTGGAATACTTGTAATATGAAGTTTTTCTATCATTAGATTTTCCTTGTTATTTGCCGACGTGATGAATAAAATTTTAGCAGAATTCTTCTATATTTATGACTGATCAAGATACATAACGTTATTTCAGAATACATACATAATGAGACCCCAAGTGGAACTTAGGTTCACATTAGGGGGCAGAGAAAAGAGATGATGTTTAACACTTGTTGAAACTTGAGAAAAGTTTACAAGTTGTTAAGTCGAGATGATGTTTAACACTTGTTGAAACTTGAGAAAAGTTTACAAGTTGTTAAGCCGAGATGATGTTTAACACTTGTTGAAACTTGAGAAAAGTTTACAAGTTGAAATTAAACCGAGATGATGTTTAACACTTGTTAAAACTTGAGAAAAGTTTACAAGTTGAAGTTAAACCGAGATGATGTTTAACACTTGTTGAAACTTGAGAAAAGTTTACAGGTTGAAGTTAAACCGAGATGATGCTTAACACTTGTTAAAACTTGAGAAAAGTTTACAAGTTGAAGTTAAACCGAGATGATGTTTAACACTTGTTGAAACTTGAGAAAAGTTTACAAATTGAAAACTAAGGTTAAACACTTGTTGAAATTTTATGAAAAAATTTACAAAGTGAAACCAAGTTATGTCAAGAAAGGTACTTTTGTACTTGCCGAGGTAAATCATCAGTTTGTATAACCGAGGTGTGTCACCTCGAGAAGGTTGCACAAGGATTGAAGTGTATATTAAAGATATACAAAATATTCTAAGTACAGAATCATGCAAAAGCAGTCAAGAGAAGACAAAGGTACAACCATTCAGAGAAGGAAAGTTGTATTAACATTCAAAAGAAGACATGTCGGTCTATAATGATGATCTCGGCTTAAGCCGATGTACTGGCAGGAAGTACCGATATAGGTTCCATCACCTCAGAATGCCGATGTAATAGAATCTAGGGGGCAGTTGTGGGGATATATTTTCTGAGTACCAACACGTGGCCAAGGTAACGCCGACGTGTCAGCCGAGGTGCCACGTGTCCTGGTCATGACGCTGAGGTGATCTTGGCAAGGCCGAGGTTACCTCCGAAGATGTCGAAACCCGAGATAAGCGGATAAAGGACAAGAGTCCTAGAATGAGGAAGGACTTCAGTTTGGGTAAAGGTAAGACTCTTAGAGAGTTTATCCTAATCCTACTAGGAGTCTAAGATTAGCAGTAATCCTAAATCCATTGGAGCTAGGCTTCTATTGGAACTAAGATTATGTTGGCTATAAAAGAGAGGCACTCCCATGGGTCTAAGGTATGTCTTTTATGCTCTGTCTAGTGAGTTAAGTACTATTGATTATCTTTGAGAGATATTTTACTGACTTGATCGTCGGAGTGCCCCCAGGTGGACGAACCACTGCGGGATTCTAATCTTTCTGTGACAGGTTGTTTGGGCTTAATCTATTCTGCCAGTGTTCTCCAGCTGAGTGCTTGATTGACAATGTGGTCAGAAATTGACACACACAATAATAACTAGATAATAGATTATTGTTATTTGGAAAGCAACCCAATGATTTTATATATATATATATATATATATATATGTGAAAGAAACAAAAGAAAAGACACTTGGCAGCAGAGGAATGCAACGCAAAATTTGCAAATAACATGTGATATGTAATAAAGAATTAATTATATTTTTGGTTCCCAAAATACGAGTATTCAATTATTTTAATTTTTAATATTTAAATTGTGTCAATTTGATACCAATAAATAAAAATATTTCAATTTGATTTCCAAGGTTTAAATAGTATAAATCCGGTCCACAATATATAAAATGTTAATAGATGCAATTTTAACATTAGGAGACTAAATTAAAAGACTTTTTATATATTTGGGACAAGATTAACATAATTTTAATATTGATGACCAAATTAAAACACTTTTATATATTAGGGACCAGATTAATACCATTTAAACATTAGGGACCAAAATAATACAAGACTTATATTTTGAGGATTAGAAAAATACAAGGAAAATTACGAGAGAGAGAAAAAAAAAAAAAAATCAAGGTTTGAGTCTTATAACAAAATAAACCCTATATTTTTAATTTTATCAATTTAAACGCTAAACTTTTGAATTATTTTCAATCTAAAGCATTTGTTTATTTCAAGTCAATTGAAATAGATAGAAAAATGGATATTTTAGTGATTAAATTCAATGAAAAATGTATTTTACTCATTTTATGTATACACTTACATTGAATTTAATGACTAAAATACTATTTCTGTTAGTTTTACTTAATGAAAATATGTGAATAGTTTAGATCGAAACATATCAAAAGATTATGATTTAAATTGATAAAATTGAAAAGTCAAGGTGTTTATTTTGTTATAAAGCTAAAATCTTAAAAAAAGAAATTGTAATTGTCCAAAAACATATAATTAACCCTATAAGAGGCAATAATGTGATGAATTGAAACAGCCTGAGAAAAATATTATCTATTTAATTCTAGGAGTGGACATTGTATAGTGTTGGGTCGTGTCAAATTATCTCAACATTAACTTGACTTTTTTATTATTTTGTGTTATTGTGTTAGGTCATTTTCGATTTATATCTGATTCGTGTCGAGTCAATGTGTCATGTCAAAACCTTCCATCCTAAGTTCAAAAAATACTACGTTTGTGGAACAACTAAATTTTTTTCCCCACAAATTAAATTTAATGAAACTAAGCTCTACAGAATGAAATTATTCATAGAAATATTTAATTTCAACTCAATTCTATTTTTCTAATTAACAAAAAATAAATCCTTATTATTATATTTTTTTACTAGATTAACTTTAAAATAGTAGAAAAAAAAGACATTATTTTCAATTAAAAACAAAATTAATACTATATTAGCCTTAAAATTATATTTTACATACTTTTAAATCAATTGGATGGAGTTATATAGCAAATTCGAAAATGTGATGTACTAAGGAAAAAAAAACATTATTTTCAATTAAAAACAAAATTAATATTATATTAGCCTAAAAATTATATTTTACATACTTTTAAATTAATTGGATGGAGTTATATAATAGATTAAAAATGTTATGTACCCATTAGTAGAGGTAACATTAAGTGGGTGTTTGAGAAGTGGGTTTTTTTAGTTGTAAGATATTATTGGAGAAATTTTTTTTTGTGTTTGAGAAGATAGTTGAGTTTTTTTGTGGTTGGATGTGATGGTTGTGAGAAAAAAAGTGAAATGTTATGGAATTTGATGTGATATTTTGTTTGGGTTTGTTTGTTTTTTTTGTTTTTTTTTTATTTTGTAACCAATTTGTCTTTTAGTGAAAAAAAAAAAAAACAAAAAACCTCCTTTCCAAATAGCGCCTAAAATGTGTAAATAATAATTATTAAACAAGTTATTCATGTCTGATTAAAAAAAAAGATTATTCATATTAATTTCGTGTTATGCAGATTTGACATTAACATAATTTGTTTAACATTCATGTTATTAAATCATGTTGCCTTCGTATTTGTATCAAAAAATGACTAATCATAATCTGCTAATTTCGTATACGATTTTAATCGTACTGTCAAAAATGATCATCCCTACTTAATTCCTCCATCCCATTTTGTCATGCACAAAGTTGTAAGGAAACATCTTTATTGATTTTTTTTTTTGCTCGTGTTGACTCCAAAATCAACCAATTTATCTGGATGAGGTTTGTCATAGACAAGCCGGTTATTCTGAAGGGGTGAGGCTTCTCTCTAGTTCGAAATCAGACTGGGGCTTGTTGTTGGATTCGTGGGGACGTATCACGAGTTTTGTTTCGATAATTCAAAGCGTATGTGTAAAACTCGTCGAATACTTCATTCTTGCAAACAATTACGTTAATCGGATATAGATAGCCACTTGATCAAATCATATTTCTTCAACGGTAAATATGATTTTCAAAATAAATTGTTCGATATATGATCAACGTGATTTTTTGCAGGCATAAAATACTCGACGAGCTTTACACATTGAATGGTTCGAATTATTGAAGTAGGACCCCCTGGTGAACTCCATAAATCCAAACAACATGATCCAGTCTACTATGTGGACTGGAGAGAATCTAATCCCATTCTAAAGTTCCCTCTGCGCAAAATAAGTTTCCTTTACAAGCCCCCTCCTGGCCAATGAGATATCTTCAATGAGAAAGTCACGTATTGGCTCCATAATTAGTCAAATTATCTAAATGAGGTCCGTCACAAACAAGCGCTCCTTCCGCCAAATAAGCTCGCCCACGTACGCCCTAGGCAATAGCGCAATTGGCTTGAGTGGAGAGCCTCAAGGTGTTGCTACGCAGCAAATTGGCATGAAGTTGACTCCCTTCTGCTGTTTGAGTCTTGACTTAAATGGGCCTTGATGGAACAATCTTCTGTGTAAATAAAATAAACTAAAATTATTCAAACAAAATAAATAAATAACAGACCGAATTTATTTCGTTGAACCGAATAAATAATATAAGACCAAGTCGAGTGTGTGACACTCTGTCCTTAAGACAGATTCGCCCCGCTACGGTGTTTACGGTTGAATGGCGTCTATCTCCCAGGATACAATGATCTTCACAAATTTATAGAAGCACTTCAAATAAATTTGTTCGGCGAACCAAACCTGTGTTCTAACTCTCTGAAAATTATACTAAAACTAATATGAAGAATAAAAAAAATGCAGAATTTTTGGATAGCAAAAAGACCACAAACAGACTGAATTTTTCGGATCATCCAAGAACTGCTGAAAATGAATGTATTTATAGGCAACCAAATTTGATCCGAACAGGTACCACCATAAAGCGAAAAGGTGCACACCAAACTTTAAACAGTGCACTCACTATTATAATAGTGATTTTGTCCGTTAGTGGAAAACATATGTCCGTTAGAGCAACTGTTTGAATTTTATTACATAAACTATTTTTGAATATATATATATATATTAAACCATTTGAATATATATATATATATATATATTAAACAAATAGAATAGTTTAATAAATAAATGAAAAGGTACAAATTTTAGAAAACCACTTAGGAACCTAAAATTTGAATTTAGAATTAAATTAAATTCCCACAATTACAAATTTTAGGAAACCACTTAGGAAACCAAAATTTGAATTTAGAATTAAATTAAATTCCCACAATAATTTTTATTGAAAAAATTCAAATGAATTTTATCTAAAAAATTAATGTTAGACTCGAAAACGACGTCAATTTCCCATTCACTCATAAATGGTTTTGACGTTTCGTCTTCACCGTGTGACTTGCCACGTGGCAAGGAACACTTCACCTCTACGGACCCACCCCAAAAGACGTTTGGGGTCCACCCAAATTGGGCTAAAAAATATGCCTATATAAAACCATTTTTCCAACAATCTCCCACATGAATGGAAGTTGACGGAGAGAAAATGCAACAACATGATCTAATCAGAGAGTTTAGAAATTGGAAATATTTTGCAAAGGATAGGTAGCTTTTGGCTTTGAACCTTCCCTTGTGAGACACTATCGGATTTACTAGCTAATCAGTGAACACGATGTCTTGAACTGTTCAGCCGTTTGTGTAAACCAAGACAGTAGAACTCACACAGTATATTCCCAGACACAGTTTAGTTCTCACTATTGTGTTCATTTTGGCCCTGAACAACCTGGTCTCTCATGAGTGCTCTAAAGACTTGTAGCCCTTCACAAATCTTATAGAACCGGCCCAGTTCACATTCACATAGGTGATTCTTATGAAGAGTATCCTGCCATACTCCACTAGGTTTACCTAGATATAAGAATCATTAAAAGTATTACTTAACCTAAAACGCTGCAGACATCACTATTTCATCATAGAAATGGGTAGGAGTTAGACCCCCAGTGATCCTTCTGAGTCATTCACAACTCGGTTGTCCCTTTGAACCTAGATCTTGGGATCTCCAGTCAACTAGGTTGGGTTGCCGTTGTGGTAACTCTTATTTAATAGGCTTAAGTCCCATTCCCCTCGATGAATTCTCAACTAACTCTCTTGCTAACCCTTTGGTTAGTGGATCCACTATGTTGTCTTTAGACTTAACATATTCTATGGAAATAATTCCATTAGAGAGTAGTTGTCTCACGGTGTTATGTCGACGACGAATGTGTCGTGACTTACCGTTATACATATGACTCTGTGCTCTACCAATTGCTGATTGACTATCGCAATGTATGCATATAGCACGCACCGGTTTTGGCCAAATTGGAATATCTTCAAGGAAGTGGCGAAGCCATTCTGCCTCTTCCCCAGCTTTGTCTAAAGCTATGAATTCAGATTCCATAGTAGACCTAGCAATACAAGTCTGTTTGGAAGATTTCCAAGATACAGCCGCCCCACCAAGAGTAAAGACATACCCACTGGTGGACTTCGAGTCTTTAGTATCCGATATCCAATTTGCATCACAGTATCCTTCAAGTACTGCTGGATATCTAGTATAATTAAGCCCAATGTTACGAGTAAATCGGAGATATCTTAGAACCCTTATAATTGCTTTCCAGTGTTCTACTCCCGGATTACTCGTATATCTACTTAATTTACTTACTGCATAAGCTATATCTGGGCGAGTGCAGTTCATCAAGTACATTAAGCTTCCAATAATTTGGGCATACTCTAATTGAGAAATACTTTCTTGTACATTCTTGGAAAGATACAAATTAACATCTACAGGTATTCTAGCAAGATGATCATCATCTTTGCTGAATTTGTCAAGTATTTTCTCAATGTAATGAGATTGTGACAAAGCATAACCCTCTGATGTTTTGGTAATTTTCATACCAAAAATTACATCAGCAATGCCCATGTCCTTCATGTCAAAATGTTTATTCAACATTTTCTTGGTAGTTTTAATCATGTCATTATTACTACCAATGATGAGCATATCATCTACATAAAGACATACAATGACATAACCCTTATCTGTGTTTTTAATATAAACACATTTGTCACACTCATTAATTTTAAATCCATTTGACATCATTGCCTTGTCAAATTTCTCATGCCATTGCTTTGGGGCTTGTTTTAAACCATATAATGATTTAACCAATTTACACACTTTCTTTTCTTTCCCTGGAACAGAAAACCCTTATGGTTGTTCCATGTAAATTTCTTCATTTAACTCACCATTTAAGAAAGCGGTTTTAACATCCATTTGATGAATTTCTAGATTGTATAGAGATGCTATGGCAATTAGCATTCTAATGGATGTTATTCTAGTAACCGGTGAGTATGTATCAAAGTAATCAAGACTTTCTTTTTGTCTAAACCCTTTGACCACAAGTCTTGCCTTGTATTTATCAATTGATCCATCCGCTTTCATTTTCCTTTTGAAAATCCACTTGTACCCAAGAGGTTTACAACCTGGTGGCAAATCCACTAATTCCCAAGTGTGATTTTGCAAGATGGATTCAACTTCACTGTTGACAGCTTCTTTCCATAAAGGAGCTTCAGGACTGGACATAGCCTCTTTAAAAGTTAAAGGCTCATTTTCTAACATGTTAGAAAATCTGGACCAAAAGATTTTGAGGTTCTAGCACGTTTACTACGCCTAGGTTCCTCTTCCTCATTTTGATCTAACTCTTGCTCTTGATCATGTTCTTGATCATTACTAGTGATAGCATCAAAAGATCTCTTATTATTACTAGTCTCTTGTCCAGTCTTATTTGGAAATACATGTTCAAAGAATGATGCATTCCTAGACTCAATAATAGTATTTACATGCATTTCGGAATATTCTGATTTATGAATCAAAAACCGATATGCACTACTATTCTTGGCATAACCAATGAAAATGCAATCAATGGTCTTAGGACCTATCTTAGTCTTTTTAGGACTAGGAATAGCCACTTTAGCCAAACACCCCCACACTTTTAAGTATTTGTAAGATGGTACTCTTCCATGCCACAATTCATAAGGTGTTTGATTTATTTTCTTTCGGGGTACTTTATTTAAAATATAATTAGCAGAAAGTATTGCTTCCCCCCACAAGTTCTGAGGTAATCCAGAACTAATTAACATGGCATTCATCATTTCTTTTAAAGTCCTATTTTTCCTTTCAGCAATTCCATTTTGCTGAGGTGAGTAAGGAGCGGTGGTTTGATGAATTATTCCATGTTCTTTACAAAATTCACCAAAAGGTGATTCATATTCACCACCTCTATCACTTCTAAGTTTCTTGATTTTCTTACCAAGTTGATTTTCAACTTCATTATTATATTGAATGAAAGTTTCCAAAGCTTTATCCTTGGTTCGAATTAAATAAATATAACTATATCTAGTATAGTCATCTATAAAAGTGATTACATACTTTTTCCCACCTCTAGTTTGAATTGATTTAAAATCACAAATGTCACTATGAATTAATTCAAGTGGTTCCGTACTTTTTTCAATTGAATGAAAAGGAGTTTTAGATAATTTTGCCTCAACGCAAATTTCACATTTATGATTTAAATCAATGTTAAATTTAGGTAAACATTCCATATTAATTAATCTAAAAGCAAAGATCCATAATTAACATGTCCTAGTCTACCATGCCATAAATTTGAAGACTCAAGCAAGTAAGAAGAAGATGTAGTATTATTAATAACTGAGGGTACAACGGTCATTACATTTAACTTGAAAAGGCCATCAGACATGTAACCTTTTCCTACATACATCCCATTCTTAGTAAGTACAAATTTATCACTCTCAAATACTAGCCTAAACCCATTCTTACTCAACAAAGATCCGGAAACTAAATTCTTGCGAATGTCCGGTACATGCAGCACATTGTTGAGAGTGAGTTCCTTTCCAGATGTCATCTTGAGTACAATCTTTCCTTGTCCTTCAACTTTGGAAGTTGAGGAGTTGCCCATAAACAGTTGTTCACCATTGTCCACTGTAGAATAAGATGTGAACATTTTTTTGTCGGCACAAATATGACGAGTAGCACCAGTGTCCACCCACCATTCTTTAGGATTTCCGACAAGATTTGCCTCGGAAACAACTGCAGAAAGATTGATATCATCGACACCATTGGAAATATTGTCCACTTCGATCATATGGGCTTGAGCAGGCTTTTTGCTTGTTCTTCTTTTGCGCTTGCCTTTGCTACGGCAATCTTTGGCCCGATGTCCCTCTTTGTCACAGATGTAACATTTGCCATTAAACTTGTACTTTTTATTATCCCCCCCTTTAGAGCCTTGTGATGAACTTTCTCCAGAAGACTTTCATTTCTTGGTTTTTGAAGCATGTTCCACCACATTTGCCTTAGACTCCATAGGATGCTTACCAGCGCTTTTTCAGAATTGCGGTTGTCCTCCTCAATTCTCAAACGCACAATTAATTCGTCCATAGAAATTTCTTTACGCTTGTGTTTGAGGTAGTTTTTTGAATTTCTTCCAGCCTTTTGGTAATTTTTAATTAAGGCTGCAACTTGGAAGGATTCACTGAGAGACATGCCTTCTACGTGAATGTCATGCAGAACGAGTTAGAAATCTTGAGCTTGGCTGATCACAGTTTTTGAATCAACCATTACAAAATCCAGGAATCTGCCAACTACAATTTTCTTTGAGCCGGCATCTTCCGTTTTGTACTTTTTCTCCAATGAATCCCAAATTTCTTTTGCTGTCTTGATTGGACTGTAGACGTTGTATAATGTGTTGTCAAGTCCGTTCAAGACGTAATTCCGGCAAAGGAAATCGGCATGTTTCCAAGCATCAACCGCAGCAACCACTTGCCGGTCGGTTTCATCCTCTTTCAGGATAGGAGCATCTTCACGGAGGAAACGAGCCAGGTTCAGAGTTGTAAGATAGAACAACATTTTCTATTGCCATCTTTTAAAGTCAGTTCCTAAGAACTTCTCTGGCTTTTCTCCATGATTTATTGGCACTGTCACCACAGGAGAGGGGGTTGGCATCATTGCAGCCACCACAGTAGTACTTGTTTGGGCATTTGTTTCAGTAGCCATCAATTCTAATTTATAAAACAAAATTATAATTAGAATTTATAGTACACAGAAAATTAAACCAAATGCACAGAATTAAATTCTGTAAAAATAAAAGAAACAAGAATGTAACTTTTATTTTCCAATTAATTTAAAATAAAATAAAATTTTATTTAAACAAATTAATTCCACACAGAAAATAAAAGAAATAAAAACTATAACTTTTATTTTTTTCCCAATAATTTGGAAATAAAATAAAATTTTATTTAACCAAAATAATTCCACACAGAAGTTTAAATTCTGTAAAATAAAAGAAATAAGAATATAACTTTTATTTTTCAATTAACTTGGAAATAAAATAAAATTTTATTTAACCAAATTAATTCCACACAAGAAATTAATTCTGTAAAATAAAAGAAATAAAAAAAATAACTTTTATTTTTCAATTAATTTGGAAATAAAATAAAATTTTATTTAACTAAATTAATTTCACACAGAACCTTAAATCTCTTGTTACACTCCAATAATTAAAATATTGAAAACAGAATTTTAATTAATGAAAACTCGGAAAATAATTTCTAAAACCCAAAATTAATTTCTGAAAAAATTTCATAAAAATATATTCTGAATTGTTAATGACACCAGTATCGTACTACTAGTTGTTGTCAAAGAAAAGAGACAGTATATTACTACTATCTGTCAAATAGCATATAATCACTATTTGTTTTTCCAACCAGAATATTATTTTGTAAATCCACAGAAAATAATTTTCTTTCGAAATTATTTACGAAGAATGAAAAAGGGAAACAAACGAAAAATTCTGTAAACAGAATAATTCGAATCTGTCTTAAGATTGATGGAACAATCTTCTGTGTAAATAATAAACTGAAATAATTCAAACAAAATAAATAAATAATATACCGAATTTATTTCGTTGAATCGAATAAATAATATAAGACCAAGTCGAGTGTGTGACACTCTGTCCTTAAGACAGATTCGCCCCGCTACGGTGCTTACAGTTGAATGGGGTCTATCTCCCAGGATACAATGATCTTCACAAATTTATAGAAGCACTTCAAATAAATTTATTCAGCGAACCAAACCTGTGTTCTAACTCTCTGGAAATTATACTAAAACTAATATGAAGAATAAAAAAAATGCAGAATTTTTGGACAGCAAAAAGACCACAAACAGACTGAATTTTTCGGATCATCCAAGAACTGCTGAAAATGAATGTATTTATAGGCAACCAAATTTGATCCGAACAGGTACCACCATAAGCGAAAAGGTGCACACCAAACTTTAAACAGTGCACTCACTATTATAATAGTGATTTTGTCCGTTAGTGGAAAACAATGTCCGTTAGAGCAACTGTTGAATTTTATTACATAAACTATTTTTGAATATATATATATATATATATTAAACCATTTGAATATATATATATATATATATTAAACAAATAGAATAGTTTAATAAATAAATGAAAAGGTACAAACTTTAGAAAACTACTTAGGAACTTAAAATTTGAATTTAGAATTAAATTAATTCCCACAATTACAAATTTTAGGAAACCACTCAGGAACCAAAATTAGAATTTAGAATTAAATTAAATTCCCACAATAATTTTTATTGAAAAAATTCAAATGAATTTTATCTAAAAAATTAATGTTAGACTCGAAAACGACGTCAATTCCCATTCACTCATAAATGGTTTTGACGTTTCGTCTTCACCGTGTGACTTGCCACGCGGCAGGAACACTTCACCTCTACGGACCCACCCCAAAAGACGTTTGGGGTCCACCCAAATTGGGCTAAAAAATATGCATATATAAAACCATTTTTCCAACAGGCCTTGTGTTAAGGTGTCACGACCCAAACCCGCCCCTATGGTTTTAGCACCGTAACCGGCCAGTAATCCGAGATTACCGAAGGTCTGCTTAACAGTAATACGGTAATACAGAGTACAGGGGCTTGGCGGAAGCCAATACAGTAATTAAACAATGTCCAATGAGCTGTAACAGTCTGTATGCCAAAAGATTTTTCATACATATTTACAGAACAGTACATATACATACATATCAATCAGTGAAACAGGGACCTAATCCCTATTACAGTACAGTACGGTGCAAACATACAGTCTATACAATATTACAAAACAGTACGGAAGGGGGAATTGCTAAAACACCCCTAAGCCTTAGCTTGGCAGGCTCGGAACCTCGCAGTGAGGCACAATGGTTGGCTTGACAAAACTGGAGTTTACCCCGACGCCTCTAGCTTTGATCCGGTGCCTGTACACCTACATATATATATGAGCAGTGAGCTAAAGCCCAGTGAATAACATAATGCGTAAAGAGGTTTAGAATGAATGTCCTTACAGTAGTGAAAACAGTTCATTTCAATCAGTAATTCAGTTGCTCAGTACAGTAAACAGTCATATGTGGTACATCCATTAGCATAACAGTAAACAGTAGGTCTTAAAAGACCGAGCAGTAATGATGGCCATCAATCAGTAAACAGTAGTGGTTCCACGAGGGGACTGACAGAGATCTCTGTAACAGTAACAGTAAACAGTAGGTGCTAAGGATGCCACAGTACAGTTCAGAAATAAATGACATACATTCATTCAGTAAACAATATCAGTTCAGTAAACAGTTCAGTTCAGTATTCAGAAGATAATCATTTCGAACATATCTTTACACAATTGTTACTCATAGAGTTCTGGGCTACAGTGAACTAGAGCGTCTCCTCGGAATGCCAACCCTATACAGTTAACAGATTGAACACACACTAAGTTTCACAGTCGGGGAAAGATAATAACTTAATCCCTAATATGCCTCGGTGTGTTCTACATCTATATCCTCATTAAGATGTCTTAAACTAGGCCTAAGGATGCCTAGGATGGGATGAGGATGTGCACAGAAAACATTTTCAGAATTTTCAGTGAAACAGGGTTCCGCTCGAGCGCAAGTTTCCCCGCTCGAGCGGATATGCAGCAAAGGTCCCCGCTCGAGCGTCAACTTCCCCGCTTGAGTGGACCAAAAAGTACTGGATAGGTGAAATTCACGCTCGACGCCCGCTCGAGCGTGTCACCCAGTCCTCCGCTCGAGCGTCCAATACTCCGCTCGAGCGGACTGATACACAGTGCAAGATGCTGGGAGCTCGATTTTCCCGCTCGAGCGGCACTTCCCCCGCTCGAGCGGAAGACCAAAATCTGGAAATCCCAGATTTGAGTCCCAAACTCAAAATCAAGTTTAAATGCATCAAATTCGATCCTCTTGGGCTAATTTTCTGAAAAACACTTCAAAACTCATAATATTACATATTTCAAAGATCAATTTGACAAATCAAAGCCCAAGGGTAGTTTAATTAAATCCATTTTCAAACCCAATTTCATGAACAAGATCTCAAATGAATATGCATGGACTATAAACAACTCTCAAGCTTCAAAACATGCTCTAATGAGCTCATTCTTTCAAATTCAAGATAAAATCATGGACTTAACATATAAACATGAACATGCACGCAAGATTTCCATGTGATCAACCTCAAAATGCAACAATGGAGACATGCATGCATGATATGCGCCATAATTCAACATTACAAGACCAATTCTTAACTCAATCCTTCAATTTAGCATGAACCATGCAAGAACAGCCCGGCCCGAATTACAATTCGGGCATCAAAAATCTGCCCAGGCCCGTCCAGATTACAAGATATAGTTGCCCAAGCCCTAAAAAAACTCGGGCTGGGCTCGGGTTGCTCGGGTTGAGCCCGCCCGAGTTGCACCCCTAATTCTTATGCTTTAACCAATGACCCACATATCATAGATCCGAGTTCCGGAGATATGAGATGTGACATTATTCACCTAGTTTGGTTTTAGAAAATTAAGTTATTTTTTTAGAAATTAGAGTTTTATATTTTTTGTTTTGCTTTTTTTTTTTTTTAGTAAAATAGTTTGATATTTTAAGATTTTTTTTTTAACTTTTTTAGATGTACCTATCTTAGATTCGCTTAAAAAGTATAATATTTATGTGAAAAAATCTTTAAAAAAATCGTCAAATACAAAATACAAAAAATATAAAAATTCAATATATTTTCGTATTCTTTGTATTTATCAATTTTTTAAAATATTTTTTCATAAATATTTTACTTTTTAAATGCATCTAAATTATATGTATATAGAAAGTAAAAAATTTACTTAAAATATTAAAATAATTTACTAAAATAAAAAATATGAAAAATAAAAAATTCAATTTTTAAAAAGCAATCAAAACCAAACAAAGTGATTGGTTTTAGTGTAAATGAAATTTTTACATAAAATGTTAATGACTTCTATAGAAATTTATAGAATCACACATGAAGGCTACTTTACAAATGCCTTCCTTTCTAATCTTTATTGAAAAATGTATAACAGTGATTAATTATTATTATTAATTTTTTTATTTTTTTTATTATTTTTTTTATAATCGGTTGTCCAAGTCAACTTACACTCACTTCCATTAATTTTGGAGAACCAATCCCACCATTTGCATACGGGACCCATTTAAGTCAAAGTAAACATCCTATATGGATTAACCCAATAAACTTATTGTAACTAGTATTGATTAATTATCTTATAATATTTAAGAATTGCAGTAAAAAATATTTAAATATAACAATTCGATTAGATTAAAATTAGGACATCATCCAAAGAAAGAAAATTGGCCTAAAGTAAAAAAATACCTTGGTATATTTATTTTGTCAAATTTGAATTCAGAATCCACAAATATATATATATATATATATATCACATAAACCTTGCATTTTCTGATCAATATATACACATATATATAAATAAAATAAAAAACCTTGCATTTTTAATTCTTTCGTTATAAACCTTTGTTTCTAAACTGCTCCAATCTCAACTATCAATCCATCTAGTCTTGATGGACTAGCCAATTCAAAAAATGGAGAAGGATAATTTTGTCAATTCACTCCTCTTCTTTACTTTTAGCAACTAGTATGGTTATAAAAGGGAAAAGTTAAGAATCATGAAAAAAATTTCATGAAAGTGATCATGAAAAATTTATGATCCTTAGATTACCTTGATTAGTGTGTGGTGCTTTATTCTAAGTGTAATTCAAGGGTCACAAAACTTTCATGATTATTTTCATAAAAAGTTTTTCATGATACCTACCATTGCTGGTTATAAAATGAAGAGTAGACTCAACAATTGTATTTACTTTTCAAACTCAATGCTATGGTAATTTATTATAATATGTAGAGTAATTCTTTCTTTCATAACTTTTTTAATCATCTTCATATCATTGAGTTTAGAACATAACCTCTATATCATTTTTTCTAAAATAAATTAAACTATATTAAAACTCAATTTGTATTCAACTCATTAAAAATTTATTTAAATGCTAGTTTTTAACCAAGCTGAGTTCAAATAGCTTTAATATAGAAATATGGCATCACAAATTTCCATGGAACTATTTTACCTTTTTTTTTTTTTTTTTTGATAACTCATGGAATCTGGGCTAACTTGTGTGCACCTCGACTAATCTCTGAGGGACCAATTCTACCATTCACTAGTGGGAAACTCAATTAAAACCAAAATAGAGCTCCGTATGGACAGACCCTTACAATTATCTTACTTAACTCACTCTTCACCAGCTGTTTCTGTTTTTTTTTTTTTTATTATTATTATATGAAGAAATTCTTAGCCATATATACTCATGAAGAGTATGACAGTATGGAACAAACAGGGACATAACCTTGCACACAAGTCTGTTATTTTGCTCCCATAAAACATTCATCTATCTCTGTAGCTTCCCATGTTATGCCAATGCAACAACTTTGCCAACAAGGTGAAAGAAAACTATGGGAGCCCAGTACATAAATTCATTAATTGGCAAACATAACACATCCAAGCCCATCATTAATGGGCCAAATTTAACTTAGGCCCATGGGGCTTAAGTAGTTATACGCCGAGTAGACCGGAGATTGAGACATGTGCCAATTATGTGATGCTGAGCCTATAAACATTGATGCCGAATGTTGAAGTCAGATCGGCGTATCAATCCACTCCACGTGTGCCCAAACTATCCCTTTCTGAGGTGTAATAAGAAGTTGGGCTCTGACATGGTGATAATCATGAGGTAAATATCAAAGCTACAGGAGAAATATTTGAGAAGGACCTCTATAAAAGGGGTAATTCAAAGTAGGATGGTATGTTTTGATCACTAAGATTCATTAGAAGTATAAAATACTTGTTCTCTCAACCAAATACTGACTTTCTCGTCAGACTGCTAATTTTGGCACCCTCGACCAGAGTACTTTTCTTATTTCAGGCATCAGAGGTAGGATCTTTCAAAGGTTTGTTTGGAGCAAAGGAGTATTATAAAAGCACCCCCACAAAAACTCACCGAGTAAACCCATAAACTCAAGTCGAACGAAAAAAAGAAAAATAAAAATAGAGGACCAAGTGCGCAAACCCATAGAAGAAAACAGTTATGGAATAATAATACGACCCTGTAACATTACTGTTATATTCAATTAGGGGTGTTCAACGGATATTTCAATCTACCCAACCGATCGAACCGAATCGATCCACCACATTTTGGACGGATACGTGATGATGTGCAGACAGTTGCAGATTGATTTTTTTCAATCCACCTAGTTTTGGACGGATGACGGATTTGAGGTTTCTTTGACCACAACTGAACCGTCAAACTGCGAGCACCCCTAATAATTTGTAAGACTTTATGTTTTCAATTTGTTTAGATATTCTATTTGTATTTTCAATTGAAAAATAATTTAGATATTCTATTGTGTTTTCAATTTGAAAACCCTTTTATCAAATGACAAGTGTTGATATTTGATATTTTTATGTGAAAAATATAAGGCTTAATTTGTCATTTTTTTAAAAATCAAATTAAATAGTTTTTGAATAAAAAAAACAGTAATGAAATAGTTTTGATAATGCATGGTTTTCTTATATGTATTTATTATTAGAATTTGACAATTTACTTGATAATTATTTGATTATGTTGAGTTGGATTGTTATCTAAAAAAAAATGTTGACAAGTTGTTGTATTATGTTCAAAATTTATAAAAGTTTAAGCCGTCAAACCAATTCACATCCATCTGTCAATCCACTAATTCAGCAAACGGATGCGAATTGATTTTTTTCAATCCATCAATCTGGCAGACGAATGATGGATTAGAAGTTTTCCGGCATAACCAAATTGCGAACACCCCTAGATTCAATATTTCCAAAGATTGACTTCTGAAATTTTTATGGAACGTTGTGGTGGTGATAAGATTGAAGATTGATTATGAGTTGTTTTGAAAAGTTGGTTAAAAGTTAATTTTTTAATTTTTTTTTAAAAAATATAAATTAAAGAGACGATATGTTCCAAAAAATCAAAAAACTAAAAACCAAACTTTTAACCAATTTATCAAAAGCGTATTTATGGGACCTGTGATGGTGGCTGATTATTTTGAATTATAAAAGACAGCACGCAGAGAAAACTTCGAATCGGCGTAGTATGTCCGAGTTTTTCCAGTGTTTAACTACCATGCTCAATTGTCACCCCATTAGTATGATAAATTTATATTATTTATTGCACTCGATATATTTTTTGTAATTATCATTTTATTTAATTATAATTTTTAATATATTTTTAATTAAAGTTCACTGTTAGACCCGTTAATGATTTAATGAAAAAAAATAAAATATTCCTATATTGTCGTCATTTGTCTGAAAAATAAAGTGCACTTTAATCCCTATGTTTAATTCTATGTGCGATTTATCCTATTAAAATTTAAAATTGAGCATATAACCCCTTATGTATATCACATATTTCACACTTGCTGTTAAGTTACAGAGAATGTTAACGGTGCACTTCAGTCCACAAACCACAAGAGAGTTATATGATCATTTCAAACGTTAAGAGGGCAAACCGCACGCAACACAAATTACAACAATAAAGTAAAATTTGACCTATCATATATATATATATATATATATAGCATTAAAAATAGTGTTTACCCTCAATTTTTTTCTCAAATATAAAAGTTGACTCAATCTGTTTATTTATTTATTATCGAATTAATTTTATTATTTATATAAATATAGTCAATACTGATAATCCTACATCAATTAGTTTTAAGCTAATCAAACAGAGCCAAAAAGAACAATTGGCTATTCAAATTTTGTTTGAAAATTAAAAAAGCTCCAAAATATATTTGAGATTGACTTATTCATTTAACGAGTCAAGTTCGAACAAATTTTGAATGTGCCAAATATGAGTCAAGCTTGAACTGTAATAATATGTTTACGACTGACTTATTAATCAATATTTATTACATCCAATTTTAAAATGTCCTGAATTTTAATTTAGATGTCTATTTTTGAAAAGAAAAAAATATATATTATTTTTAATAGGACGAGATGTAATTTCTAGAATCACAATAAATAATTTATCTTTAAACAAATATCAAAAAACATATTTATAAATTATTCTAATTTTTTTAATAAATTTTTATCTACATCGATCTAACGTGGACTCATTGAAGGCAACTGCACCGTCTTGTTTATTTACATTGATCCGAAACAAGAATTTCTCATTGAAGAAATCTCATTGGCCAGGTGGGCAGGTATATATATATGTTTTTTGTTACAGGAAAATCATCACGTCATTCCTGCAGGTCCAAGGCAGTGTTTGTGACGAGATCACCAAGTTGTCCTGTTATCCGTTCTGGATGAGAGACTATAACATGAAAGTTTGCACCGATCCCTTATGTAACAACCCTCACACTGATTACCGATTAATTACCGATCATGGCTAAACTGAGACTGATTGTGACTGATAATTAAAGTAATTGAATTGACTGACTGAATCTGAACTGAATCGATTGAATATATATATGTGTTTGAATTGCATCCTATCTGTTTGACTGTGTGATTACCTGTTCATGTTTACATGTTTAAACTGTAAATTGAAGGCCTTATCGGCGGCCGAACCAGAAATTGATTGGTGTTTTAGGACCATCATAATTTATGTGACTTTATGGTGTATTTAATTAAAATGTGATTTGGTATGATTAAATTAGATTAAAATAAGTTAAATTGCATAGTTTGACATATTTACCACTTTGCCCTCTAGTGGGCCACTACACCAAACCTATTAGAGCCTTTGTATATTTGATTCAACACTTTTCATCAGCCAAATTCCCTTGTTTTTGCCGAAGTAGAGAGAGAGATAGGAGGGAGAGCTTGAGTTCTTGAGATTTGGCTTGGAGGTTGAGAGAATTGAAGGGATTCTTGCATTTTTGGACCTCTACACTTGAATTCAAGGCTTAAGGTAGAAATTCATCTTCTCATCCTTGTGTTTAAGTTAGTTCTTGCATGGTTCATGCTAAATTGAAGGATTGAGTTAAGAATTGGTCTTGTAATGTTGAATTATGGCGCATATCATGCATGCATGTCTCCATTGTTGCATTTTGAGGTTGATCACATGGAAATCTTGCGTGCATGTTCATGTTTATATGTTAAGTCCATGATTTTATCTTGAATTTGAAAGAATGAGCTCATTAGAGCATGTTTTGAAGCTTGAGAGTTGTTTATAGTCCATGCATATTCATTTGAGATCTTGTTCATGAAATTGGGTTTGAAAATGGATTTAATTAAACTACCCTTGGGCTTTGATTTGTCAAATTGATCTTTGAAATATGTAATATTATGAGTTTTGAAGTGTTTTTCAGAAAATTAGCCCAAGAGGATCGAATTTGATGCATTTAAACTTGATTTTGAGTTTGGGACTCAAATCTGGGATTTCCAGATTTTGGTCTTCCGCTCGAGCGGGGGAAGTGCCGCTCGAGCGGGAAAATCGAGCTCCCAGCATCTTGCACTGTGTATCAGTCCGCTCGAGCGGAGTATTGGACGCTCGAGCGGAGGACTGGGTGACACGCTCGAGCGGGCGTCGAGCGTGAATTTCACCTATCCAGTACTTTTTGGTCCACTCAAGCGGGGAAGTTGACGCTCGAGCGGGGACCTTTGCTGCATATCCGCTCGAGCGGGGAAACTTGCGCTCGAGCGGAACCCTGTTTCACTGAAAATTCTGAAAATGTTTTCTGTGCACATCCTCATCCCATCCTAGGCATCCTTAGGCCTAGTTTAAGACATCTTAATGAGGATATAGATGTAGAACACACCGAGGCATATTAGGGATTAAGTTATTATCTTTCCCCGACTGTGAAACTTAGTGTGTGTTCAATCTGTTAACTGTATAGGGTTGGCATTCCGAGGAGACGCTCTAGTTCACTGTAGCCCAGAACTCTATGAGTAACAATTGTGTAAAGATATGTTCGAAATGATTATCTTCTGAATACTGAACTGAACTGTTTACTGAACTGATATTGTTTACTGAATGAATGTATGTCATTTATTTCTGAACTGTACTGTGGCATCCTTAGCACCTACTGTTTACTGTTACTGTTACAGAGATCTCTGTCAGTCCCCTCGTGGAACCACTACTGTTTACTGATTGATGGCCATCATTACTGCTCGGTCTTTTAAGACCTACTGTTTACTGTTATGCTAATGGATGTACCACATATGACTGTTTACTGTACTGAGCAACTGAATTACTGATTGAAATGAACTGTTTTCACTACTGTAA
>JAPPVO010000019.1:118301442-118362823 GCA_030407325.1 Camellia japonica
GTATAGACTAGTTGCTCAATTTGGAACAATTCAACTCGTGTTTGTTTTCGAAAATGGTTTGATTTTGCCACCTCAAGTGGGCTTAAAAAAGCGGATTTGCCACCAAACATAGTGGGCTTAAAACAGGATTTGCCACAATAAAGTGGGCTTAAAACGCACATTCGTTGAATCGTTCCAATTCGAACAACAAGCCTTCATCCACATGCATTCATGCAGTCTAACATTTAAGCACATAGCCTCATAGCAAGCATGCGAAACATGGCAACATGGCAATCACACTCATGCAAGTATGCTAAAGCATAAAGACTTACCGAGTACTCTAAGCCAAAACAAAAACTAGTTAGAAAGATGCATGATCCTAACTATACAAGATGTCCAATGCAACACATGCAATAATGCAATTAATAGGCTCGGCTACTAATAGGGCATATGAATCGACTTGAACAATATGTGATTAAACACGTATTTAAAGAAGATATTGAAATGGCGATGCAGTTTGAATGATGCGCCAAGCCTCGGTGCATGCAAGACAAGATGAATAGATGCAAGTATGCGATATGCCAATCAAAACATGACCATAATCTAACCATCGAAAGCGATTGAATAAAAATGAGAAAGACGTGGGGTGGGAAGACATGCACACACGCACGCACACTTATTACAGCATTACGCCCTCACGAAGGAGGGTCCAAATGAATAAAAGCTAACCAACTAGCTACGCTAATCAGGGCTAAGCTAATTACAACACTATTTAACTAATTATTCTAAGCTAATTAAATATTACAAATCAATCTAATTAGCTAAATACTTAACTAATTAATTACAAAGTGATTAAGCTAATTAACTACAACATAAATTAACTAACTAATCTAGTTAAATAATTACAACATTTGCATGAATTAGCTACCACTAACTAACTAAGCAAAGCAACTAAAAGGCCTCGGGAAGTGACGGATGCATGCATGCTCGATATTCCACCTGAATGGCCACTGTTTTGTTGCTGCAAGCCTCTGTTGCATAGAAGCACGTGCACTTTCCTCTTCTCCAGATCACATCTATTCTGCCTCAGTAACAATCTGCTGAATTTTATTGGTGGTCGACAGGGGGGCCGGTCGGCCAACAAAGGTGGCCGGTCGGCTGCTAATGGTAGCCGGTCAGCCACTGGTGGTGGCTGTCGACCACCACTGGTTTGGACTTCCATGCTGCAACAGAGAGCACAACAGAGCAAAAAAGTGTACTTTTGCAACTTTGTTTATACTGTTTACACTACTTATCATCAGACAAGCTCAAAGGAGTGAAACTCTTGGCTCTTAAACCACCAATCAAGCAACTTCCATGCAACCAAAGAACCAAGTTTGTACAAGTTTAATGAGTGCATAACAAGACTCAAAAAGACCACCACCCTATCATGCATGATCAAGGGTGAAGGTGACAAAGGAAAGTGGCACATTTCATCACTTTTGAGTATGAAATGTCTCATTTTTCTTGTGTTCGAATTAACGTCCGATTCAAACACATGCAATGCAACACGAATGATGCTTATCTTGCCTCTTTTACTTGTTCATTTTGTTTACTCATTTTATTACCGATTCATTCTTTAATCGATTAAGTCCAAAAGTGAGTGTCCTCTAATGGAAAGAGGGCTCAAACCCCAAGTTTCTTTAGGCATGAAAGAGGCATTACACTGTTGGTAATGAACCCCCTAAGGGATTAAACCATTAGGTGTAGCACCTCCATTTCACACTTAGGCAAACAAGTGGTTTGAAACCACTTTCAAAGCAAACAAAAGAGTGAAGAATGGAGGGAGATTGCAGAGATTTTAAGTGCTGAAATGAAGTGCAAAACAATACTGTACCATGATGGTAAATGCCTTAAAATACTAAACTATTGAAGGCATTTACACTACAACTATGCAATACAAAGCTCAAATGACTTAGATAGCCAAAAACATAATTGAAACAGGTCAAAACAGAGGCGAAAACATGCTGGGCTAAAGCTAAGTTAGGCTAGAAAAACATGCTAACACATGAAGCTAACTAGGCATGCAAACAAGACACAAGGAGGGAAGGCTAACCCCTTCAATTTTGGACTTCAAAACAAGGTTTTTTACCACTGAAAAACCTCTTAAATTCAGTGGTTAAAAGGCCCAAAAAGGTTGGTTTAAAAGCGATGAAAAATGGTACAAAAGCTTTACAAGCAAAGAAGCAAGAAGGGTGGACTACCCCTTAACACAAAATTGCCTCAAACCATCACTTTTAGGTCACCAAAATAGAAATTTTTACATGTCAAACCAGCTCCAAAAACAATTAAAAAGGATGGCAAAACAAGTATACAAAGCAAGCTCAAATAGGGTAAGTTCTATACCTTTGAAGCAAAGCACAAAATAGGTACAAATCTGAGCTTAAATCACCTTCTAGAGCTCAAAGGAGGCTCCAAGTAATCTCAGCCCAAAGGTGAGAGTGTTTAATTGAGGGTTGGTATGCAAAAGCTAAGAGAAACTAGGCAACGGTGTACAAAATAACAAGAGAGAAAGAGAATTCTAGAGAGAAAGATATTTTTGTTCTAAAAACGCTAACCCTCCAAAATGGGGGACGACACCCCCTATATATAGAAAAACAAGTCTTGAGCTTGTGAACATCTCACCATACATATGTATGATGATGCAGCTCAGTGAGCAACAGCTGGCACAACTGTCAACAAATATTTGGAAAAAGAGACCAATGGCCGTCGGCCACCACTAATAGCCAATCGGCCACCACTGGTAGCCGAGAAGAACAAGCCCTGGCCGACAGCCAAGGGGGCTGGCCGACAGGTCACCCACTCTTCCAGACTAGAGGCAACAAGCTCTTGGTCCAAAAACATGCACAAAACAGATAAGGTTTCAAGGCTCAAAGTCAGGGCGTTCCGTCGAAGACTTCGGACGCTCAAAATGAACATAAACAAGCACAATCATCGAGTGCACAAACGATGACATCCAAGTCTTGAGGACGGTCAAAAATGTGTTGTTTACAATTGCCCCTCTTTGACAGAACTTGGAAGTCATGAAATGACAGGAGTGAATGTCAAAGCCCAGAGACAACCCATTTTTGACAAGGCCAAAGACTTGGACAAACAACAAGCAAGACAAAGATGGTTGCGCCCGCAGGTTGCTTATGTATCCCTTTGCAAGAAATCAAACCAGCGTAGTTCTGGGGCAAGATACAAGTGATATGCACGATGCAAAAACATAACTTATGATCATGCAATGAGGCTGTAATAAAACATGTAGATGTAAATGTTATGCAAAGAAATGCTACATTTAAATCGAAACAAGGTACAACAAACTCAAACGTGAATAGAAGTAAGTAAACATGAACCAAACCACATTTTATGCAGAAAGGATGTAAGAAAATTATGCAAGCTTAACCACGGATCACGCAGGAAAGACGAAGAACAACACAACTATCGGGCGCACCTAAGGTGTCAAACAAGATTCCAACACGTTTCATACGCGAGGAGAAAGATGGTGTGAACACAGGGACACACTCGAATGTTTTAAATCGGAGCGTCTGAACATGCCGCATGCAAGAGGAGAAGAGGGTGATGTGAACACAGGGATGCACCCGCGTGTTCTAAACCGAAGCATCCTAATGCGCCACACGCGAGAGGGAAAAAAAAAAGGGGGTGAACACTGGGACGCTCTCGCGTGTTCGAAACCAAAGCGTCCTAACGTGCCGTACGCAAGAGGAGAGAGAGGGTGAACACCAGGACGCACCTGCGTGTTCGAAACCAAAGCGTCCTAACACGCCGCATGCGAGAGGAGAAAGAGGTAACGAAAACACCGGGACACACCCAAATGTTTCTAACCGAAAACGCCTTAACGCGCCGCACGCGAGAGGAGAATGAGGTAACGAGAACACCGGGACGCACTCACATGTTCTAAACCGAAGCGTCCTAACACGTCACACGCAAGAGGAGAAAGAGGTAATGAGAACACCGGGACGCACCCACGTGTTCTAAACCGAAGTGTCCTAACGCGTCGCACGGGAGAAGAGAAAGAAGGTGAACACCGGGACGCACCTGCGTGTTTGAAACCAAAGCATCCTAACGCGCCGCATGCTGTAGAGAAGAGAATGGCAAGTTCATCCAAAATTCCTCTGAATGAACCAAACATACAATATCGTGCCTGTAAAGAAAGAAACTTAACAAGTATTATACAGTAAGAATGCATGTTCTATATAGGATAAACAAAAGCATGTTCTATGGAAGATAAATTGGAAGCATGTTCTATGCAACAAAGGGGGGGAAATGCATGTTCCATGTAGTAATAGCAAAAGCATGTTCTATGCAATAAACAGAGAAATGCATATTTTATGCAGTGGCAAAAGTGTACTTGATAAAACCAACTCGGCAACTCCCGATTTACCTCTCAAAAGAGTTGCAATATATTCAAAAAGGATACACCTCATTGATGTGGGTCAGCGATAAACCATCGTTTGCCGAAGACACAGTCTGGAGCTTGCGAAGCGTCAATTTGAACTCAAAAGTGAACTTTTCTTGCACTTCGTGAAAAAATGAAGACACAAAACAGTATCAAGACCTAATGTAGGAGCACTGGGAACCTGTCGGCCATAAGGGGAGGTCATCGGCCACCCGTCGACCACACCTGAAGGTTGTCGGCCACCGATGGCAATTCAAGGCCATTTTGGTCATTTTGCCTTGGGTCTTTATATTTACACCCCCAAACTTCAATTCCTCACTCCTCCCTAGCCAAAATTCATTCCTCTCTCACTCTAGACCTTTCTTTTCTCCAGATCCGAGCTTTATATGCGTTTTCCAATGCCCCACGCGAAGTTGATTCGCTAAAACCTCTTGATTTCCTTCGTTTTGAACTAATTGAAATTTGATTTCGGTGGTTTTTTCTTCATTTTCACCACTTGAGGTTTGTTTACCTCGAGTTTCTCTTGGGTTTGGTGCCTTTTCCTAGGCTTTGACTTTTTTTCCCATTTTCTCTTTCTTAGGGTTGACTTTTGTTGACTTTTGGTATTTTCTACCCATTTTTCTCATTTTTGCCCACTTTCTCACCTTCTTTCTAGATGGCGGACGACATTCCACATGACGGAGCTTCCCTAGGGATGGAGGCAAATCCCGAGCATGTACCACTACCACCCAGGGTTCGACCCTTTAACCCAGAGACATATTATCCTGAGACACATGTACTACCACCCGACACCATCCGTCATTTCAGAGGGTTTGCACGAGGCGTGCCAAAGGATCTCTTGCTACGAGAGCCAAGTCCCATTTATTCTACGACGCCACCGAGGTATACACTGTATTCTTACATTTTCCTGAATGTACCTTTCATTTCTTGCATAAATCATGCTCTTGCATTGTAGTTCTTACACTACCTTTTATCTGCTTGTCTCAAATACATTCTTGCACTGTATTTCTTACACTGCCTTTCATCTGCCCATTCTGATTACAAGAGGACTCACACTCTATTAGAGGATATGGAGCCACATCTGCGAGGGAGTGGTACATGGAGCTCCTCGCCGGCGTCCGCCAGATTTTCGATGAGGCCAGCTTCGGCTTGTTCTACATGGGGCTATCGCGTCTCATAGCGAGTAGGCCCTTACTTGGCGCATTGGTAGAGAGGTGGTGGGATACCACCAACTCTTTCCACTTCTCTACTACAGGGGAGATGACGATGACTCCCCATGACTTCGCCATGCTCACTGGCATAGAGATAGGAGGTCATCCGATCCCTTACAATACAGACATGGGTGAGTGAGAGGCCGCCTGGATCTACCTGTTGGAGGCTCGTCCGCATATCTTCCGATCAAGGATGGTGCGATACACTTGGTTCTCAAAGCATTTCAAAGGGACAGACCCAGAGACCCTAGAGGAGATTGAGCAGTACGCCCGAGGCTTCTTGATGTTCCTTTTCGGCACCACTTTGTTCGCCGATCTGGCGAACACTATCGGGCTATATCTCTTAAGTGCCTTGGTGGACTTGTCTCAGGTCCAACTTTACGACTGGGGCGGCGCTGGCCTGGCCACCTCGTACGGATATATGAGCTTAATATCCTATAGGAGCGGGAACAGAGTCAGCGGCTACTGGAGAGCTTGTGAGGTATACTTTACTTTTCTGCTTTGCATTTCCTGCCGTGCTTTCTGCTTTGCACTTTATGTACACTACACACACATAGTCTAATCTCTGCTTTGCACTTGTACTTTCTGTACGCTGTACTATACATTCTGCTTTCTACATTCTCTCTATGTTTTGTATTCTCTGCACATTGCACACATATTCTGCTTTTTATATTGCCTATGTTAATCTGTTATATACTCACTATTGCCCTTTTGCCTTTTTTTTTTTTTTGCAGCTGTGGGTATATGCATATTTTCCCGTCCTTGCCCCAGAGCCGGAGGTGGAGATGCCTTCTGTTGTACCTTACTCTCATCAGTACGACGGCAGGTACGTGAGGAGGACTAAGGAGACCTTTCTGTTCTTCCTCCGGTACTTTGACACCGTGACCGCGGCAGAGGTAACTCAAAACTCATAGTTATTGCTACTTTACATCAGCTCTGCTTCATATTGCATATCTATAACGTTTTGTATTTTGGGTTTAGAATTGAAGTGAGGTGTAATTGAAAGTTGTCAAGGTTTGGTGGATATTTGTGGATGTTCTCATGCTTTATTTTTGGACTAGGGGTTGTTAAGAATTGGTGAGTATAAGGTTGTTGCTATTTTGTTAGAGCGGATGCAATTTTGGGGACGAAATTTCTTAAGGAGGGAAGGATGTAATGATCTAGAAATTTTTCCTTCCGCTCGGGCGGGGGAGTTGACGCTCGAGCGGACTTGTGGCGTTCCCAGCATTTTTGCAAGTGGCCCGAGATTCTGGGAGTTATGAATCTCCGCTCGAGCGGGGGAGTTGACGCTCGAGCGGACGACTTTGTTGGTCTGAGCACTCGAGCGCAAGGTTAGACGCTCAAGCGGGTCGCCTAGTTGAGTTTGAATTTCTGAGGCACGTGGATTCGTTTTTGGCATTTTTCTTAGTGTATTTGGAACCTCCTTATTTTATTTTGGGGTATTGATTGAGGTGGTAATATGATGGTAAAGTAAGATTGGACCAAAAACTTTAATTCGAATAATTCGCCTACGATCAGCCGTCACTCTTTTGCCCTTTTCTTTTTCCACACTTTGAATTTGGATGTGAGGTTAGAACCATTGGAAAGCTTATTTCCGAGGCTTCAATTTGGACACAAGAACGACCTAGAACGGAGTCCCGATGAGAGAGTTATACCCGTTTAAAGTTTTGGGGTACTTACCAATTAGTCCTATTCACTAGACTTATTTACCTACAGGTCCTAACTAATAAATTTAACACTATAAAAATAAGAGAGTGATAAATTTATCACTAAAAAATTATTCATAAAAAAAGAGACTGATAAATTTATCACTATAAAATTATTCATAAAAAAAAAAGACTGATAAAATTTGTCTTTATCACTTAATAAATTATATCAAATAGGACTTAATGGGTAATAAGTCTCAAAGTAGGACCTATTGGGTAATAAGTCTCCCAAGTAGGACCTATTGGTAGTTTACTCTAAAGTTTTTACATCTGTGCTGGAAGCAGAGCCGCACGTGCGGGGAATAGCGCCGCACGTGCGGGCTGTGCGGGACAGCAACTCAAAAACGAGATTTTTGGCCCATTTCTTACATTTTCTTTTCCTCTCTTCTTCTCCCCTCTTCCATGTCCGAAACCCTAGCTCCCAAAACCTTGATTTCCTCCACTTTTATCAACAATCCACCATGGTTCTTGCATCAAGGGTGGAGAACAAAAAAGGGTCAACATTTCCAACCGATTGAAATTCAAATTTGTGGAGGATTCTTCTCAAAGCTTGCTTTTCTTGCTTTAATCTTGAGGTAGGGGTCCTAGTTCTCCTTCAATGCTTACATTGATAGATAGATTTGTGGTATTTTGGAATATATAAATGCAAAATCTATATTTTGGACATATAGTGTAAATCATGAAATTTTGGGGTTAGGGTTTGAAATGTTGGGGTTCTATTATGGGGTTTAGACTATGGTTTATGGATTATGGACCTAGGGTGTATAATAAATGGAAAGATTGGAACAAAAAGTAATGGGTTAAGAAATTTGGATTTTTCTTGAAATTTCTAGATTTTTCTTGAAACCTTAGGTTGATTTATGATGACAAACAATGAGTTTGCCCAAATTGAAAGTAGAATCATGGAATTGAGGTATGGAATTGTATATATACAAGTTTAATTGAATTTTGGAAGTGTTTGAAAATCATGTTAAAAATTAGCGATTGAACCTTATTTATGGATATTGTAAATTATGCTATGATATGAAATGAAACTTGGGGAAAAGGATTAGTTAATGATATGGATAACATGAGCCTTGGAATGAAATGAAGAAATGAAAATTTAGGAGTACACTTTGAATTATAATTAGTGGTGTTGAGTTAAGATATATTGAATTGTGGTGATTATGTAGAATTGTATTGACTATGTTGATTTTGGTTTTTGTGATATAAAATGTAGAGTTTCCAAAATGGGCTTAATCTCAAATTATTTTATTAAATTCCTAGTGGGTTGGCTTAGTTATTTTGAAACTCAAGTGGATGATTTAATGGGGTTTTTTTATGGGGATGGGAAATGTTTGGTTTTTGGTGAAAACACTAGAACTTTAGAGATTTTTGAGGAACATGGAAATGTTCATAAAACTCCTTTCTTTCTTTGAATAGAAGATGAATGTGTGTAAATTCCATAATGTGTTTTGCAAGACTGGTAATCTTTTAATTTATTGAGTTGGAGAGATGGTTTTGAAAACTTCATGTGTAGTCCTTGGTGGGACCATGTTGCTTTGACTTGTGAAATGAGGAAGTTGATGGTATACGGTTGATTTGAGAAGGAATGTTATGAATCATGGAGATTTTTGCATTTACATATCATATCATTTATCATTGTGCATTGTGGTTTTAAATCCAAGAGATTTGCATTCATGACAGAAAATGATTTGTATGAGAAATATGGAAATGTGAATGGGGTAAATACGTGGTAAGTCCGGATAGGGGGTGTAGTTGATTTGTTAAGTTGGCAGTGAGTGTCCAGGGTGAAAGACCCGAAAGCCGCGCGGATAGGTGTCGAGCCTTCCGGTTAGCACTGGTAAAAATGACAGTTTGGTAGTGCTTGTTGAGCCTACTTGCAGACACCAGCCTAGAGATTACCAGTGTCGTATTTACCGCCCCTTTTAAAGTAATGATGGAAGTTTGAAATTGATGAGATCATATGATGACATTGAGAACATGGTGATTTTGAAACAATGCATTGGAACGGATGTTTTTCCTCATTGATTTATCTTGGCATAGCATTGCATTTACATTTACTTTTGTGTTGAGGAAAAAGCATAACTATGTACATACTTTGTGAGAATACTCTACAGAACTTGGAAATTTATTTTAAAAGAATGGTTGGTTTTCGAAAATGGTTTTGGGAGTTCACATCCCGCCGTAGTAAGCCGGCAAAAGGTGGATTGTGTTGAGCTATGTGTTGAGAGGTAAGTTGAGTTGATGATGTTTTTTTTTTTTTGTTGCTTGTGATGAATTTGTGAAATTTCATATTGATGTATAATTTGGTTTAAAGTGGAAATGTGCATGGGCATTATTTTTAAATGATGGGAACCAAAAAAATAGATATGAGGATTATAGATTATGATGATAAACTTAACGAAGCAGTTGTGTTAATAAAAGTAAATTGTGAGAGTTGTTCCTTAATTAAATAAAGGATTGGCTTGGAAGGGTTTTTAACATTGTGTTATCTTGAAATGAAACTTTGTGGGTGTAATTAACGGGGTGAATTGAGTATAGGAGAATTGTTGGCAAATCAAAAAGGAACTTGAACTTGAAGTTATGAGGTTTTAAGTTAAAAATGAAGAGTAAAAGAGTAGAATGAAAGAAAAGAGGAACATTAAAAATGGAAGTTAAATGAGAAATATTTTGGGAAATGGTTATTAACCTTTAAATGATGTTGTTTCTTAAATACGGTTATTTCACAAGGATCTATGGTTTTTCTAAGTTAAGGGATGATTCTAATGGCTGAAGGTTTTTCTTACAAGTGTTTAAATTGTTTTTGAGAAAAATACCTCACTTATGATATTTTGAGATTATGAAATGTCACCCTACTATATGGTATCACCCAGCATGCATGATCATTTTATCTATGTGTTAGTTATTGATTTAGAACTGTGAGATTCCTACTGGCATTAGTGCTCACCCCGTTGTTGTTGTATCTTTTTACAGGAAGAATGTTTGGATTATTTGATTGAAGATATACAGAGTTCTTGAGTCATTTGTATAACTTCATGGTAGTTGTAAAAGAAGTGGATTTGTATTTGTATTCATTTATTTGTAGCTTCGCGGCAGAAGTATTGGCATGTATTATTGTTGTTGTATTCATTGAGAGAGAGAACATGTATTATCGTATTTCTGTTACTCAAGTGTAATAGATATTTGTATATGTAGAAAAAAAAAATATGGACCTAAATTTACAGGCTTTGGTAATGTTTTCGTGTAATTAAAATCCGGGGCGTGACAATATCTAATGGCAACTACCAATCTGTGCATTCTCTGTTTGCAGATCTCGTGGTAGCCCTAGGCGACGATGCCTGAGGGAGTCAGGGACCAGTTTGCCGGTGCTCGGGGGGCTTCCCAATATCGGCTTGTACTCGAGGGCCTAGTCTACCGAGCTTGGCTCTTAGGCAAGCGCTTCATACGCCAGACATTGGGTTTATCGCAGCAGGTAGTTCCCATGCTGCCTCCGCCATCTATGCGAGCCACAGAGAGCCTCTCCCCCCAGGAGGTGATTGACTTTACTAGAGGCGTGGACGCCGACTACTTTCTCGGAGAGAGGGACTATGCGAAATTTATCCAGACGCATCTCATGCCTCCTTTGACGGGTACTCGTGCTCATATAGGGAGAGCAGCAGACGTCTCTTCAACGAGCAGGGCACAAGTGCTGAGGGGCAGGGCTAGAGGGATGCCCCCCGCTAGACGGGGCTTCGGTTGGCCAGAGCTCCCAACCGAGTTGACATGTTGGCGGTACATCGGAGAGGCTTACCAGATTTTGATCGAGCCTCCAGCAGCTAGTCATAGATACGTCAGAGCTCCTGACTAACCTTCGATATGTATCACAGTTTTTCATTTATTTTTCATTCTCTCTCAGACATTCATTCCTTCTGGACACTGATCATTTCCAAATGCATTTGCAGGCACCTCCAAGATATACTGAGGATTTGCTAGAGTTGTTGGCCTCATTCGAGAATATGATTTTGAGGAGGGAGGTACTGCTCAGCTTCCACGGCATTCAGGTAATTTTTTCAATTTTCTTGCGTTTTGATCATCAAATTTTCACTGACATACTGAAACTGACACTTCAACTAAAAACTTCCCACGCTGCACTGATACACTGTATTGGCACACTACATTCACACATTGTACTTATACACTATATCTGACTTCTGCACACACTCATTCTACATACTGTACTTACACCTGATACACATACTGTGGTTGATATATACCAACTACCTTTTCAGGTCCCACCTATACCGATAGCACTAGGACTATCAGTACCCCCTCCAGCAGCAAGAAGAGAGAGACAGGCTCCAGCACGTAGCCGAGGCCGAGCTAGGAGAGCCCGAGCTGAGAGTGGCCCTTCCAAGCCTATTCTGAGGGAGGATGATACCGAGACCAGCGAGGCCGAGAAGGCAGTGAGTCAGCATGCTGAGTTGTCCAAGAGCGGAGACGATGACGCTGGCTCAAATTCTGCTAGTGGTGATGCTAATGTCGAGGAGGGCTCCGAGGCAGAGGGCGGCGACGACGACGACTCCGGTTCTGGTTCTAATTCAGCATCTAGTTCAGATAGCAGCACAGATGGAGACAGCTCTGTAGAGTCCGCTCCGCCGAAGAAGAGGACGTAGAGGGCCTCTCGAGCCTAAGAGAGCTAGTGCTAATCTACTTGTATTTTTTTTTTTTTTTTGCTGAGTTTCTCGTTGTTAGTAGTTTTAGCGCTTTGTACAGCTTCAGATTAGTTTTATTTTCTATAAAAACTTGTACTGCACTTTTATAAAAAGTAACCATGATCGGAAGGAAAACAGCATTTTAATGAAAAAGTGTTGTATTTTGCATTTTGAGCACCACATAACGCATAGCATAAAAATGAGATTGATCTTGATTGAAAATTGCACATTGTATTGGCACTTTCTTAATCAGGTGATGAACCGACCAACACTTAACAAACAAAGTAAGACAACTCGATAAACAACACAATAACTTGACAAGCAAAAGCAAAACAAATACAACTTGATAAGCAACACAACAACTTGATAAACAACACGAATACAACTCGATAAGCAAAACAAGAAGCATACAACTCAAATGAACATGCTCAAGCCCAAAGGGACTGAAAACAAGACCTTAGAATACGCAAAAATCAGAACAAAGCACAGGTTCTCAACACTCTCAACATACAGGTGGATGACAAGATAGACCAAAAGGCCATCGGCCACACATAAAGACTATCGGCCACCAGTGGTGGCCGATTGGCTACAAAAGTGGCCTATTAGCCATCACCACTGGCCGGTCGACCATCAATGTGAGGGACCTCTAGATTGTTGCCACCTGTCTTCCACTCAATGCCTTATCTTCTACAAAAGCTAGGACTTCGTAGTTTCTTCATTCTAACTCTATTTTTGCTGCAAATGGAGCCATTCTTTGCCGAATTGGATTGCAACTTTGGATGGCTCGGAAAAAAGTGAATTTTCGGGGTTTCGGGATAAATGCACTATTCCTGCTAAGTCATTCTCCTCTGTGTTTTCCATTCCTTCACGCCGCAGCTAGGTGTTGGAACCCGGTTACACTTGTTTTCAGCTTTGGAGGACAAGAGATATGCCCTACAATTGAAGAATTCCAAGTTTTGATAGAATCCCGGCGTGATGAGGAAATCTTGCCTTAGTCGCGTTTTGGCCACATCCAAGCTCTAGGGAGGATGTGTGGACTCACTTTACATGAGGCTCGATCCTTGGCTCACAACAGAGAGCTAGATATTCCCAGCCTCGTTCATTGATTTTCTGATGCTAGTGACCGCGGCGACCGTCTTTGGCAGAGTTTTCGACAGCATGCCCTTTGTTTATACATGTTAGCACATTTCCTGCTTGCCCCTGGTTTCGGAGGGTCTAGCATTCGCTTGATCGAAGTGGCCCAAGGCTTGAAAGAGGGCAAGAGCTGCATTGGCCGAGACTTTGATGGGCTTGGACGCCTTCCATCGGCAGGAGACGACCAAATTCGCAGGAAGTCCACTACTTTTGTAGGTAATGTTTCCCACCCTATCTCATATGTGTTTCTCATACCACTCGGCACTCAGGCTCTATTTTTCTCTCAAAACCCTTTCTCACTTTTCCTCTCAGCACACATCTCTCTGTTCTTTAATCTCTCTTATTTTTCATCCTTCCCCAGATATGGTTCATGAACAAGTTGAAGGCAGTGGACTCTTGCCCTACATATTCAGCACGAGGCTATTTCTTTTGCCAACAGCTAGTTGATTTCCCACACGAAGGGTGGTGGTGCCATTGGATGTGTAACAGGTCTGCTGCTGACATTGCTTGTCGTTGCCCCTGGTTTGATCTGCCCGAGATGAGCTACAGCATGTCCCGGCAGCCTGGCATTCAGCTGATTGGCTTGACACACTATGTATTCTACTTTCCGTTCCGGTTCAGGCATCAGTTTGGACACGACCAAACTTGCCCAGAAGAGGGGGTAGAGTACCCGGCTTCATTTCCAATCCGAGGTTCACAATTAGCTCAATATCCCACTACATGGAGGACAAGAGAACTTCTGGCTCCTACTCTCAATTTCAAATGCGCCTTATCTGGCAAGTGCCTGGCTTGGCTTGAAGATAAGGTGCAAACTGGGCCTACTTTAGTATCGGAAGCTTCCACAAGCGTAGGGAGGGGACACAAGAACACCTGACTCATCTATGCCCCAAGTTTATTGCTTTGACCTAACTTTTCAAGTTTTCCTTTTGCATGTAATAAAAGCAACTTTGATATGTATCAAGAGTTAGAGAAGTTTGTATTGAAATCAATGAAATTTAAGTTGTGGGCACTGAAAATTTTCCTTTTGGTCTAAAAATGGTCTAAGTTGTAAAAAGATTAATTTGAACAAAATCAGCTTTTATCAAAACTTTTCAAAACCATTTTCGATAAGGATCATAACTTGACACACATGGAATCTATCCTCAAAATGTACAACCCCAAATCTAAAAAATAGAAAATTGCTCCTTGGCTGAATAGCACTACACTGTATTGTAACCAGCTCTCATAGTGAAGATCACAGCCGAACTCTTGGATATAGAAAAGACAAAGATGACCCGAATGATCTCATGGACAGGACCGTTGAGTTGGAAGTGTTTGCGGCTGAACTTCAGAATGAAGTTGCCTACGTATCCCGAAGATGGGAATCAAGCCTTACGTAGTTCGGTTCAGGTTCACTCGGGTATTAACACTCTTCTTTTACGCTCTAACTTTTGCCAAGGCCGCCCTTTCTAGGTTTTCAACCTTGCGAGCTCAGTTTTTCTTTTTTCAAATTTTTTTGTGCTCTAACTTTTGCCTAGGTCACCCTTCCAGGTTTTCGGCCTAACGAGCCTCTCAAGGGTAATATTTCTTCAACTTGTCCATGTTGATTGGTTGGGAAAATTCTAGGCCATCCAGGTCCACAAGAATAACAGCTCCATCCGACCAAATGGTTTTGATAATGTAAAGACCAGTCCCATTAGGTCTAAACTTGCCCCTAGGGTCATGGATGAGAGCTCAGTTGTCTTTCAGCACCAAATCCCATTCTTTCAGATTCCTGGACTTAACTTTCTTATTAAAAGCCCAGGCAATTCTGCGTTGATATCCTTGAACATGGTACAGTGCTTTCAGTCTCCTCTAGTCAAACAACATCAGTTCTTCAAACCTGTTTTGCTGCCAATCCACTTCTGTTATCTGGCACTCAGCCATAACCTGCAGTGACAGAACCTCTATTTCAATCGGCAGAACAACTTCCATCCCATAAACCAGAGAGTATGAGGTTGCCCTGGTAGATGTCCGAATTGAAGTCCTAAAGTCCCAAAGAAAAAATGGCAATTTGTCTAGCCAGTCTCTGTAAGTCTCAATTATTTTCTGCAAAATGTGCTTGATGTTCTTGTTGGCGGCCTCAATAGCTCTGTTGGTTTGTGGCCGATAGGTAGATGACTTATGAAAGGCCACGTTGTATTTCTCCAACAAGTCGATCATTTCTCTATTGAAATGGGAGTCATTATCTGAAATGATCTCATTCGGGACCCCATAACGACAAATAATGTTATTCCTGATAAACTTGGCTGCATGCGACGCTTTCAGCACTGCATAGGATTGGGCTTCGACCCACTTCGTAAAATAGTCTATTGCTACCAGGATATACTCATGCCTATTCAAGCCTTTCGGCGTAACTACCCAATAACATCAATTTCCCAGACTGAAAAATGCCATGGTGAAGTCATGTTGTACAGCTTCGACGGTAGGATATTCATGCAATTTGCATGGATTTGGCATTTGTGGCATCACCGAACAAAATCGATGCAATCCTCCTCCATGGTTGACCAGTAGTAGCCTTGCCTGAGAATCTTCCGGGCTAGCATTACTCTGCTCATGTATGCTCCACACTCCCCCCCCCCATGGATGGCCTCCATTAGGCGCTTTGACTCTTCTGCGTCAACCCATAGCTTGTGCATTCTTAGATGACCACATTTGTACATCTTACCCCCGCAGATAATAAACTGAGCAGCCATTCGCCGTATTGCCCTCTTATCTTTGGTATTTGCCCCTAGTGGATAAGCCTCCTTTTCCAAGAAGTTCTAGATATCATAATACCGGGGGTTTTGATCTTGTACTTCATCTATTGCGGCAATCAACTCATAGGCCGACGTGTACCTCTGTTCAATAATGATTGGACGCATCCGGACTCCTAACGGGATGTCTATCATGGAAGATAGAGTTGATAAGGTATCAGCGAACCTGTTGTTCTCTCTTAGTAGGTGAGTAAAGGTTAGCTTCTCAAACCTAGGAATCAGAACATCCAAGGTCTGGTGATAGATCTTCATCTTTTCTTCTTTGACTTTCCAGTCACCGTTTTCTTAAGAAACAACCAGATTCGAGTCCCCAGTGACATCCAACCTTTTTACCCCTAGTTCCAGGGCAGCTTCCAAACTAGCGATACATGCCTCGTATTTTGTTTCGTTGTTGGACACTTTGAACTGGAGTTTGAAGGCTAAGGGTATATGGGAATTATCGGGTGCTATCAGCAACACCCCTATCCCATAACCGTACTGGTTAGATGCTCTGTCAAAGTACATTTTCTAAATCTTTTCCTCGACTTGTAGAATAGCTTCATTGGGGAATAGGTATTCTACCGCTTCACCTCCTTCCACTAGGTGATCTGCCAGGAACTCAGCTATCGCTCTCCCCTTGACAGACTTGCGAGTAACATACTTCAAATCAAATTCGGAGAGAAGAAGCAACCAACGGGCTAGCCTACTCGTAATTGCTGGTTTCTCAAAGAGATATTTGATGGGATCTAACCTCGAAACCAAAATTACAGAGTGAGCTAACAGGTAGTGTCTCAACTTCCTGGTAGCCCATACCAAGGCTAAGCAAGCCTTCTCTACCGAGGTGTAACGGGTCTCATAGTCCAGCATCTTCTTACTCAGGTAATAGGTGGCTTTTTCCACTCTATCTTCAAATTCCTGAGCAAGCATGCATCCCATCGTTGTGTCTGTTACTGACAGATACATAATCAACGGCTTCCCTGGCTTTAGCAGCGACAACACGGGCAGATTCTGAAAGTACTACTTGATATGCTCAAAAATGAACTGGCATCGGTCATCCCATTAGAATTTCTTTCCTTTCTTCAAGAGACCAAATAGTGGTTCACAAGTCAAGGTTAATTTTGCAATAAATTGTCTTATGAATTGCACTTTACCCGAAAGCCTCGCACCTCCTTTTCAGTCCTTGGTGGTGGCATTTCTAAGATGGCCTTGATTTTGGAAAGATCAACCTCGATGCCCCTCTATGTGATCAAGAAACCCAGTATTTTCCCTGCTGTTACGCCAAAAGTGCACTTCTGTGAATTCAGCCTCAACCGATATTCTCTAATCCGTTGGAAGAATTTCTTCAAGGCGGTGTAGTGGCCCTCTCTTTCCTTGGACTTGACAATCATGTCGTCCACATACACCTCAACCTCTTTGTGGATCATATCATGCTAGATAGTGGTTGTAGCCCGTTGATAAGTAGCCCCAGCATTTTTCAAATCAAACACCATCACCCTGTAACAGTAGGTTCCCCACGGCGTGGTGAAAGCAGTCTTCTCCCTGTCCTCGAGTGCCATGAAGATCTCGTTATACCCGGAAAATCCATCCATAAAGGAGAGCAGTACATGACCTACGGTCAAGTCCACCAATTCATCGATGTGCAGTAGAGGAAAGTCGTCCTTCGGACTAGCTCTATTCAAATCCTTGAATTCCATACACACCCGGATTCCACTATCTTTCTTCGGCACCGGAACAATGTTGGCTAACCAAGTCGGATACTCAGATACTAGCAAGAACCCTGCATCTATCTACTTGGTGACCGCCTCCTTAATCTTCAAAGGCCAATCCGGGCGTATTCTACGAAGTTTCTACTTGATGGGTCGAGCCTCGGAGTCAAGAGGGATCCGATGCTATACAATCTCAGGATCAATTCCAGGCATGTCTTCGTAGGACCACGCGAAAACATCTTTGAAATCTTTTAATAAAGCGACTAAGCGCTCGCATTCCTCCAAAGACAACGTGGACCCGATCTGGACCAGACATGGATCCTTCTTAGTACCTACATTAATTGGAATGATTTCATCAACAAGGGGTTTTACAAACCTCTTCCCCTCTCAATCAATGTTTCAAAACTAGAGGAATTCCTTCCTCGTCGTTTTTATCAAAATTTTGAAAATCATGATTAATGCAATACACAAGAGGCATGGAAAAGTACTCAGAATCTGCCGCAGCATTCTCATTCAAAGGATCCAGCTCATTCAATTCCTCAATTACAACCGACTCAAAAAAAGGAAAAATACGACCTGGACAAAACTACGGCATCCAGATTATCAACCCCAGGAATACTGGACTCCGACTCAAAAGAACTGGAATCTGATTCTGACTCCACAGACTTTGCGAAATCAGATTTCGGCTCACTACCTGATTCAGAACTACTGGACAGAAAACCTTCTCCAGCTGCCAAGTGAGGATGGTGCATCGGATGCATCCAGAATTCCACTGGAAGGGTCCACACCTGATTAGTCTCCGATCATGGAAACGTTAGGTCATCCCCCAAGCTCTCCGGGTTGATCTGAGGATCCAAAAGGAGACATGACAGCGCTGCACCTATCTCAAGTTCACTGCTGTTGGGCTCACTTTCTGTATTCTGTTCAGCCTCAACAGTTAATTCAATCTGTTCTTCTGTGGCTTCGTCCTCTTGCAACTGCAAGTCAAAGAAAATCTCAAAGCTGGGTAGACGTTGCTTCTCGGAGTTCAACCATGGTTCAGGAAAGCCGCAAAATGGAAAGTCTTCCTCTTCCCGAACAAAGCAGCCATTCAGAGTTTCCTGAATTGGCCTGTGCACAAGCTCATAGTGCTTCCCACTTTGCTTTGCTCTAGCTCTTCCAGCCATTTCCTTCCCTTTCCTCACCCAGTCCTCTTTGGTGGGCATATAGCCCAAGCCAAAGACATAAGGGTTATGTGGCACTTCGTCCAGTGCAGCGACACCTTTCGGCCGCTCTTCCCTAATTCCATCCCGGGTATATGCTGTAGCTTGTTCATGAGATACACTGATTGAGCACTGACATATAAGCATTCATCAACAGCTAAGATATTTTGCATCACCCGGGCCTCAGCCAAGGCAAAACCAGATAAGAAAACATCCTCATCGCCATGTACAATCTCCAGTACAGGTGTAATAACCTCTGGCGAAGGATGTATAGATGAATTTCCAAACACAATGGCTACCCCCTTTCCAAGAGGGTACTTCAACATTTGATACTAGGTGGAAGAAACAACTTTTACTTGGTGCAACTAGGGTTGCCCAAGTAACAAGTTGAAAGTAGCCAGAACATCCAGGACGTGAAACTCAATATCCTGTTGGGCCGGCCCGACCTGTGTTCTGATCTGAACTGTTCCCATCACCTATCTACTTGTGTTGTCGTAAGCCCAGATTTCCTGGGGCATTGGTACAAAACCCGTTGGCTTCAAACCAATAACATAGGTTGTGCGAGATGGACAAACATTGATTGCAGACCCAGTGTCAACCAATACAACCGGCAGCCACTTCTCTCTACACTCAACTGAGATGTATAGCGGTTTGTTATGTGCAGAGCCTTCGGTCGGTAATTCCTTATCCAAAAAGGTCAAAGCTGGCACAGCTCCTCCTGGGAAGACAAGCCCCACCAGTTGCTCTAGAGTGGTGTCAATAGACAGTTTGGCCTTATCCATCGCCGACAATACAACTTGTCTGTGTACTCGCGAAACCATGAGCAAACCCCAGATGGATATATCGGCTTAGATCTTCTTTAGCTGCTTCAGTACAGCTTCTTCCTCTTACTGCTTGTCCTTCTGTTTTTCAGCCTCCTTGTTCTTTTCGGATGCTTCGGGTTGGCCTAAGTGTGGGGCCTTGAAGTACCGCCCACTTCTAGTCATATGATCCACCTCTTTAGAGTACTAAGTGTCATTTGGCAGGTCTTGGCCCCAATCCTCATCGATGTGGGCAAAATGCAGATCATCATCTTCCCACCATACTCCTCTGGCAACCGACAGGCATGTAATGACCCTCATCACTGATTACTGTTTAAGCACTGACTGAGGCTGAACCTGACTGATAATTGAACTAACTGAAGTACTGAACGGACTGATTGAAAATTGGAACTGAATTGACTAAGCATATCTATTGTATTGCATGTTTATCTGTTCGATTATTTGATTATCTGTACAGTTTTCATATTTAAACTGTAAATTGAAGGCCTTATCGGCGGCCGAATCAAAAATTGATCGATGATTTAGGATCGTTAGAATTTATGTGATTTTATGGTATATTTATTGAAAATGTGATTTGGTACGATTAAATCGGATTAATTACATGAATTGCATTAATTACCATAATGCCATTGTGAGTGGGCCCCTTTATTATTACATCCTTGAGCCTCATACACTCAAACAAAACAAATTCTTCAGCCATTTCTTTGAGCCCACCGATTTTTAGAGAGAGAGTGAGAGATTTGGAGTGAATTCAACTTGTTCTTGAGGGCATTGCTCATAGACTTGGAGATTTGGAGGAGTGATTGCATTTTTGAACTCCTTAACCTTGAATACAAGACTTAAGGTAGGAATCCATCTCCTTGATTGTGTATTTATGTTGATTCTTGCATGTTTCATGCTTAATTGTAGAGCTAAGTCATGGTTTTAATTCATACATGTTGGATCATGTTGAAATTCATGCATGCATGTTTGAATTGATGAGTCTTGAGTTGAATTCATGGTAAATTGTACATGCATGTCCATAATTAGGCTTGAGTTCATGATATCAACATGTTCTTGAAGAATTGAGTCCATTTGGACAAGCTTTGAAGGTTGAATTTGGTTTGAATCCATACATGTTGCATATCCTCCATGTTCATGAAAAATGGGTTTGAAAATGGTTTTAATTGACTCACCTTTGGGGCTTGAATTCATAAATTGAGCTTTGAGACTTGTTATACATTGAATTTAGTTATGTTTTCCAGAATTTGGGCCCAAGAGGTCGAGTTTGAAGTGGTAGAATGCTTGGTTTGAGCTTGGGAGGCAAATCTGGAAATTCCAGAATTTGGCTTCCTCGCTCGAGCGAAGGATTCCTCGCTCGAGCGAGCACCTTTGTCCAAGGCTCCGCTCGAGCGACCATCGCGCGTAAAATTGCAGCATCCAGTATTTTTACTGTTTCATCAAACCGCTCGAGCGAAGGATTTCTCGCTCGAGCGAAGCCTTTGATTTTGGAAGCTCGCTCGAGCGAAGGAAGTCTCGCTCGAGCGAGGCTCCTATTTTCAGCAAACTTTGCAAAATATTTTCTAAGTGTATTTTTGCATCCTCATCCCATTCTAGGCATTCTTAGGCCTAGTTTAAGGCATCTTAATGAGGATATAGATGTAGAACACACCAAGGCAAATTAGGGATTAAGTTATTGATCTTCCCCAACTGTATAGCTTAGTGTGTGTTCATCCTGTATACTGTGTAGGGTTGGCTTACCGAGGGGACGCTCTAGCTTACTGTAGCCCAGAACTCTGTGAGTAACAATTGTGTAAAGATATGTTCAAAAATGATTATCTTCTGAACTGTTTACTTTATTGAGTTGTTTACCTTATTGAGCTGTCTACTTTATTGAACTGTTTGCTGAACCGTTCACTGAACTGAAATGTTTACTAAATTGAACTGTTTACGAAACTGCTTACTGAATTGAACTGGTTACTGAACTGTTTACTGAATTGATATTGTTTACTGAACTGATACTATTTACGGAATTGAACTGTTCACTGAACTGATACTGTGTACTGAATGAACGTATGTCTTATATTCTGAACTGTACTGTGGCATCCTTGGCACCTACTGTTTACTGTTACTGTGACAGAGAGATCTGTCGGTTCCCAAGTTTGGAACCACTACTGTTTACTGTAATGATGGCCATTCTGTATTTCTGATATGGAACAAAGTGCTGTACGGAACTAAGTGCTACACTGTGAGCCACCTCTAGAATCTACGGAGCTAAGTGCTACAGTGTGAGCCACCTCTAGAGTCTGTGCGAGACACCTCTTGAATCCACAAGTACTGTACTGTTCTCTGAAATAGTACTGTTACTGTTACTGTTACTGTTACTGTTACTGCTACTGATGGCCATCATTTACTGTTTGGTCTGTTAAGACCCGGTCTTTTAAGACCTACTGTTTACTGTACTGTTATGCCAATGGATGTACCACATATCACTGCTTTAACTGAATGACTGTTATGACCTGAAATATGAGACACAAACTGAATGACTAATAAACGGACTGAAATGACTGTTTTCAATACTGAAAGGACATTTACTCTTAACCCCCTTTACGCATTGTGTTATTCACTGGGCTTTAGCTCACTGCTCATATATATATGTAGGTGTACAGGCACCAGACCGCAGCTAGGAGCGTCAGGCAAGCTTTAATTTTGTCAAGCCAGCCACTGTGCCTCACTGCGAGGTTCCGAGCCTATCAAGCTATGGCTTAGGGGCTTAGGGGTGTTTTATTTCCCCGTTTGTCTCTGTAACTGTTTTGTTTACTGTATAGACTAATAGCACCGTACTGTACTGTTTAATAGGGATTAAGTCCCAGTTTTGACTGATTGTATATTTTGTGCATACTATTCTGTACTGAAAGTATAAATGTATGAAAAATCTTTTTGGCATACAGACTGTCACAGCTCATTGGACATTATTTACTTAATGTATTGGCTTCCGCCAGGCCCTGTACTCTGTTTTTCTGTATTACTGTTAAGCAGGCCTTCGGTAATCTCGGATTACTGGCCGGTTACGGTACTAAACCCATAGGGCCGGGTTTGGGTCGTGACAAGGCAGTTGTCTAGTTCCATTGAAATTACTCTTACATCACAGTCATCCCCCGCAGGGTGTTTGGCTTTTCCAGCTTTCTGACTATTCTCCTCCCTTTTCTGTTCAAACCGCTTCAGTGCGGCTTCTTGTTCCGTATTAGCAGTACTAATAATGCCCGATTCCTGAGCAAAATTCTTAATACCAGTGCTCTCCGGCAATTTCCCCTTGTCCTCGGCCGTTCCGGCCCTTGTAGCAGTTCCTGCTTCTAGCTCTTCCAGCTTTGGTTGAAGTCCCTCATCCACATCAGGTTCATCACTGAGCCACCCAGAGTTGTCTATTGACCCGTTCAGATTAAACCAGTTAATGTGCACATCTCCTGAATCTTGCTCATCGAAGAACTGCAGATTGTTGATGTCTTCCTCCAGGTCGGCTAGGTCATCTAATCTCTGGCTTGGGCCATCCTCCCGGACCACACTAACTTCCATTCCTGTTGGCAACTCCACCTCTGGCTTGGCCTAATTGGTTAGTACAATGTAACAGCATGGGTTGTATTCCTTCTCAGATAAGTCCACGGAGCCCTTAGGCATTGAATTGACATTCTCCACCAAAGCTAATCTCTCTCCATCTTTCACTGTCACCACCACGGGTTCAGCTTGGATTGTTGACGTGTTCATCATGCACAAGTTCGTGCTCTTAAGGATGAACAACGCGGGCTTAGGCAGGTAGGAGGGGGTGATGTATATACTAGGGTCGTAAGGAACAACCAGTGTATGGATGAGGTTTATTGCTGGGGTAGAGAAGATTTGAAGTGACATTGGCTTTTTCAAGAGGTGCTATCATTTTGTTGTCAATGAGATCCTGAATCTCATGGCAAAGTCTAAAGCATTGGTCAGTATCATGACCATGCTGTTGGTGAAAGGTGCAGCATTTGGTTGGGTTGTGTTTAGGAGGGAGAGGATCGGGCAATGGGCGTTGTTCTGACGGCTTTAGGTGTCCTTTTTTTATCAGGACCCTCCAGGTTGTGGATAAGGACATATAGAGTGGTGTGAAGACCTTCTGGCCTCGGGCTTGATGGCTTGCGGTTTGGGAGGTTGTATTGGATATGCCAGTAAAGAGGTTAGCAGTTTTGGGTGTAGTGGCGACCATACTCACATCTGAAGGCCTTGCAGCTGCACTACCGCTAGTAGTCGCATTGGAACTGCGTGTGAAAGCCCTCTTGGGCTGCTCCTTCTCGTGGTCTATCAGACCTTGCTTCATTGCATCCTCAATTTGTACCCCTATTTTGTGGAGGTCAGTAAAAGTAGACAAAGGCAAGACTATCATTTTCTGTAATAATCTTTCTTGCAAATTATGGACCACCATTCTGATCTGGTCCTTTTCAAATGGCCGAACAGTCATCATAGAGGCCTTAGCCCTCCACCGGGTCACAAAATCCGAGAAGCCCTCCTTCGGCTCTTAGCGAGTTGCTTCGAGATCACGAGTAATGACCTCGATCTGAGTGTTGTAGGAGTACTGTGCTATGAAGGCCTCGGTCATTTCCTCCCAATTTCTCTTCACAGAGTCTTCAAGCTTGGCATACCAGATGGTCGCTATACCCGACAGGGTCCGGCTGAAGAGCGACAGCTTCTGTAATCTGGTGAGACCCATGGTTCGTAGGATGTCAGAGAATAGCCGTAGATGGACCATAGGATCCCCAGAACCGTCAAACCGGTCTATATGAGACATCTTGAATCTGTCTGGCAACGTCACTGCTGAATCTGTATAGCCATCCTCAATATCAGGGATCGAATTCACGCTCTGTGCTCGTTTAAAGAGCTTTTCCAGCTTGCTCACTTTCAATGCAGTCGGGTCGACCTCGAATTCAAACGGCGCCTCTATTGGGTAAACCGGTGCCTTGGAGGTCTAAGGTGGGATAGGATCCACCTGAATGCTCGCATTTTCCTGGACATTAATTGTGACCCTGGGCGCTGGAATTCCTACTGGGGGTGCATGGGATGCTAATGCTACTGCAGGTTGTGGTTACTGTTGTTGAAGCCTTTCTATTACCTCTGCTTGGCGGGCTACAACCTCGGCTTGGTGAGTTGTGACCTCAGCTTGTCGAGCAGCATCTAGCTGCATGTTCTCAATAGTCTGTTAGAGTTGGCGAAGCATATCCTCCATGTTGATTGGAGGATATTGAACTGCCAGGACTGGCAAATACTCTCTATCTGGAGTGGAAGTAGATGATTGGGCTTGACTGGGCACAGACGAGGTAAACGGTGACTGTTGAATTGGCGAATTCTGCTAAATCCTCCTCCGTCTAGTAATCGGCAGGAGTGAAACAAACACTAGTTGTCCCCTAACTAGATCCCCAGGTCTACAAATCCTTCTAACTTGGATCCAGAGTGCTTGAGGGATAACAGAATCGTCTAAAGCAATGGTGAAAGACTACCTTGCAAAAAGAAAATAAAGCAAAAAGAAATAAAAATCAGAAACCGCACAGCACCTCGGCTCAGACAGAAACAACACGCAGTTGCAATCATAAGCTAGACAACTATACTCAACACTAATTTCTGCCTCAAAACTGTTACCCAGACTTGCAACTGATACATACATTCCTGTAGAGTTTCACTCTAAAAGCACGTATCAAGCAAGTGAGAACCCAAAACACCCCTATGATGGGGTAGGGTTACCCTGTCCTAATTTCGTCAGGAGCTAGGGGTTCACTACGTAAACAAGCGGTTTCAAACAATTCCTGCATTCGCGTGAACAACCTGTCCTAGTTTGGAACAGCCTCTATGGCTTCTGATATGCAACTAGGCCGATTGGTCAAAAAGGATACCTCAACAAGACTACCTAATATACCTCTCACACCTAACACCGAGAAGTGACAGGAGAATCAAACGGTACAGCGGTAGTCCAGATCCAAGGGTTGTGTTCCTATCGTGGTAGAGCCCACAACCAGTCAGCCTTTTGGCAAGCTTTTCCAAGCAAGCCTCCGACAAACCACTCAGGAATAGTAGATGGAAAACACTGTGACTTAGGCGCATCAATGCAAATGCAAATGCAAAGAAACATATAAGTGTAGATAAAACAACATATCACGAGTTCGAGTCAAGTTCTCTAAATTTCCCAGCAAAGTCGCCGGAAACTGTGGACTCGCCTTTTTCCGCGCCTCGCCTTTCGGAAAGGGTTTGAAAAGAAGGCCTAAAATGTTTAAACCTGTTGATTTTGACACATGGATTGGATTTGGGAGAAAATGGGGTTTTGCCCTAAAATGTTTCAAATAATTATTTTGTACAAATAATGAAATTGGTATAAGAAATGTGAAATTGGATAGCTATGAATGTAAATGGTGGAGTTGGATATTGGTCATCTCTCATCTATGGAACTATAGATAGTTTATCTATTTTGGAGATTGTACATCTGTTTAGAAATACCTGCTTGGGCTATCGGTGGAGGATAGCTATGATTGTTGTAGAAATTGTATGAGGATTAGGTGAATTGAGATTAATCTCTTATCGGTTATGATTGAATATGATTGTGTTTTAATACATTGTATATGTATGATATTTGGGAGGAGAAACGGGATGGACTCCATTGAATTAAGTTGGCATGTGTGTCCAGGGTGAAAGTCTCAAAAACTGCGCGTATATACATGGGTGCCGAATCCCGCAAATGAAATTTCCGTAAAATGAAAAATTGAAGTGTTTATGTGATGGTTGCGTTGGTTAGAGAATCGCTGATTTGTAACCTCAGTTGGGTTGTCTGGGTAGTAATGGATTTAACTCATGGATTGAGGTGAAATGAATTGTCATGAAATGAATTAATGATAAAATGGCTGGAGATATAAAACTTGGTACATTATGATCTTATAACCATATGAATGATTTTGTCATACGGATTGTATATGCATGTCATATTTTTATCTTTTTTGAGCTTCATTTACTGTGATAGATTGCTTCTACAGGGCTGTGGCTCACCCTACTTGGGAAAAACTATTTTTAGGTGCTGGTGATATGTCTCCGCCAATGACCTAGCTTGGGAGGATTGTGGAGCTGGGAGCTCACTTTTGTTTATTTGTATTTATTTATTTATTTATTTTGTAAAAACCTAAAGCTTTATTTGTATTGAGCTTTTGACTCATTTTGTTATTACCAAGCACCGTCTTGGAGAGTTGTAAGCCCGTAAGGCATTTATTTTGTTGATCATTTAGTTTGGTGCCACATGCTATAGATTCGGGGTAAAGTTTATGAATGTGTAATGCATGTGCCCCTCTTGTAAATTGACTTTGATTAATGAAAGCCTAATATTTTGTTATTGTCATTTTGTATTAGTCTTTACTGTTGAATTATTATATTATTTTTGGGGCATTACAAAAGCTCAAAACAGGTTCATAACTTTGATGGTGTTCTTAATTCAGAAGATATGGCCTTGTAAGGGTAAGTTTCTTGAAAAAAATGACAAAAATAATAAAATTGTATGTCATTTTTTCAGAATTGAACTCTCAAACATATGACCGAAATTCGGGAACACAGGCCCAAAAATTGTTTATTTGTTCAAGAACTAATAATTGAATATTTCTTATTTGTTCGGGAACAGATAAACGAACATTATTAATGAAACTTTTTTAAACTTTAAAATCACAAAACCCAAGTAAGATAAGGAATAAGAATTGAAATTGTCAGAGAATTCAAAGAAACCCACTTGAGAGACCACAAAACCAAACTAGTGGAGATCGCAGAATCCGCAAAAGAGAAATTTTGAATCAACAACTAAAAAAACCCTATATTTATTTTCTCAAGTCATGAACAAGTATGTGGAGATGGAGTTATAATCACTTTCATGGCTTTTGTTAGGGTTTTTGGGAGAGAGACTTTTTGGGGTGTAGTGGTGTGGGGGTGTGCATTCAATTGAATGGGTGTAATGTTTTCACAAGGATAATTTTGATATTATTTGAAGGAGAAAAGAAATTTTAAAGGTTTTAGAATTTATAAGTGGGGGTCCAAATAAATGGAGGATCCAAAATAATAGATGGGGTGCTAATAGCAGTACTCTTTTTTTAATTATTTAAAAGGGCGAATTACACTAACAGTCCCTGTAGTTTGGGGCTTCTGTCACTTTGGTCCTTGACCTTTCAATTGTAATACATTTCATCCTAAATTTTGAATCTCATTCCAAATAAGGACACTTGAAGATACCATTGTTCCATTTCAAGGGTAAAGTCGTCAATTTAATAAAATATAAACTAGTTTGACAAAAATAAATGTCAAAAAATATTTTTGAATTTTTAAAAATTATTTCTACCAACCAAAGATAAAATTATATAAGAACAAGAAATCTTTTTTATTTTTATATATATATATATATTTTTACCTAATTAATTGTTTGTACCTGTTTGGATGATGATCATGTAATGGTGGTTGTTTTTGTTTATGTTTTTGAATGGTTGTATTTGTTGTTAACAGATATTTTTGAATGATTATCATGTAATGAATGGTTATTGGACTTTCAATGTGTAATCAACATGTTTAATATATGAAATATTTTTAGTTTTGGATTTTTTTGATTTAACTGATTGGTTTAATAATGACATCAAACTTGTTTCCATATTTGACTTTTGAAAAAATAGAAACTAGTTTAACGAAAATAAATATAAACATTGCAAATTAGGTATTTATAACATACAGTTATTATGTTTGTGATTTTTTTTTATTATAATTCATTTTCGTATTAATTATAACTTAGTTATGACATATTTTGATATTTTATGGTACTAGTTATGATTTATTGTAATATTAGTTATGACCTATTATGATTATTATTTTGATTATAATTAAAAATATATCTTTAGTTATATATTGAGCAATATTAGGAATGCAATTTCCCCCGAACACTCGCATAGTAAAAATTTTAATAAAAAATTTGAGATCTTAATATTTTTGTTATGTATTATGACAAATAACATGACTCATATAATGATGTGTATTTCATCTCAGAGAGCCACGATTGGTATGCACTTCATAATGGAATGAGGACATTTATGTAACTATAATCAGTGGATGTTTGTGGTTGCCTTTTCTAATGGGGAGGAGCTATTTGCACACATCATACACTCTCTCCACACACACTTAATGAGAGAGTGTGTTGGAGAGAGGTGTGTGTGGAGGATGTGTAGAGAGAGAGATATGTGTGTGTAAATAGATTCTCCCTTTCTAATGACACCCTTTTTTTTAAAATTTTTTTGTTTATTTTAAGGATTTTTAAAATTACATTTGGTTCCACTCGACTAGACCAACTGAAAAGTTTTTTTTTTAAAGTCTTATTTGTCTTCAGTGACTTTTTTTTTTTATTTTTTAGATTCATCTTCATAAGATATTGACATAATTTTGAAAAAGATCACTAAAAATTTAAAAAAATTACAAAACAAGGTACTCGGACCATAAAATTCAATTTTAAAACTTCTAGAACAATAGTCCCAAACTTTGTTATTTTAGAATTAAAAGGACAATAATAATTTCGAAGATCATATGATCTTTACCTCTCTATCTATTTGTTCACTGTCTGCTTATCTATCAAAGTTTTATTTATTTTGTCCCCGTGTCATCTCCTAAATCTACCTATTTATACATATCATCATCACCATTGTTGGACACCTTTGGCAAATTTTCCGGTGAAGGCAAACTTTCTGACAAATACCAAAATACCAACAATGGTTCAACGATGATTGGGAAAAATTGGGGGGAGAAAAAAAAATTCCTTTAAAACAATAATTCGTTTACTTAACAAAATTTGACTTTTATAACAAAATAAATACTTAATTTTTAATTTTATCAATTTAAATCCTAATTTTGTAGTTTATTTTTAATCTAAACCATCAATCTATTTCAGTTAAATAAAATAGATGAAAAAAATAGAATTTAGTTATTAAATTCAATAACTATATAGTTGTGCATAAAATGTTTAAAATATCATTTTTGGTTGAATTTAATAATTAAAATACTATTTTTTCCGTCAATTTTACTTAACAAAAATAAGCATGTGATTTAAATTGAAACAAATCAAAGGTCCACTGTTTAAATTGACAAAAATAAAAAATAAAATAAAAAATGTTACAAATATCAAATCTTAAGATTTTTTTTTTAAAATTTTATTTATGTAATTACCGTATTTTTAACCTATATGACAACTTCACCGTAAGCTGGAATTAATGAGGTGGACTTTTTTGGTTTTTACCCGAAAGAAGCAAATGCCAAACGATAATGAATTTGAAAGTCTTACCTTATAATGAAATCTAACCAGTGCCTAACTCATGACAAGTTACAATGGATTCACTCCAGTAATCAATGCTGGCCCACAAGTGAGAAAATTTAAGATAGATAGTCTTTTCTTTGTCTAATTTATAATTGAATTTGATAATATGATAGTTATTTGAGACTGTTTTGAGAGAATTGAAATAGCTTATGACAGGAATCAAGTTTTAGGCATTTTTTGAAAATAATTTTTGTAATATCAACACTAACTTTAGTCTTCACTTTATACATTAGTATATGTGTGTTGTTAGCGGATGTTCTTTTTTTATTATTTGGATCAAGTATTCCATTATAGAAGATGAGTCTAACTTGTGCGTTTATATGTCTGAAGGACATACATTAATAAAATCTAAAAATTATTATCGAATAGTACTATAATGATTTTGTTTATATATCACATGAAATTTACTATCTCATTTATCATAATTGTATTAGTTGAATGAGTCACATCTATTCGTAATATAGTGATGACATATCACATAATAAATTAAATGTATGTACATAATCATTATAACATTAGTCATTAATTGTCAAATAGGGGAGTTGAGCCTACTAAGAAAGTGGTTGCAATATATTCATAATGAACTAGTTTAAAGGGATGGCTTCCTTCCAATATGTGATCGGGCTTCTCTCTAGTCTAATATTGAAGGGTACTGTTGGGTTTGTGGGGCCTCATTACGAGTCCCATTTCGATAATTTGAACTATCAACGTATAGAACTCATCGAGTACTGTATAGTTGTAAAAAATCACGTTGATCGGATATTGATAGTTATGTGATCAAATCAGTTTTCTATTAAAAAAATGGACGGTGAAAAAATAAACGGTTGACAGAAATCTGATCCGATGAGATAGCTATCAATATCCGATCAATGCGATTTTTTATAAACATATAGTATTTGACGAGTTCTATATATTGAACGGTTCAGATTATCGAAACGAGACTCGTGGTGGATCCCCACGAGTCTAACAATTCCCTCCAATCCGATCAAGCCCAACCCATAACTACAAGAAAAGGGGGTAAAAAACACGAAAGCATTTGCGACGGCGCGTTTACCGTCGCAAAAAATAGGTTTTTGCGACGGCAGGTTATACCGTCGCAAAAAAGGAGTTTTAGCGACGGCGTTTAACCGTCGGTAAAAAAAACTGCACGGGTAGGTAATAAATGCGGAAGTATTAGCGACGGCGTTTTGAGCCGTCGCCAAAACATTTTTTTTTTAGACGGCATAAGCGTGCTGTCGCAAATACTCGACAATTTGCGACGGCAAATGTCCGTCGCGAAAAAAGAATTACTAAAACGGCGTCGGCTTATTAATAATTTTGTACCATTTGCGACGATTTAAAACTTACCGTCGCAAAAACTAAAAAAAAAAATTTCCCCCCTCTTCCCTTTCATCTTGCCGCTCAATCAGTATAGGATCGAAATCCCTAATTGTTTGAAACCAAATTTTTTCCCCCAAAATCCCCCAACAAGCGACGAACGGCGAAGGGCTAGCGGTGGTGCGGCGACGACGAGCGACGAACGGCGAGCAAGCTTGCGGTGGCTCTTCGATGACGACAGCTACAGTGTATGCTCTCTCTCTCTCTCTCTCTCTTCTTTAAAAGGAAGGTCAGTTATGGAACAAGATCAGGATTACAGTGGCCTTTGGAGCAATTTGTCATGCTACTTTCTAAATTAGTTTCTAATTTTTATTCTTATTCTTGCACAATATTGGTCCTGTTTAATTAATCGATATGGAAGTTTTCAACTCATCTACAATGAAAGTACTTACACTAGTTTTGTTACTAGGATTGAGATGAAAATAGAAGCATATTTAGAATTTTGTGTATATATTTGAAAAATATGCACACGCACAAGTAAAATATAAAGATTTCTTTTCTTTCTTTTTTTTTTCCCTTTGTCTCTCTCTTGTTTATTTTATTATTTATTTTTGAACAAAAGTATTACAGAAAGGAGGGAAAATAATTAAGTACAAATCCCAGTGTAGTATAGGTTGCGATTGACCTCTATTGAAGCCTTGTATCTTATCCAAGATAGAGGTTTCTTAGAACTTTAATTCATATAGGAGTCCAATTAATTTGTGCATTAAATTATAAAATAAGTTTTTTAATTAGTCAATAAATTGTGGGCAAGTAAACTTAAGAAATTGGTTCTTATGAGAGGATAGTGGATGCTGTTATAGGTAGGATTCTGCATGTCATAACTGTTTTGGTTTAAGGCTTAATGATTGATGTGGTTGTGGGAGGCGTGGTGCCTCTTGTAAGTTCTTTGTTGTATGCATAGCTATTGGTTGAATTCTTGTCAACCATCGCTGCTGGTTGATGCTGCATATGATTAGAAAATCCTTTCGTGCCAACTTAGATGTGATGATAGGTTTTGTTGTGATGCTTATTCTCTTTGTATTGGAGATAATTTGTTGTGTTGCTAATGAATTCTCAATGCAACAGAGGGTTCTTTGGTTTTGTTAATTCGATTGAAGCTGTCCTGTATTTTTTCTGTGGGTACCTTTGGTTTGGATTGGTCTCTCACAAAAAATAATTTTAGGAGTAAATTTTTTTAAACAAAAAATAATTTTAGGAGTAAATTTGTTTTAAAAAAAAAAACTTGAAATATGAAATGTCAAAATAAAATGAAATTTAAAAATCAAAATAAAAAATAACCATAAAAAAGGAGAAAGTGTAATTTGACCTAAAAAAAGAGAAGAATGGTGTGGGCGTGGGTCCTCAACTGGTTTTAATTAGTTGGTTACAACCACCGCCATTCCCCCTTGTAATTTGATGAGATATTTTTGTGGATGTGTACAGATGATGGATAAGAGTTGGATTGATTTGCCAAATAGGATGTCGAGTGAATACATTAATGGGATTGATGAATTCCTTGTGTTTGCCTACACCAATAGGGTTGAAGGTTCGATGATCAGTTGTCCGTGTAGGAAGTGTGAGAATCGATACTATTTTGTACGAGAGGGTGTACGGGAGCATCTGATTTTGAATGGTTTTTTTAAAAAATACAAACATTGGATTAATCATGGGGAATCTTACGTATCTCTGCATGGTAATCGAGAGAATGAAACATTAGCTAATTTAGACATTGGGGATGATATGATTGGAATGATACAAGGGGCTATGGGAAATCCACATGCCGGTACAAGTGTTGAGGGTGATGAACCACAGGGGCCTGATCCCCATGCATCTGAACCCCAGCTCGGTCCAAATGCAGAGACTGCAAAGTATTTCAAACTTCTTCAAGATGCACAAAGTGAATTGTATCCGGGTTGTCAGAAGTTCACATCTTTGTCATTCATTGTTCGACTTCTACATTTGAAGGTGCTTAATCAGTGGACAGACAAGTCTGTTGACATGTTGCTTGAGTTATTGAATGAGGCGTTCCCGTTGGGTGTGAAACTCCCGGACTCATATTATAAAGCTCAAAAGGTCACAACAGATTTGGGCTTCACGTATGAGATGTGGGATGCATGTCCCAACAGTTGCATGTTGTTTCGAAATAAGGACACCAATCTTGATAAATGTGTCATATGCAACAATTCTAGATGGAAATCAAATGGTGATGGTGGTTCAAATGGTCCTAACAAAGGTGGCAAAAACATAGCTGCAAAACAGATGAGGTATTTTCCTTTAAAGTCAAGGTTGCAGAGGTTGTTTGTGTCATCCAAGACGGCCAAGTTAATGAGATGGCATGCAGAGGAACGAACTGATGGTGGTGTCTTCAGGCATCCTGCTGACTCCCTTGCATGGAAAGATTTTGACCGTCGGAATATTGACTTTAGTAATGATTGCCGAAGTGTAAGGCTTGGCTTAGCATCTGATGGTTTTAACCCATTCAGGACGATGAACATAGTTCATAGCCCTTGGCCTGTTGTGCTCATTCCATACAACTTGCCGTTATGGATGTGCATGAAGCAACCATTTCTAATTTTATCTGTGCTTATTGACGGCCCGAAAGGACCTGGTGACAAGATTGATGTGTATATGCAACCGTTGATTGAGGAGTTGAAAGAACTATGGAATGAGGGTGTGTCAACATTTGATGCATCAACAAATCAAATGTTTCAAATGCATGCAGCTTTACTATGGACAATTAGTGATTTTCCTGTATACGCAAACTTGTCAGGATGGAGCACTAAAGGCGAATATGCATGTCCTTGTTGTAATAAGGAAACTACATCGTGTTGGTTGAAGCATAGTAGGAAACAATCATACTTGGGTCATCGCAGATTTTTACCTACTGGCCATAAATTCCGGAAGGATAAAGTATCATTTGATGGTAGTCGGGAAGTCAGACTCAAACCAAAATTGTTGTCTGGAACTGAGATGTTGCTACAATTAGAATCTGAGGGTACTTTAACCCAATACAAGAGGGATGACCTTAAGGAGAGGCATAGGAGACAGGTAGAGAAGGAGAAAGTTGGACATCGCACCCATAGCTGGAAGAAAAAGAGTATCTTTTATGAATTGCCATATTGGGAGCACAATCTAATAAGACACAACCTCGATGTGATGCATATAGAGAAGAATGTTTGTGACAATGTGTTGTGGACAATATTAGGGGTTGCAGGAAAATCGAATGATGGTGTTAATGCTCGGCGTGATTTACAAGATATGAATATTAGAAAACCCCTACATTTGCAGTTAAGAGGGTTGAATAAAGCCTATTTACCACCAGCACAATTCACGATGACCAATGATGAAAAAGATTTGTTCTTGAAAGTGTTGAAGGAAGTAAGAGTTCCCGACGGGTATTCATCCAATATATCACGTCGTGTGCGCTCACATGATAGAAGTATTGGGGGTCTTAAGAGCCACGATAGTCATATTCTGATGCAACAACTTATTCTATTGGCTATTCGAAGATCGTTACCAAAAATGTAATTGAACCCTTGATTGAATTGAGCAATTTCTTTAGACAATTGTGTTTGAAAGTGAATCGTGCGACGGATTTGCAATATATTCAAGATCGTATCGCTGTAATACTTTTTCATCTAGAGAAAATATTTCCTCCGAGTTTTTTTGATATAATGGAGCACTTGCCTATACATCTAGCTGATGAAGCCTTATTGGGTGGAGCGATTCAGTTTCGATGGATGTATCCAATTGAGAGGTATCTTCTTACTTTGAAGCAATACGTGCGTAATAGAGCTCATCCTGAAGGATCAATTGCTAAAGGATATCTTATGGAAGAATGCATGAATTTTTGTGCACAATATCTCAATGATGTGGAAACCAAATCTAGTTGACCCGTGAGGAACTATAGTGGTGCTGATAATTTGGGTCATGCTATTGGTGAAAACACAAGCTTTTATCTTGATAATACTTCTTGGGTACAAGCTCATCGGTACATCTTATTCAATACAAGCGCGGTTCAACCATTCATAAAGTAGGTTATGTCACTTACTCAATATTTTATTATGTTTTATTGAATTTTCAACAAAATTTTTTGTAGTGCTAAAATTTCAATCTACACAGCAAACACCTTGAAGTACTTAAGCTCAAAATGCCTCGTGTCGACGATCATCAGCTTCGGCGTGAACATTTTGAAACTTTTCACATTTGGTTCAAGGAACATGTATGTATTTAACTCTATAGATTCTAGTTACTTAAGTCGATGTACATTTTAAATTTGACATTTTCGTGTTAAATAGGTCCAAACTTTGCGAAGGACTACTGATGTCATATTTTCTGAAGAGATTATTCTATTGGCAAATGGTCCTCATAACCTGGCAAGGAGATTCAACGGATATATACTGAATGGGTTTCGGTATCGAGTGAAGGCCATGGATGATCGTCGAGCCACACAAAATTATGGTGTAGCTTTGAAGGCAGATACCATAAGTTATGCTAGTCGAAAAGACAAGAATCCTCGTGTGGGGTCTGTGTACTATTATGGACAATTGACAGATATTGTTGAGATTCGATATTCCAATGAGAAGAAACATGTGTTGTTTAAGTGTGATTGGATTGACAACATTCACGGAAAGAAAGAAGATGTCTTCAATTTCACGTTGGTGAACTTCAATCATTTGTTGTACTGAGATGATCGAATTACCAATGAACCTTTTATCTTGGCGTCCCAAGCAAAGCAAGTTTGGTATGTTGCAGACCCATTACAACCAGACTGGCAAGTCGTGGTGAAGATGTCTCAAAGAGGTTTATTTGATATGAGTTCGACTGATCCACAAATCGAGCCATACATGAGCCAACAATTGGAAGAAAATATAATGCTTCGTGATGAAGAAGTTGGTTGGGTAAGGGAAGCCGCAGAAGGGGAAACAGTTGATGTTCAAATAGGCTGATATTTAATCAACATTAGTAATTCAATTAAGGCCAAGTTTGTAGTTAATCATCAATTTCTTAATTTACTTTGTCTTTGTAATTGTATTAGTTCAATTAATGTCATATTATAGTTAATGACAAACCATTGTCTATGTTTCTAATGTCAATTAATGTTATATTGCTTGCAGATTATTATGGGAAGGAAGAGGAAGCCTGATCATCCCCCGCGCATGATGTCTGATGTGCTACATAACAGGACATCAGTAGCACCACCATCAGAGGAGGCATCACATCGGCCACCATCGGAAGGGCCATTAGTGCCACCACCATCTGAGGGGCCATTAGTACCACCGCATCGACCACCATCAGTGGCACCACAGCAGCTATCATCCCGACTAGAGTCATCAGCTTATGAGCCATCCGCAGGTATATAAATTTGCTTTGATTTGTATGAAAATTATTTAAACATACATTTATTTATGCTCATTATATATAACTTGTTTATTCTCATTGTATTTTGCAGACCCTTCGACTTCTTCACAGCCTACATCAGGTATAAGAATTCGATTTGTATTCACATTATTTAAATTTGCATTTGTTTATTACCATTGCATATTGTTTATTGTTTTTGTATCTCGCAGGTCATGTTAGTTCTTCATCAACCTCGACTAGGCGTGGTAGAGGATGTGCCAAGGGCATTAAAGAGTGGGGTACTGGTAAAAAGCTGGACATACAATTTGATGAAAATTATTGCCCAATAGGGGATAACGTCGCTAAGTTAACAACTCAACTTGGCATCATTGTGCAAAATAGTAACATTGTTCCTCTTACTTTTCTTGACTGGAACAATGTGCCTGATGATATTATTGATGCTATCTGGAAGGATGTGAAGGTAAAAGTATATTTTTGTCCACAAATTCGAATTCCAAAATTGTGTTATTATTATTTACACTTTGAAATTGTGTTTTATAGGACAATTTGAATATATGTCCAGAGGAGTACAAGCCAATCTGCATGAAAAACTGCAACAGCATATGGAAGGATCACAAGAACAAGATTAAGACTAAGTATTTCAAGCCTAGAAGTTCTGATCCTAATCTGAAGGATGATGTTCCTTTGCACATTGCGCCAAGCAAGTGGGAAGAACTTGTGGAGTATTGGCGTACTTCCGATGCTGAGGTATACAAATAAGTTATATTTATGATATGTAAACATACAAATCATATTTACATACTTACATTTGTTGAACCTGTTATAGAAAATTGCAAGTAGGAACGCTAAAAATCGGTGAGCTCACAGCATAGCTCATACCACAGGGCGTACTACTTTCTCTCAGATACGGTATGAGGTTTACATTTTATTGTTTTATTTTTGTATATAAATAAACATTGTATATTTGCAAATTATTTGGATTCTAATTTTCATATTTCTAAAAAAATGTAGATGACCAATAAGGGGGAGTCTACTGATAAGATGAATGTTTGGCTTATGACACGTAGAGCAGATGACCCAGAGGTTATCCAGACCTTGGTAGTTTCCAAACACCTTTGATTGTATTTAAAGTTTATTTTTTGTGTGTCAACCATCTTAATTTGGCATATACTTGTATGTCTTATTCAATACAGGATGAGTTTAATCGTCAACTCTCTATGTTACCTGAGGATGGTCGGACTTTGGAGGCTAGGAATGCCATTTTCCATGAGTTGATAGGTCATGACGGACATGGATATTGTCGCACATACGGGAGAATTGTGCCTCGGAGAGCGGTGTATAAAGATGGTGCTGGGCCATCGCAGTCAACACCCCAGCCATCGACTATTGATCAGTTCACGCAGCAGGTTCGTGCAGAGCTAAGGGATGAGTTGATGGAGGAGATGCGAGCAGAGTTTTACACATTTACAGCAGATGAGAGCTGAGATGATGGCCTTTGTGTCACAGGGGGCGAGTGTGGATCCCAACAGACATGTTCGATATAAATTAAATTGTTTGATAGTTCAATTTTCACACAAGATTATGTATAGAATTCGAATATGATTAACACATTATGCATTGACTATCATAGGTTCCTGATGCATCGAGTGGCCACCGGGCATTTAGGGAATCTGCAGAAGACGAGAATCTATATACACCACCACCAGAAGATCAGGTATAAAATGTATCTTTGCATTCTAAGCTAAAATGTATCTTTGTATTCTTTACATTGTAAGTTAAGAGACTTGTGGGAAAAAACGGGACTCAAATCGGGTTCCGGATTGGGAGTTAGAGTCGGATTTAGCACGAAACTTGGCATACACGACCGCCTAGGTACGAGAAACTTGTGGGAGAAGACGGGGCTCGAATCGGGTTCCCGTTTGGGAGTTAGAGCCGGATTTCACTTTAAGCAAACTAGTTCCTTAAGAAACTTGAATTCGAGGTGTTAACGCCCCAAAATACCAAACGGCGTCGGTTTAGCACGAAACTTGGCACACACGACCGCCTAGGCACAAGAGACTTGTGGGAGAAGACGGGGCTCGAATCGGGTTCCCGGTTTGGGAGTTAGAGCTGGATTTCACTTTAGGCAAACAAGTTCCTTAAGAAACTTGAATTCGAGGTGTTAACGCCCCAAAATCACCAAACGGCGTCAGTTTAGCACGAAACTTGGCACACACGACCGCCTAGGCACGAGAGACTTGTGGGAGAAGACGGGGCTCGAATCGGGTTCCCGATTGGGAGTTAGAGCCAGATTTCACTTTAAGCAAACAAGTTCCTTAAGAAACTTGAATGGATGTGTTAACGCCCCAAAATCACCAAGCGACGTCGGTTTAGTACGAAACTTGGCACACACGACCGCCTAGGCACGAGAGACTTGTGGGAGAAGACGGGGCTCGAATCGGGTTCCCGGTTTGGGAGTTAGAGCCGGATTTCACTTTAAGCAAACTAGTTCCTTAAGAAACTTGAATTGGAGGTGTTAACGCCCCAAAATCACCAAGCGGCGTCGGTTTAGCACGAAACTTGGCACACACACGACCGCCTAGGCACGAGAGACTTGTGGGAGAAGACGGGGCTCGAATCGGGTTCCCGGTTTGGGAGTTAGAGCCGGATTTCACTTTAGGCAAACTAGTTCCTTAAGAAACTTGAATTCGAGGTGTTAACACCCCAAAATCACCAAACGGCGTCAGTTTAGCACGAAACTTGGCACACACGACCGCCTAGGCACAAGAGACTTGTGGGAGAAGACGGGGCTCGAATCAGGTTCCCGGTTTGGGAGTTAGAGCCGGATTTCACTTTAGGCAAACTAGTTCCTTAAGAAACTTGAATTCGAGGTATTAACGCCCCAAAATCACCAAACGGCGTCAGTTTAGCACGAAACTTGGCACACATGACCGCCTAGGCACGAGAGACTTGTGGGAGAAGACGGGGGTCGAATCGGGTTCCCGGTTTGGGAGTCAGAGCCGGATTTCACTTTAGGCAAACTAGTTCCTTAAGAAACTTGAATTGGAGGTGTTAACGCCCCAAAATCACCAAGCGGCGTCGGTTTAGCACGAAACTTGGCACACACGACCGCCTAGGCACGAGAGACTTGTGGGAGAAGACGGGGCTCGAATCGGGTTCCCGGTTTGGGAGTTAGAGCCGGATTTCACTTTAGGCAAACTAGTTCCTTAAGAAACTTGAATTCGAGGTGTTAACACCCCAAAATCACCAAACGGCGTCAGTTTAGCACGAAACTTGGCACACACGACCGCCTAGGCACGAGAGACTTGTGGGAGAAGACGGGGCTCGAATCAGGTTCCCGGTTTGGGAGTTAGAGCCGGATTTCACTTTAGGCAAACTAGTTCCTTAAGAAACTTGAATTCGAGGTATTAACGCCCCAAAATCACCAAACGGCGTCGGTTGAGCACGAAACTTGGCACACATGACCGCCTAGGCACGAGAGACTTGTGGGAGAAGACGGGGCTCGAATCGGGTTCCCGGTTTGGGAGTCAGAGCCGGATTTCACTTTAGGCAAACTAGTTCCTTAAGAAACTTGAATTCGAGGTGTTAATGCCCCAAAATCACCAAACGGCGTCGGTTTAGCACGAAACTTGGCACACACGACTGCCTAGGCACAAGAGACTTGTGGGAGAAGACGGGGCTCGAATCGGATTCCCGGTTTGGGAGTTAGAGCCGGATTTCACTTTAGGCAAACTAGTTCCTTAAGAAACTTGAATTCGAGGTGTTAACGCCCCAAAATCACCAAACGGCGTCGGTTTAGCACGAAACTTGGCACACACGACTGCCTAGGCACGAGAGACTTGTGGGAGAAGACGGGGCTCGAATCGGGTTCCCGGTTTGGGAGTTAGAGCCGGATTTCACTTTAGGCAAACTAGTTCCTTAAGAAACTTGAATTCGAGGTGTTAACGCCCCAAAATCACCAAACGGCGTCGGTTTAGCACGAAACTTGGCACACACGACCGCCTAGGCACGATAGACTTGTGGGAGAAAACGGGGCTCGAATCGGGTTCCTGGTTTGGGAGTTAGAGTCGGATTTCGGTCTAGTCAAAATTATTTACTAAACTATCTTTGTAATTATATAGTAGTTAATTGTTTTATATTTTTCTGTAATTAAAATATTAACACCATTATATTGTTATTAATTATTTTTATTTTGTTTTTTTCAGATATTTCCTGAGTAGCAGTTTGCTTCTTGTGGAATGCGGGCGTGTAAAGATTATGACCAACTTTTATTTTTGTAACCCACGAAAGAATCAAGACAAAGACTTTTGGTTTTGATTTTGATTTTGATTTATGTTATTTAAATTTGTGAACAACATTATGTATGTATTATGCGACATTATTTAGTGGCATAATTTTTATTGTTATGAATTTTTATTTATGTATTGTTATGAATGGAACAACATTATGAATGTTCATCATGTGCCAACTTTTGTTTATGTATGTATTTATATTATTATGTAATTTTTGGATTTTTTTTTATTTTTCATTTAATACAGGTTATTTTTATATTTTTAATAATTTTAATACAGGGGTTTTTTTTTTTAATTTTTTTTTTGAGACGGCAGAGCACCCCATCGCAAAAAGAAAATGGTAGCAAGCTTTTTGCGACGGCACCAATACTGTCGCAAAAGGTAGGAATTAAATTGAAAATAAGGCTTTTAGCGACGGCTCAGGTTTCCGTCGCCAATAGTCATTAGCCAGGACACTTTTAGCGACGGGATTTTGGCCGTCGCAAAAACCTCTTTTAGTGACGGCAATACTGTACCGTCGCAAAAACACCCAGATTTTCGTGGATTTTGGCGACAGAAATTTGCCGTCGCAAAAACAAGTGCCGTCGCTAAATCCCTTTTGCAACCCCCTTAGTTGCGATCCCCACTTGCCGTCGCGAAAAACCATTTTACCGTCGCAAAAACCTTTAGCGACAGCGTTTGGGGTATTTGCGACGGCGTTTTGCCGTCGCAAAAAATGGGTAAGGTCTATGTTAAATGGTGTGTTCTTTCAATTATAGGAGTTATGTAAAATAAGGGAGAGACTAGCACACCTCTAAAATGATTTATATGGTAGGCCTTTCATAATATTTTTTTTTTTTTTTACAAATTTATAAAATTTCGTAACATAAATTATAAAATGTTATAATTTTTTTCACAATAAAATATTATAATTTTTTTCACCACAAAAATGTCATGACAAAAATTACAAAGTATATCATAGTTTCATCATTCGTAATTTTAGAGTGTATACAGTAGATTCATTGTGCGTAATTTTACAATATAACATACACTATAAATATCCATTACTTTCAATACAAAAAATCATAACTATTTTGTTAAGAAAAAATTATTATATGGATCAGGAAGATCACGTGACCATGTGTCAATTCAATAAGATCATGTCATTTCTTCACTATTTTTTTATTTTAAGTGCCATATAATTCTTAACTCTCTGCTATTGGTTGGATACATCACCAACGTGAAATTTTCGAAAAATTATACACGTTATAAATTTATCTGTAAAATAATTATATGTCTCCTTACTCTATTAATACTGTGTTTGATTAGGAGATTTGAGAAGGGAATTGAAAAGGAAAATGGAAAAAATAAATAAAATGTGAATAAAATATACCTACATTTCACCTAATTTCACACTCTTTTTTTTCTTTCCCTCTCTAAATCTCTTTCTAAATCTATCAACCGAACACAACGCAAGTGGGGATGGAACCACGTAATGACTTAGGCTTAGCAAATAACTGCTTAGAATTAGCTGCTATACTTCCAAACTATTGATTTAAGCATTGGGTTCTCAATCAGCCAAATTGCCAATACTCAACTGGAGGTCGAACAAAACCCTCGTTTTAGGGCAAATTATACTTTACACTCATACACTCTTACATTTTATATTTAATCTCACTTTATTTTCTAAATTTTTAATGGGAGCTTTTTTGATAAATCCTCTTTCTAAGAGTTCAATTCCATCCAACCCATATTATTTTTGACTATTCCATTAGATCCTATTTGAGATAAGAAGACTAAAACACCCTCAATCTCTCCTGCCCCCTATTAACGTTGATGGACATTATGTTTTGGTAGTTCCCATGTATCAGGATGTTAACTGTCATTATATTCATATTAATTTGAAATGAATTTTTGTCATTGTGTTGTCAATTACATGATGTGAATATTCACATCATGTAATTGAAATGAATATTCACATCATTATATTTACATTAATTTGAAATGAATTTTTGTCATTATGTTGTCAATTGCATGATGTGAATATTCATATTAAAATATATGAATGCAAATGTTCACATCACTACATTAGATGGGAGAAAATGTTCACATGCTGTGAACGTTCATTTCACTACATGTTGTGAATAAGAATGTATTGTCAATTAAAAATATAATGAACGTTATTTTTAATATGTTGTCAATTAAAAATAAGAAGGTTCACATGTGAATGTTCATATCACTATATTAGATGAGAGAGAATTTTTAAGAGAGGTGTTGTGAACGTTCACATCAGACGAGAGAGAATGTTCACATTATTTTTAATGTGTTGTCAATTAAAAATATATTCACATCAGATAAGAGAGAATGCTTACATTATTTTTAATGTGTTGTCAATTAAAGATATATTCACATCATATAATAATATAAAAATAATAATATTAATGTTATTTAATTTGTGTATGAAATTTTATATGCCTTGGTCCTTTCCCTTCTTTCTTCTCACCAAACATTAAATATCAATATTAAATATAAGGGCATAAGAATCTAAGAAAATAGTGTAAATTAAGAAAAAGGACTTTATGGAATAAAAATATAAATACATGGGATTAAGTGGGTTAAAAAATTCCTTCATGGACTTCTTGGGTTAGAACACTTTTAAATGGGATTTATCAATAAAAATCCCATTTTTGATTATATCAGTCAACCGTTTAGGATGTGTTTGGTTCATGAATTTAGAAATAAATTTTGAAATAAAAAAATATATATGAAATTAGGTGAAATATGAATAAAATATATTTTACCTACTTTTTTTCTTTCCATTTCCAAATCCTTCTCCAAATTCATAAACCAAACACAACCTTAGAGCTTGAGTCGAGTAGTAATTTGATACGTTTGTATAACATTGTTTTAAAAATTAACGGAGAACAGCTATGTGATAATATTAATTACACTTAGCGCCTTTAGACTTTTTATCAAAATTTCATTTTAATCTTTACCACTCATATACTTTTATTAAAATCTAATTTTAGTCCCTACATTTTTATTTTTCTTTCAATTTTTTAAAAGGCATTATTTAATTAGACTTAACTGTTACTTGACTCAAAATATAGATAATTGACTAAGACAATTAAAAGATTAGCGAACAAAGTGAGATTCAATAAAAAATATAAAATATAATTTACTCAAATTTTTGCTTAAAACTGCATGTCAAAGCATAGTATTCATTCAACAACTTTATTTTGTCGGCTAATTTAAATTTAAACAAGAAAATAGAATACAATATTTGTGCAAAATGACGTGTATCAAGTCAAGTGAATCTCCAAAGATCAACCCCATGGTCAATCAATTATTAGATTAGATCAGTCCCTTTGAAAAAAAATGTTTCAAAAGCATGTTATGGTATGATGTGAATGGCAGATGACTTGTTCCAGCGTAGGACTAATTTGATTCTGGTTTCAGTACCACCCTTTTTTTTCATAATATAATACTAATTACAAATATATTGATCACATTTTGTCTAGAAAGATAATGTTTATGTGGTACTTCAAATTAATCACGTAAACAAATTGTTTACCACATTGTTTTGGAAAATTATTTACAAACTCAAATTTTATATAGAATATTTCACAAAAAATTTAAAAGAAATTTTTTTTTATGGTGCACAGTTAACACTTTAGTTATGAAGATTTGTGGTGTCGATTATAAATAATGTATTGCTTAATTATGAAGTTTTGTGATGGTCAAATTTGTAGTGAACTTGGTTATGAAATTTTGTAATGGTTGATTATGAGACTTTTATGATATTTTTAGTTATGACTCAAATTAAGGAATTGAATTGGCCTTTGTTACAAGACATTTGTAGAATTTTTGTTATTATCCAATTAGCATATCACTCGTGCTATGCACGAGATAAAATAATATATTATTTGATAAAAATATGATAATTATATTTAATTTTTTTATATTATGTAAAATAAAAGTTAAATGGAACCTAACCAATCAGGATTTTTTTAATTATTTAAAATTAAGAAAATCAAAAAAATTAGTATGAGATATTGATCATAAAGTTTTTCATTAAAAATCTCATTTTGTTTATATAAATGGGAGTATAAAATTCACTTTATATAAGTAAAACAATTCATTTTTTCTTTCTTTTCTCGATGTGAGATTATAAAATAAAAGTTAAATGAAAGCTAGCCAATGACGATTTTCTTTGAAAAATCTAAAAATTCCCTAGATATTGATTTGTGATGATGTATCAATTTTAACCAGAAAATAGCAACCTCAATCAAACAATCAAAGACAAATCGACACAACAATTTTACGTGAAAAAACCACAATTGCAGTGTCTCCAATTGTGATAAAAAATTACGGACAAAAGCCACAAAACAATTCACTAAGAAGATATAAAGGAATTATACAAGTGTACTCTCAATTACCTAGCGAATTCACGCTCGAATCGAACCGACCCCTATGTGCCTCTTCCAGCCCCGTCTTCACCTCTTCCAGCCCCGTCTTCACCTCGGAATTGTCTTGTACAATATTGAATTCACAACGCTGATGTCGAATCACGACAATGAGCCACTCCCGAATCCACCAAAGCTTTAGGCCCAAATTCTCCAGAATCCACCGAAGAACAACTCTCTCTTTTGTAAATGAAACAAAATAAACAAACCCTTTGATATAATCCACTCAATACATGATATAAACTCTCACAAATATCAAAGGAAACAAGCAAAGAAACTTGAGATAGAAACCTTAATACCCAAGAAAAAGATTTGAAAGCCGTACCCTAGAAATTAAATTAATCACATATTTATAGAAAACAGAATCGCGATCTTCGCTCGAGAGTAAAAATGACCGCTCAAGCGGATTGACTAAGACACTTGTTGTTAGAACACGGATCTACGCTCGAGCGCAGGAAGTGCCACTTGAGCCAAAAACACAACTCCCAGTACTTTTACAGACAGTTCAAACTTCTAGAACCAAAGATTCTCTGCTTGAGTGCACAAATGGCCGCTCGAGCAGTCAAGCAACTTCGATTGTATTTTTGCTTTTTACTTCGGAGGTGCTGCCCCTTAACCCCGCCAAGGGGTGCTACCTCCTGGACCCCCGCGAGCTGACCGGCTAGCTCGATCCCCGATATAGTCAGCGAAGTGGCAAACGTGATAGGATTAAAATCACAAACTCCTTTGCATAGGCATAATTCGGGTTGGATTCACATCTAAAAACTCATAGCCTCACTGAAATAAAAGATCGAATAAAATACAACTGAAAGGAGTTTTGTCAAATGGGATTGCCAAAAGCAAAAATCTTGAATTCTTAATTGTTTAAAAATTAACAATTGTTTAGGTGAGAAATTTATTTTCAATCAAGCAATCTTAGTCGTTGAATCTTTAATTTATTTTGAATCAAATAAATCTAACCAATATATTTTGATAAAACCGCTAAAATCACAGTTAAACCAGCGAATCAATCAAACCGAAAACGGTTCATCCTATCGACTAGGTCAAATGACCAACCAACTTATACAAAAATTAATTAATTAAAACTTTTAAATTTTATTTTAATTTTAAAATTTAAACTGTCTTGAAATGAAATATACACAACACTACAATATTAAATGGGAGCATAAGGTTTATATAGTGAAACAACTCATTTTTTCTTCCTTTTCCTTCCTTTTCTTGATGTAGGATTGTAAAATAAAAGTTAACAGTTGTTTGGACGGGAAGTTCATTTCTAATCAAGTAATCTCAGTCATTTAATTTTTAATAAGGTCAATCTTAGTTTATTTCAAATTAAACAAATCTAGGCAATATATTTGATAAAACAGCTAAAACCGTGGTTAAACTAGTGAATCAGTCAAACCGAAAAATGATTCAGCCTAATCGGCTAAGTCAAAAGACTAACCAATTTACAACAAAATTAATTAATTAAAACTTTTAAAATTTATTTTAAAATTTAAGCCATTTTGAACTGAAACATGCATAATACTATAATACTAAATGAGAGTATAAGATTCACTTTATATTAGTGAAACAACTCACTTTTTATTTCTTTTCTCGATGTGGGATTGTAATTATTTTAATGTTAAATATTATGAGAGTTTTAAAATCTCATACAAAATTATTTTTAAAATCAAAACGTCTATGTGAGATGGTACAATAAAAGTTAACCAATGCAAATTTTCTTAATTGTTTAAAATTAAGAAAATAAAAATAAAAAATTGGTATTGATTATAGGATATCTCACTAAAAATCTTTTTTGCTTATAGAAATAGGAGCATAAGATTCACTTTATATAAGTGAAACAATTAACTTTTTTTTTCTTTTTCTGATGTGGGATTGTAAAATAAAAGTTAAATGGATATGCACATTGGATTGCAAATTGAAACTATGTTTATAAAAGCACCTTCACATTGAACGGGGGATATGCTAGGAGTATTGTACATGCGTTCTTACACACAAACAAAAAAAAAAATGGTATCGATTATAGGGCTTCTCACTAAAAATCTTATTTTGCTTATAAATGAAAGAATAAGATTCACTTTATATAAATGAAACAATTCACTTTTTTCTTTTTTTTTTCGATGTGGGATTGTAAAATAAAAGTTAAATGGAAGCTAACTAATGGGGATTTTCTTAACTTTTAAAATTAAGAAATTTTAATAATTTATATAAATTGGAGCATAAAATTCACTTTACGTAAATAAAACGATTCACTTTTTCTTTTCTTTTCTTTTTTTCCCCCGATTTAGGATTATAAAATAAAAGGTAAATGGAAGCTAGCCAATAAAATTTTTCTTAATTGTTTAAAATTAAGAAAATTCAATAATTTTAGAATGAAGGTCTGGACCTTCTAGAAAGCTTATCCCTTAAAACTACGTTTATAAGATTCATTTTATATAAGTGAAACAACTCACTTTTTCTTTCTTTTCTCGATGTGGGATTGTAAAACTTTATATAAATGAAACAATTCACTTTTTCTTTATGTAATTATTTTAAAGTTAAATGTTATGAGAGTTTTAAAATCTCATACAAAATTATTTTTAAAATCAAAACTATATGGAATTGTAAAATAAAAGTTAAATGAAAGTTAACCAATGGGTATTTTCTTAATTGTTTAAAATTAAGAAAATCAAAAAAATGAATATGAGATATTGATCATAGGGTTTCTCACTAAAAATCTCCTTTTACTTATATAAATGGGAGCATAAGATTCACTTTATGTAAACAATTCACTTTTTCTTTCTTTTTTCGATGTGTGATTTTAAAATAAAAGGTAAATGGAAGCTAGCTAATGAGAATTAGGGAGGTATAGTTTAGGTTGGTGAATTTATCATACTCGATCATTTTGTAAACTCATATGTATATCGAAAAAAGAAAATCAAATTCATTCTAAAGTCATGTTCACGTGATTTTAATGTATTTATTTTTAATAAAAATATATGATCTATTTATGAAATTATATATATTACTTATTTTTAGAAATTAAACATAATAAAATTACATGATTATAAATGATAGTCTTGCTCAAAGTAAATCGAACTTTAATTTGTTCGGAATGTTGCTAATAAAAATTGAAAATAAATCAAAATCAATTAATTGACATCTTCTCCTTTTCGACATGTGTCTTGTTACATTGTCATCCATGTAGTCATAATCGTGGAATTAACTTGCATAATTGCATTTGGAGCAAAATATTATTTTAAAAATATAATTAATTATAGTCATGCAAGAAAGATGGACCTAATTGGGAGAAATGGGTGACGGCCTCTAAATTTCGAAACCTTTTTATTATAATAATAATATTAATTATTAAAAAAAAATCCTTAAATTACATAAGTTGGCCTCCTATTAGAGAGACATATATTCACTGTACAGTTTGGTGAACCATCAACCTAAACTATGATAAAAGCTTCTAACCTAAACTATCCTAATCTAAATAATTCATTTTTTTTTTCTTTTCTCGATATGGGATTATCAAATAAAAGTTAGCCAATGGAGATTTTCTTAATTGTTTAAAATTAAGAAAATTAGTATGAGATATTGAAACTCTCACAAAACTCCTTACTAAATGTGATGGGAGTATATTCTCTTTATATGAGTAAAACAACTCATTTTTTTCTTTTTCTTTTTTTTCCTGATGTGGAATTATCAAATAAAAGTAATTATTTAAAATTAAGGAAATCAAAAAAAATTAGAATGAGAATTTGAAACTCTTAGAAGGCTTCTCACTAAAAAGTCTATTTTTCTCATACAGTATATTTGATTTTGATAATGACCTAAATTGATTGAAATATAACCATTGTGACTGAAATTTTGGTTTTGGGGTATTACAACATGTAAGATATAACTACTGTACACAAATACCACACAAACCTTAACTTTTTTACCATAATGATTTATTATATTTTTCATCACAAATGATCCGTAATATATATACCACATCATTGATAATATAACTGTAACTTTCATAACATACTACAATGCTTCGTAACTTTCATTTGAGGAAATTTCAAAGGTTTGACTTAGTGGATGAGACTTGAGATTTGGGAGTTTGCTCACTCTCTAAACCTTATGTTTGATTTTCCTTGCCAGCAAAATTCATGGGGCCACAGACCACATGGAAGAAACCTGCTTCCAAAGGCTTATTCGAGTTGTAGAGACTTTCATTCAATAGTGCACATCATATATTTGTCATTTTTAATTTTTACCAAAAAATAACATAATACACTACAAATATTCATAACATTTACTGCATAGAATAGAGAATGCGCATAGTATAATTTTTTTTAAAAAAAAATAGTAAGTTAATGAGTTTTTTATTTGAATTGAAGGAATCAAAATATAATATAATTTGCTCATATAATCTTTCTATTTACTAATCATTACTCAAATAATATGTATTCAAATACAATTGCACGTGTGACTTGAATTGAGGGCATAAAATATAATATATATTCAGTGTAAAATATGGGACCAATGTGATGGGTGCATGTAACTCTAATAGATTCCACAATTACAAATATAGAAAACAAAAAAGCATAGGAAAACATAATTATGAGATCATATAGTGCTAGTGATCAGCCCCATATATGGTGAAAAAAGTAAACCATCATTTTGAGTTTTTTGCTTTGTTACATAGATGCTTTGTATGAATATTTTCAACATGTGCAATCTTATAAATGATGCAATCAATTGATGCAGTAGTGATTGATAATAAGCTTATGAAATAGTTTGACTGTTTAATAGTAAAACGATAATTTTATAATAATTTTCTAAGATTAATGAATCAAGTTCAAAACATTCATAATCAATCCGAAGCCCAATGAATACAAATCACTATTATGTGTGTGAATTCCACTGTTTAAACATTTAAATTAGAAATTTTACTACTTTTTAAAAAAAATTAAATATTTAATTCAGTATTTAAACAAATCAATTTTGTATCACAAAAATTTCTTTTTATTTCTAAATTTCATGTTTGAGCCTCCCAGCATTACATAACTATATGTGCCCTCACAAACCACCACAAAATTGGAAAGTAGGGAGGTAGATTGATTATAATAATGTATGTTACATAATTTTAAGATTATTTAAAAAAAATTAATATAATTTATACTATGTGTATTTATATTATTTTATTAAGTGAAGGCTAAACTTGACGTCCAAGTCTTCTCTTTTTGACATGTGTCCTTATTTCTATATTTATAACCAAAAAACTATGCACCATCTTTGAAACCTTAAATTTAAGAAATAAAACTCTTACTATTTGAGCAATATATACATATTTTAATATTATTTAATTTCTTTATCATTTATTTGAAAAAACACTTACCAATCAGTCTAATTAATTAGATTTATTTATCTACAAGTCTTAACTGATAAATTTATTACTATAAATTTATTCATAAAAAAGGAAAAATTGATAAATTTATCACTTAATAAATTTATCAATAGCACTTGATGAGTAATAAATCTCAAAAGTAAAACCTATTGATAATTTATCCTTATTTAAATTATACACGTATCACGTTTGTCAACGGGTAATATATCTTTTATGTTAACGCAAATTAGAGAATATGGATGAAAATGGAGTTTATAGTCAATTTTTTTTTGGAAAATGTTTGGTGGTCTGAATTTTTGTGACTTGAATGATTCGAATGTGTCAAAACAACGTCTTTTTACACTCAAAACGGCATCGTTGTAAATGTTTCGAGTCATTCGAACCATCTTTTTTCGGACCACCTATCATTGTTGTTTTTTTTTAATAGAAATATATGCATATACACACGCATACAAGAAATAAATAAAAAGAAAAAAAATTTGATAAAATCGAAATCATAGTAGAATTGAAATCAAAGTGAAATTTTACACAATTTTATAATTAAGATTGTAGTTATTTTAAAATCTTATTACAATCCAAATTATTTGGTCCAACTCGTAAGATCCTACCATTCAAATAAGGATTTTGATAACCGTACTCATCATTACCACAAAACTTGACTTATACAGAATCAAGGGCCACAGGCCACGTAATATCATAACTTTTTTTTATTTACAAAGCTAGTAACGACGACCACAAACAGTCATAACTCTAGTCATTCTATCACAATCAATTGGCAAATTTGATTCACCGACAAGTCAAATCGAAATTTTTACAAATCACAAAACGGCTACAAGTTATTACAAATCACAAAATGGCTACAAGTTATCATAACCTTTCATATACTATTGTTCCCATAAAAAAGAAAAAAAAAATTCCTTTCATATTCTACTACTATCGATTGTACAAGTTGTCATAACCTTTCAAAAACAGTTTTTAAGAAATATTTTTGAGAACAATACATTATGAAGAAAACCAAAAAGTTATTTAGAAAAATATTTCACACAAAAAACAAAAATGATAGATATGTTCAAATTTTTCATTTGTTTTTAGTATTTAAAAATACACACAAACAAACAACAAAAAAACAAAAACATAACCAAATATGCCCACAAATCTAAGATTGAAGCAGTCAGAAACTAGGACGATGAGAAATTGAATCAGAGAAAGTGTACGATCGAATGTTGCTATTACAAAGATGAAAGTGGTACATGGGCAGAAGAGAGTATTTTGCAAGTTGAGAGTGCAACAAGAATCAATGTCCACAAGTCAAGTTAAAAGGTACTCCAAATTAATTAGAAAGTTCAGAGAAAATACAGGAAACCAAACAGCAACTCCATGGATTCGCGATTTCAGTTAGCACATTAACCAAAAACATGTTTTTTGGGGTCAATAACTTTTAAATGTAACATGTTCAAAATGAACAATGCACAACAAAGCATTTTACAACTCACTGTGTTGTCCTCAAGGCTTTAATCCAATCGATTTCCACCTGAAAATCACCTGGGCCAGACCTGGCAACTGGGACTCCACCTTCTGCATTGACAGATAGAGACATGCCAACAATTCGAGATGGATTCATTTCCAAGTCTGCGTCTATAACGTTCCCTCTCCATGTTGGCAGATATCGAGCAAGCGGAATCTGTAAAGCCACGTTGTTTCCAAAGCACAACCAATTCGTAGTTAATTTACATTTTTTTTTCCCCATGCAAAGAAGCATTACGTGCTTATCTCAGATCTAGGGCTAGTCAACCAAGTTGCAAACAAGCAAATCAAGCAACAGTTACAAAAAAAAAACTATTTTAAATGGATATTCGACATAAAGCAGATGCCATTAGATAAGAAAAAAATATTTCATATTAACATTTTCAACATGACAATTCACTATCAGAGACTCCATACTCCCCAAGATGAAGGAAAAGTATTCCTCTGTCTATGATTTTTTTTTTCATACCGACATTACATAGGATAATGAGTCTGAAATTCCAATCGCAGAACAGGGCAATTTAAGCCTCTGTTTGGGATCTCCTAAATAAGTCTTTTTTTTTTTTTTTTTTTTTTTTGCTAAAAAAGCCAAAAGCAAATAAGCCCATTTGGGATGACTTCTCTATTATTTATCAAATTTGTGAAAAGAAGATTTTACCCTCAATACTTCAGAAATTCCACTGTGTCCCTACAAAGGCCCAACAATTATATAAATGTAATATGGGAATTTTTCACCAAAAATCAAGTTTAAAAAGACCTCAAAAAATTATTTCTAGCAATTACCAAATGCATTAGCCTTTTTAGATTCTATAATAATAATAATAATAATAATAATAATAATAATAAAAAGCAATTGTCAAACCGCACCTCAGCCACAATAGAACATGTTTCAAGTGCGCAAATGGACATAACAAAAACTTACAAAGAGTAAATTTCCAAGTAGTCTTATACATCAAATGACACTTGATTTCCTATATACAAACAAAAACTGGCAGGTTGGCTCATTTTACCATATAAACAAATCGTACCACAGTCTACAAATTGAGGAATTTCAATTATCAAGCAAAAAGGTCATTCCCATTTAACAAAAGATGCATAATCTAGGCTCCATAATAAGTAGCAATATCATAAGTAGATTCAAATTATGGTGTTATTAATAACAGGTTTTTGTTTATAATATCAACAATGTCAATGTTTTCTGTTGTACCTGCGCATCTTTCCAGATAAATTACTACAATTTCGTCACGTTTTTTTCCTTTCTTAGCTTTTTCTAGTCAGTTCTAAACTGTCTTAGTAATCTCCAGCTATACGAAAGATTTAGCTTGGGGGTTGCGGAACTTGCCTTAGCAATATACGAGTTGTCCCTAGGCACAAAAACAAAAGCTTGCCAGGAATTATCCTCCTCCTGCCCAGGCGAATTGACCCAATTTTCCGTATAAATCTGCATCACAGTATGCTAAAAGTTCAGTACAAATTGAAGAGTCTGATATCAACTATTAACCCTAGACAGAGCACTAGATATACAAGCCTCTCAATAGCCCATTCTCAATGAAGAAAGCTCACAGTAGAAATATAACATCTTCCATCTCCTTTGACTTTTAGTGCTATGGTGTCATATGCATCCAAATCAATGAAGCCCTCAAACTGCAGACAACACAGGTTAGCAAAGAGAAACTGTGGTAGCAGAGAGGAGGAGGGATGCTCTGCACTGCATGTATGTAAATTAAATCATTCCATTTTAGAGTATGAAATATAATCATTAAGGAAAGGAGCCATTAACAAATTGCTGATAAAATAAAAAATGATTTAATTTTCTTAAAATAAGACAAATGAATTTATACATGACATGAATTTGAGTCATTTCACTTGCATATCATAGGGAGGGGGAAACTCTCCCAGATAAAAAGCCAATCTTTCATTGTGCTTAAAACAACAGGAGAAAAATTTAGGTGTCACAGCTCCCAAGAGAGTGGTTGGTGAGACAGAACTGATCCATTCAAATTATAAGGAAATCATAGGTTGTGTGATATATGACAACAGACCAACCTCTAACCTGATTAAACCCCTTCCAACATTCAATCAGTGTGCCTAGTGCCTACCATAGTAAAATCACCATCTCACTCCCCAACCCCCACCCCATACGCTGGCTCATTGCCACTTGTCCAGAGTAGTTAATGCCCCAAGGAGATCTGACTTTGGAGTTCCCTAAACAAAAGTCTCCTAGAGACACACATAGATATCACAAGCATAGAAATGTTTCCTTATATCACAAGCATAGAAATGTTTCCTTAATTCTGGTTAAGCACCATCATTAGGTCTTGTGGCATTTTGAACAAGTGCCACAAAACTATTCTTCTAATGACATTTTTTGGTCTTGTGGCATTTTGAACAAGTGCCACTTCTATCGGTGCCACGGTAGATACGAGTGCCACGGTAAATACTTGCAAGTGTCACTGCACCATCATGGCTAAAAACTTTCAATGACATTTTAATGTCATGGTAGATATTATTTGTGGCACTATCAAATGTCATTAAAAAAAGAGTTAGTGACACTTATAAGTGTCATTACACCATTAAGACTAAAACCTTTCAGTGACACTTTAATGTCATAGTAGGCACTATTCGTGACGCTATCAAGTGCCATTCGTGACGATAATTCGTTGTAGAACAATTTGATCCGCTCTTGCGGAGACTCAAACCGCCAACCTCCTGCACCATAAACCTTATACACCACACTCTTCCCACTACACCTCTATAGCACCACATGATTATATATGCAACATATATTATTTATATAGTACATACATCTATATTAATATGTATAAACATAATTATTTTATTGAACATAATTTATGTAAAATAAACTATTTACTACCAAAATAAAAAAAGATCACTTTTGGCGACTAAAAATATTTTTTAGTCGCCAATTCTATACTTTTGGCTACTAATTATTTTTTAGTTGCTAAAAAACTTAACTTTTGTCGACCAAAATCGGATTTGGTCACCAAAAAATTTTATTCCCGCCTTAGGATTTTAGTTCTCCCGTGCTAAAAATGACCATTTTTGGCGACTAAACTTATTTTTTAGTCGCCAATTGTAGACTTTTGGCTACTAAAATTTTTTTTTAGCACCAAAAAGCTTTACTTTTGGCTACTAAAATTTTTTTAGTCGGTAAAACCCATATAATCAGCGACTAAACTTATTTTTAGTCGCCAATTGTAGACTTTTGGCTACTAAATTTTTTAGTCGCCAAAAAGCTTTAATTTGGGCTACTAAAATTTTTTAGTCACTAAAACTCATATAATCAGCGACCAAACTTAGTTTTAGTCGCCAATTGTAGACTTTTGGCTACTAAAATTGTTTAGTCGCCAAAAAGCTTTACTTTTGGCAACTAATACTGTTTTGGTCGCTGAAAGCTATACTTTCAGCGACCAAATGTTTTTGGTCTGGAAATTTAGTCGCCGAATATGCTTTTTCCTGTAGTGTATATTGAGTTTAATTCATTTATTTTTAATCATTTACTGTATTTTAAAATTTTAGAAAATATATTGGCATTTTTTGTTTTTTCAAAAATGTCATTATAAGCTTGGAAAGTTTTTGGCTTAGTGGCATTTCTCAAAATGCTATAAAATATTTGTTTATGACACTTTTCACCTAAGTGCCATAGAAAGTAATTTGCACCTACCTAGTGTCCTGACATTTTTTAAAAAATGCCATTGCAACTAAAGTTTAGTGGCATCTATTGGTAAATGTCATGAACATAATTTTGTGTGTCATTATTTTATAAAATACCATAAAATTGATGTGACATTTGTTTATTGAAATACCACTAGAGCCTTATATGTTTTGTGGTTCTATGGCATTTTTCTAAAACATTTAATGCCAATTTTTATTTTTGTGGCATTTTCTAAAAACATGCTATTAGTTTAGTGTCACTAAAGTGTAAATTTGTTGTAGTGACATTTTTGTTGTGGTGAAATGACACTTTTTTTTAATTGAAATGCCACTAGAGCCTTGTATGTTTGTGGCTCTATGACATTTTTCTAAAAAATGCCACCAAATATTCTTTTTGTGACATTTTTTAAGAACATGCCACTAGTATGGTGTCACTAAAATATGTTTTTGTTGTAGTGTTGTGACACTTGTTCATTGAAATGTCACTAGAGCCTTTTATGTTTGTCGTTTTGTGGCATTTTTCAAAAACGTGCCACTAAATATCATTTTTGTGGCATTTTCTAAAAATATGCCACTAGTGTAGTGCCACTAAAGTATGTTTTTGTTGTAGTGTTGTGACACTTGTTTATTGAAATGTCACTAGAGCCTTTTATGTTTGTTGTTTTGTGGCATTTTTAAAAAACGTGCCACTAAATATCATTTTTGTGGCATTTTCTAAAAATATGCCACTAGTGTAGTGCCACTAAAGTATGTTTTTGTTGTAGTTTTGTGACACTTGTTCATTGAAATGTCACTAGAGCTTTTTATGTTTGTTGTTTTGTGGCATTTTTCAGAAACGTGCCACTAAATATCATTTTTTGTGGCATTTTCTAAAAATATGCCACTAGTGTAGTGCCACTAAAGTATGTTTTTGTTGTAGTGCACCCATAAGAAATATGAAATGCAAAAGATCATATATATCCCACCAGATTATATATATACATATAAATGAATTCAAAGATTTCTACCCACAAGAAAAAAAAAAGAATTTAAAGATGTTTTCAAAGTGAGTGTTTGATTTGCATGGGATTGGAAGTCATGATGCATCACTTTAGAGAGAGAGAGAGAGAGAGAGAGATTTTGAGGTGAAAGAAGGTGGTGTTTGGTTGTGATAGTAAGTGATGATGTGTGTTTGGTGCTAGGGATAAGAAAAGGTGTTTGGTATTTATTTGCAATGTTGAAAAAAGAATAGTATTGGCATTTAGAGGCTCAAATGCGCCGATGTTAGAATATTCAGTTAGCACCTCTAACAACTATTTAACAGAGTGGAGGTTCATGTATATTGTCAGTAAAGTAAAGGAGGTCAGTGTAATTTTAGAAACCTTAGGGGAGGTCTTTGTAATTGTCAAAATTCTCAAGGGAGGTCTATGCAATTAAACCATTTTAGCTCATTTTATTTTATTTTTTTACTTATACAGAAACCTAGAGTAAATATATTGGAAAAGCTTTTGGGATTGATTTAGATAACCAAATTTACTGCTTTGGAACAAAAGTGTACCCCGTTTTCGAATGTGCATTCCAAAACGTAATTTTCTAGGGTACTAGTATTTTCTGGTAACAGTACTCCAGAACTTAGTTGCACGAAGCGGGAGCGGGGGCGGGAGCGAGAGCGGGGGAACGTGGCCACTTAGAGGAGTCGTAGATTAAGAGCGTTTATATATAATTTTTATTAATTATATTTTTAAATAATATATAAATATATTGTGAGATATAATTCTTTTCTCCAATTAATATTTGAAATATATTATAATTATTATAAATTGTTATAAATTGTATTTTATTTTGTGTTGTTAGATTTTACTTCAAATTAAAATCTATTTATTTTGTAGATATAAAAATTAAGATTAATTTAATATATATATATAACCCATTACATTTTTATTTATAAAGGTATAATAAATATATTTATAACCATATCTTCTTTTTTATTTATAAAGTTCAAATAAATACATTTTTATTTATAAAGGTAAAGTAAACATATTAATCCATCTTCTTTAACAGATCGAAGACACAGAGAGAGAGAGAAGGAGAGATGCATCGACTGAGAGAGAGGAGAGACGAAGAGACGAATAGATTGAGAACAACGAAGAGACGAAGAGAGAAGAGCAGAGACGAAGAGAGAGAGAGAGAAGCAGAGACGAAGACGATTGAGAGAGTGAAGATCGAAGCCCTAATCCGATCACGAAGACAGACGATCGTAGCCTCAGAGACAGACGATCGTGATCGATAGTGAGAGAAGAGCACGAAGACACTCAAAGCCCTAATCCGAGCCCTAATCGAATCCAACTACAAAGCTGCTACCATTGTTCACTGTAAGTTTCTCTCAAAATCTTCCTCCTCTTATGTCGATATCGAAGGCTAGGGTCTCTCTCTCTCTCTCTCTCTCTCTCCGCCCTTTGCGATCTCGTCTTGGACTGAATCGCGTTTCTCTTTGCACAGAAACGCGATTCCTACACGTTTCTTTCTAAGAAACGCGGAATCGCGATTCTTACTCAATCGCTACCTAGTTGGACGATTCCTGCAACTAAGCTCCAGAACATAGTTGAAAATGCAAACAGGAATAGAACTGCAATCGAAATTTATAATTGTTTACTATTGATCCCTAAGAATGATGGCAATCACATCACCTTCTTAGAGCGCATACCACAAAAGCCACTCCGAGAAATGTTCCATTTTGAATCCTCAACTACATCCAGAGAAAGTTTTCCAGAGAAAACCCCTAATCAAAAACATCAAGAGCAATCAAAGTTCAGAAGTCAAAACAAGGTTCAAATGTTGTAAAAGAACAAAAATTTAGGGAATCATGCAAAGTTTAAAGTGCACAATGTAGTTTGTAAGCTTCTCATTTCACAGGTTGAGTCATGCAGAAGTTAGTTTGGCAGCTGATTTGCTGCAACCATATTAAAATCAGACAGGCTTTTGCTGCAATGAGTTGTATGAGAGATGCTGAACCCAAATGGCACTTGCATAGGTATAAAGTAAAACCAAAACCACATATCTCGCATGGATTTGATTTAAATTAAAAAATCAAAAGTACCAAACAATGTAGGGGCCAATGTTTGGTGCAGTTGTTAAATGCTAACACTACCAACCAAGCACAAGGGTGGGATCAATTATGACGGCAGCCACTTCGTGCGTATTATGATAAAGGTCAAGTCAATATCCAGTGTACCCCTCTCAAACATCATTGATTGTTAGGACCAGCACTAAGGTATGGCCATTGACCAAAGAATGTACTGGATCAGCACCCTCCTCACCCCACTCCCTCAAAGAGAGGGGGAGAGAGAGAGGTAAGAGGTTGTGCACACAAATGAAGCCCTACATATAAGAAAAATATCATGATTTGTAGCAACCTGATCACAGCTCAATATAAATACATCGAATGCTTTAGGACGTTTCAAATTAGTTGAAGACCTATGTTACATGGACTCATCAAAATAAATCAAATACCCATTTGACCATTGGTTCAGTGGTAAAATCTTAACCTAATAACCTTGAGGTTATGGGTTCAAGTCTCAGGACAACCACTTTATGCATTATGCCAAAGGTTAAGGCCTCGTTTGGCAAGTGTCATTTTTAGCCAAAAAGTCAAAAAGTTGTTAAAAAAATCAAAAAGCCAACAACCCATACCAAAAAGTCAAAGATTTCCTTTTCTTTCTACTTTTTGCACATCTTTTCGTAAAAAGTCAAAAAGTCATCCTAAACATACTAGTTTTTCTTACATCACATTTTAGCCAAAAAGTCAAAAAATTACTAAAAAAGCCTGTTCCCAAACGAGGTCTAAGTTTGTACCTAATTTTTCCCTCCCAAACGCACATTAATATGTACTAATTGGGCGTTATTTTTTACCCATGTCAGACACTCAACACTTGGACAAGGGTGTGAAATATGTGTTTGGTAAATTCCATCGGACACTTGTTATATTTGTACTTAACACTATCATTATATGAATATATTATTGTATAATTATTGTAAAATGAGTAAAATGCCTTTTAAACACTGTATATAACACCATTTCATCTCATATAATAAATAAAAAATGTAAATATACAACCCCTTTTTTGTCGAGTCTGCGTACCTAACACCCATGCCAAAGTCCATTGTAACATAGTTGAAGACCCAGGGCTATTCCTATAAAAGACAAGGAAGGAAAGGAAGGAAATAATCACCAGTTCACCAAAGTCATGTGAACAAGATTTTTTATCTTGAACTTACTCTAACTTTAATTTCAACCATTTCTAGCACGGATTAAACTGGGATTCCTCAACCACCAGATAGTAGGTTGATTTTTCTGATCAAAGAAAAAAAACTAGATGCCATCTGCATTTAATAAATACTTAGAACCTCAATTTGGATTAAAGAGTGGGAAGCACTATAAAAAGATATAAGCTAAATGTTCTCCTGGAAATTTTCCAAAAAGGAATTTAGGGTTGGTTTGGGATGTTCTAAAAAAGTGCACTTTTTGACTTATTGGCTTATATGGGTTGGGTTTGGGTTGGGTTTGATGTGATGTGTTAGAGAGGTGATGTGATTTAAATAAGATGATGTGACTTAAATAAGATAGTGACTTTTTGACTTTTTGTATTATTTAGGTTATACCAAACTTGGCCTTAGTTTCATGCTCATACATAGATATTTTAGATTCCCCTTGGAATGTCGCAAGATAATAACTATATTTTCTAATTTCCAGACACCTGTGCTCTGACATATAGAGTAATATCCACTGAGAGTTACCTCTTAATTCATTTCCAGCATCTCTGATCTCCAAAGACGCTGAGGACAAACCTGAAGAGTGACCGATCAATGATAGTAAAAGCAGTCTCCACTTTGAATAACATTTAGAATCAATTACTGCACAATGTCTAACTATACATGAATTGCCTTCATGCAGGAAGATTAAAAAAATAAGAAAAAAAAATAAATAAAAATAAAAGAACCCTGCAGTTCAGTAAATCAAGATACTTTCTCGAGAAAATGAACAACAATTTTTCTACTTAAAGAGTGTAGTAAATCTGGGATAAGATTGAATGATATTACTCATGTACATAATTAATACAAAAACCACTATAAAAGAAAAGGAATCAACAAAAGATATAAAGTGAGTTACAGATTCCTCCACAACCTTTGGTTGGTTGGATGTGTACGTTGTACAATATCTCAATCATGAATCATTTATGTAATAGAGGCATCAAAGTTTAGCAAGACACACCTCCATATTCAGAATCTGAATACAGATGCCACTTTTTTAGCTCTTCCTTTGAATTGAAATTGAAAATATATCTTTCGCTCGGAGGAA
>JAPPVO010000019.1:118362923-118562923 GCA_030407325.1 Camellia japonica
GCGTTTGGAAAGCATCTTCCTCCTCTCGCGTAAGACGCGTTTGGAAAGCACATTCCTCCTCTCGCGTAAGACGCGTTTGGAAAGCACATTCGTCCTCTCGCGTAAGACGCGTTTGGAAAGCACATTCCTCCTCTCGCGTAAGACGCGTTTGGAAAGCACATTCCTCCTCTCGCGTAAGACGCGTTTGGAAAGCATCTTCCTCCTCTCGCGTAAGACGCGTTTGGAAAGCATCTTCCTCCTCTCGCGTAAGACGCGTTTGGAAAGCACATTCCTTCTCTCGCGTAAGACGCGTTTGGAAAGCACATTCCTCCTCTTGCGTAAGACGCGTTTGGAAAGCATCTTCCTCCTCTCGCGTAAGACGCGTTTGGAAAGCACATTCCTCCTCTCGCGTAAGACGCGTTTGGAAAGCACCTTCCTCCTCTCGCGTAAGACGCGTTTGGAAAGCACATTCCTCCTCTCGCGTAAGACGCGTTTGGAAAGCACATTCCTCCTCTCGCGTAAGACGCGTTTGGAAAGCACATTCCTCCTCTCGCGTAAGACGCGTTTGGAAAGCATCTTCCTCCTCTCGCGTAAGACGCGTTTGGAAAGCACATTCCTCCTCTCGCGTAAGACGCGTTTGGAAAGCACATTCCTCCTCTCGCGTAAGACGCGTTTGGAAAGCAGCTTCCTCCTCTCGCGTAAGACGCGTTTGGAAAGCACATTCCTCCTCTCGCGTAAGACGTGTTTGGAAAGCACATTCCTCCTCTCGCGTAAGACGCGTTTGGAAAGCACATTCCTCCTCTCCCGTAAGACGCGTTTGGAAAGCATCTTCCTCCTCTCGCGTAAGACGCGTTTGGATTTCAAGTTCACATCCTCCTCTCGCGTAAGACGTGTTTGGATTTCAAGTTCACATACTCCTCTCGCGTAAGACGCGTTTGGATTTCAAGTTCACATACTCCTCTCGCGTAAGACGCGTTTGGATCTCAAGTTCACATACTTCTCTCGCGTAAGACGCGTTTGGATTTCAAGTTCACATCCTCCTCTCGCGTAAGACGCGTTTGGATTTCAAGTTCACATACTCCTCTCGCGTAAGACGCGTTTGGATTTCAAGTTCACATACTCCTCTCGCGTAAGACGCGTTTGGATCTCAAGTTCACATCCTCCTCTCGCGTAAGACGCGTTTGGATTTTAAGTTCGCATCCTCCTCTCGCGTAAGACGCGTTTGGATCTCAAGTTCACATCCTCCTCTCGCGTAAGACGCGTTTGGATTTCAAGTTCACATACTCCTCTCGCGTAAGACGCATTTGGATCTCAAGTTCACATACTCCTCTCGCGTAAGACGCGTTTGGATTTCAAGTTCACATACTCCTCTCGCGTAAGACGCGTTTGGATCTCAAGTTCACATCCTCCTCTCGCGTAAGACGCGTTTGGATTTTAAGTTCGCATCCTCCTCTCGCGTAAGACGCGTTTGGATCTCAAGTTCACATCCTCCTCTCGCGTAAGACGCGTTTGGATTTCAAGTTCACATACTCCTCTCGCGTAAGACGCGTTTGGATCTCAAGTTCACATACTCCTCTCGCGTAAGACGCGTTTGGATTTCAAGTTCACATCCTCCTCTCGCGTAAGACGCGTTTGGATTTCAAGTTCACATACTCCTCTCACGTAAGACGCGTTTGGATCTCAAGTTCACATCCTCCTCTCGCGTAAGACGCGTTTGGATCTCAAGTTCACGTCCCCCTTTCGCGAAAAGTCGCGTGAGGACATCCATCTCCCCCTTTCGCGAAAAGACGCGTTAGGACATCCATCTCCCCCTTTCGCGAAAAGACGCGCTAGGACATCCATCTCCCCCTTTCGCGAAAAGACGCGTTAGAACATCCATCTCCCCCTTTCGCGAAAAGACGCGTTAGGACTTCCATATCCCCCCCCCCTTTCGCGAAAAGACGCGTTAGGACAATTTCAAATCCATCACACTGCTTTGTACACCGCACTCGCACTATCTTGTACATTCCAATGGTCTAGGAGACCTTAAATCCTCTGAAGGTGCAATTCCTTTGGTGTTTGTCGTGCCCGAACGACTTTAGGTGGTCTGGCATAGCCGCCTGCCTGTGATTGCAATGAGTTCCTAAGAGACCAACTGCGACGGTGGAAACTAGAGTTCGAATGGCGATGCCTAGAACGCAAAAGGTTCGGGATTTCCGAGACTAAAGTCTGGTTTAAATACCCAGAGGTGCATCCAGGGGTGCATTCTCGGCTTGAAATCTGTATGGCAGCCCCATAGGTTGATGTAGCTTGTATACGCCTCAACTCTGGAAACTGAACCAACCTAGTCTGTCACCCCGTTGGAGAATAGGGAAAGTTGTAAATATGATCAGAAAAGCGGCATCCATGGCTACCTCAATCGGTTAACAACAGCAGGTGCGCCTGTCTGTTCACACCAGTCTTCCTCCTTTCGCATGAGACGCGTTAGGTTGTTTTGCATAATCATAAGTGTTTGTTTTTCAAAAATACCCGGCTTCGCAAAGCGTATAAGTCCAATTTCAAACCGGCTTCGCGTAAGCGTATAAGTCCAATTCTCAAAATCATTCTGCATATCATTAGCATCTTGCCCCTGAACTACGCTGGTTTGATTCCTTGCAAAGGGATACGTAGGTAACCTTCTGGTTCAACCACATGCATTGCATTTTGTTTGATTGCCCAAGTCTTACGGCCTTGTCAAAAGGGTCGTCTTCGGGCTTTGACATTCACTCACGTCATTTCATGACTTCGAGCTCTGTCAAAGAGGGGCAACTGTAGACACCCCATTTTTGACCGCCCCTAAGACTTGGGCACTTTCTTTTGACCACCCGCTGATGACAATTTTCCCAGCCGAAAAATCAAATTGGAGCTTTAATCCATCCCTAATATTCATCCCTAATATTTTATTAATTTGTAACATTTTAGTGATTTTATATATGTGTGTGTATTCTTATTTTTATTTATTTTAGGTGTGTTTTATCTAAATCGATACCCATTTGTACTATTAATTTTATATATGTGTGTATATTTATTTTATGTGTGTATTTATTTTAAAAAAAAAGAAAAAAAAAAAGAAGAAGAAGAAAAGAAAAACTGGATTCAACTTGTAATATATATGTTTATATATTATAGATAATATATTATCATTATTTGGTTAAAGGGGCCTCAATGAATCATGAGGGGAGACAAGAATAATTAGAGTGGGCGGTGGAGAGAATAAAAAAAACAAGAGGGAGTTTATCATCTATAACATCACTCAAAGAAGAGGGCGAGGAGATAAAAGAGAGACCATTATCAACTCTACACAGAGACAATATACACAGAGACCATACAGAGCTCGGCAAGAAAAGACCCACAACACACACAAAATTCCTAGCATCTCTCTCTCTCTACCCTCTCTCACACAGCAGCTCACCACCCCCAAATATAACCAAGCTCTCTCCCACCCACTTCACCCTCTCTTCTCGGCAGACCATCCACCACCACAACACCCCACAGCAGCACCTCCCACGACCATTCTCCTCCCGCAGCTGCACAGCACCCTACACACCCATCCTTCACGGTAGCTTCACAGCAGCATACACCAAACCCATCAACCTCCCTCTCGGCAGCTCTCCTCCATACCCATGCACCTCTCTCTCTCTCTAATATAATACTCATACACCAACCAACCTCTCTCTCTCACCCTCTCGGCATCAACCTGCTACACTATTCCCACGCCCACAAACCCAACTACACCACAGACACCACCACTGCCCTCATAACCCACGGCAGCTCACCACCCGACCACATACAACACACCCACTTCTCTTTCTCTCTCTAGCGACCCACGGCAGCTCACCACCTTCATCAACCACCTATAAATCCACCTCTCTCACACACCCACTTCTCTTCTCTCTCACACCTCACGGCACCCATCACCACACACATACACTCAGCTTCACTCACCACCCTCATCAACCACCTATAAACCCACCTCTCTCACGCAGCTCACCACCAGCAGCCCACTGCCGAGCCACCAGCAGCACCACCAGCAGTTTGCCGAGCCGCCCCCACCAACAGTTCACACCAGCAGCACCTCCAACAACTCCGCAACTAACATACACCACCGGCAGCCCACTGCCGAGCTACCACCAGCAGCACCACCAACTACTCCGCTGCTACGCCGCCATTCCGCTAGCCGAGAGCTTCGATCCACTTCGCGCCTAGCTTGTACCTTCCTGAGGTAAAATTTTCTTACTCTTATTTCAATCTTCGTACGTCATTTTCTCGTGTTTTTATTTTGATTTAGGACTGTTTTGGAATTATTTTTCAACATAGAAACTATGTGATTTGAAGTTGTAAAAGTGAGGAAGGGTTTGCTATCCTTCCTCATAATTACATTAGATTTAATCTCTTTAATTTCAGCACATTTGTATTTTATTTGGGGGCTGTTTAATTTATTTCAATAAGTTTGTTTTACATATTTTGTTTGTATTATATTAACCAATGAATCAATTAATCAACCTTGCATAACCACCTCTGCAATCTCCCTCCATTCTTTACTTATTAAAAAGTTATGAAAAAATGAAGATTGTGATTCAAGTATAAGAAAGGAACTCTTCTATGCTTAATGGTTTAATTTCTTTGGAGGTTCACTACCCCAAATGTATACATGTTCTTATACTAAAGCACAATCTTTTATTTTTCATTTCTCTTTAATCATCAATGTGTCTACTTTTATGGGATTAATTGACCCTTGGAAATCACCAGGGAAAGTGTCATCATCGCTTATTATCAAGTTTGGATTTCGAGTCATTTCGCTCACTATGGGTTTATCTGAGTCATTATCACTCTTTGGAGTTTGACCAGTCCTTGTTGCACATCTTGAGCTTGACTTGAAATCCCTAACTTGTAAATAAGTTTGACTTTTCCTTTGTAATTTCCCCCGAAGAATTTATCATCAATGTATTTACTGTTAAGGGATTAATTGATCATTGGAAATCACAAAGGAAAGTGTCATTATCACTCATTATTAAGATTCAAGTCCTTATCACTCAAGTTTGGGTTTTTCTAAGTCATTATTACTCTTCGGAGTTTGACTAGTCCTTGTTGCACATCTTGAGTTTGACTTGAAATCCCTAACTTGTAAATAAGCTTGACTCTTCCTTTGTGATTTCCTCTGAAGAAAATAAGGTTTATTCGGGTTAAGTCGACACTGATTTTCCTTTATTGCATTTCAGACTTAGTGGATGTAAATATCACTTTTGCACAAACAGGAGAAAAGATAAAGAAATGGACAGGTAATAAAAAAGGCAAATAAAATTGGTTAAAATTGGATTACAACCCACCTAAAGAACCAATATGATTAATTGAATTCGGTCGGACGTTATACCGAATGTGTCAAGGCTTGCCTTACAGCAATTATTGTAATAAATTAGACAACCCCTTTCTTTTTTTTTATTATTATTCATTCGGTTTTGTAATAATTATTTATTCGGACACTTGGACATTCGGACCCTCCTGCGTGAGGGCGTATTAATTCATTCGGACCCTCCTGCGTGAGGGCAGACAAACTTGTAATAAGTGTGCGTGTGTGTGTGTATGTTTTCCAACCCCACGTCTTTCTCCCTTTTATTTATCAGCTTATGATGGTTAGTTTAGAGGCATCATGTTTAATTTAGCATACTCATGTTTGCATCCACTTGTATTGCATGCACCAAGGCTCGGTTCATCATCCAATTCGCATTGTTGTTTCAATACTTCTTTGAATACATGCTTAGACCGCATGCGATCAATTCATCTCATATGCCATATTAGTAGCCGAGTCTAGTAATTGCATATCACATGTGTTGTATAGTTAGGAATCATGCATATTTTCTAACTTTGTTTTGTAGCTTGTTCGCGGGACGTCGGTAAATATGTGAGTTGTTATGCTTTAGCATCCCGCTTGTACATAATTTTCTTATTATGTTTAGCATCCTACCATGAGGCTAATTGCTTAAATGATAAACTGTTTGAATGCCTGTGGATGAAGGCTTGTTGCTTAAATTGGAATGATTCAACGAATGTACGTTTTAAGATTCACAAATTAAGCCCACCTAAGGGTGGCAAATTCAAACCCTTTTCGAGAAACAAACATGAAATTAAATTGTTCCAATTTGAGCAAACTAGTCTATACCTTGTATGCTTCACATAATAAATTTTAGGATTTATTAAATAATCAGAATAAGAACATATATTGTACATAAGAATCACATCATAATTAGTAGAGGCCGATCTTTGATCGGGTGAGTGGGGTGCTCATTATTGACCTTCCCCTCTCATACCTAAGTTCCCGAACCAAGACACTTTGGTAACGACGGACTAATGGCCTTTGGCACGAGTCACGGGTTTCCTAAATTTCCCATAAATATTTAGGTGGCGACTCTGAAATCTGGCAAAGTAGTCCATTTTTGGCATTTGATTCAAACATCAATTTTTCAAAAATAATTGCCGGATTTGGACTCTTTTTGTGTTTCCACTGTTTCACATTGCACTTGTGAAATCAGATTCAGAACCAAACACAAAGTGGAGTCCGAACTGTAAGGGCTATTTCATTCTTCCGAAAGGGAGCGCGAAAAGCCGAGCTACAATACCGAGACCGTTTGTTTGTGCCGGAGTCTTGCAGAGAGGAGGTACTCTGAGAGTTTCACCATTTATGCCTTGCGGTGCATCTGGGAGGCACTAAGATGTATCGTGATTTGGGTCACCAGTTTTGGTGGCGGGGTATGAAGAAGGATCTGGCAGTGTTTGTGTCTAAGTGCCTTACTTGTCAACAAGTGAAGGCCGAACATCAGAGGCTAGCGAGTTTGTTGCAACCCTTGCCTATTGCCGAGTGGAAATGGGAGCATGTCACTATGGACTTCGTTGTAGGTCTTCTGAGGACTCAGCGGGGTAATGATGCTATTTGGGTGGCTGTAGACCGATTGACTAAGTCGGCGCACTTTATCCCTATGCGCGTGAGAGATTCGATAGATCATCTTGCCAACTTGTATATTCGGACATAGTGAGGTTGCACGGGGTCCCTGTGTCGATCGTCTCAGATAGATATCCTCGTTTTACTACTAGGTTGTGGTAGAGTTTGCAGAGTGCCTTGGGCACTAGGTTGACCTTTAGCACGGCTTATCATCCTCAGACTGACGGGCAGTCCGAGCGTACTATTCAGATCCTTGAGGATATGCTTCGAGGTTGTGTTCTTGACTTTAGTGGGTCATGGGAGAGGCACTTGCCCTTGGTGGAGTTTGCCTACAACAACAGTTTTGAGTCGAGTATCGGTATGGCACCGTTTGAGGCCCTGTATGGTCGACCGTGTAGGTCTCCGGTTTGTTGGGCCGAGGTGTGTGATGCACCTTTATTGGGCCCGAATTTGGTGAGGGAAACGACGGAGAAAGTTGAGCTTATCCGTAGGAGGCTTGTTATAGCCCAAAGTCGCCAAAAGAGTTATGCCGACCGTAGGAGGAGGCCTTTGGCATTTGAGACGGGTGATCACGTCTTTCTGAAAATATCACCTAGACGGGGTTTGATGAGGTTTGGGAAGAGTGGGAAGTTGTCCCCTCGGTTTATCGGTCCCTTTGAGATCCTTGAGAGGATTGGGGAGGTTGCATACCGTTTAGCTTTGCCGCCGCAATTATCCGGGGTGCATGACGTGTTTCATGTTTAGTATCTTCGGAAGTACGAGCGGATCCATCGCATGTATTGGATTGGACCGACTTAGAGGTAGATGAGGATGCCTCATATGAGGAGAGACCGGTTCGGGTCTTGGATAGGCGGGATCAAGTCTTGCGAGGCAAGACCATTCCCTTGGTAAAGGTTTTGTGGAAACATAACGAAGTGGAGGAAGCCACTTGGGAACGTGAGTTGGAGGTTCGCGACAAATACCCGGACTGTGTTTGTTGATGCATGATCATGTATTGAGAATTTTGTAATATTGATAAACTTTAAGAGCATTAAATATGTCTTAAGTTGTAGAACTTTGTAAATGTTTTGGTTTATGGAAGTATGATGGAACTTGCCTTAAAATTGAAGTTTATTTTAACATTCCATATGTTAATTCTGTTTTAGAAATGCAAATATAATATTGGCATCGAATATGTTTTGAGATGCATGTTGAAAATGCATGTTGGAGATTATATATTGTGATTTGCCTCTTGAAAAGAGATGGGATGACTGGTATTGGGTCAAGTTGATGAATGTTGGATTGTAATACTGTTGAGAATTGAGAAAAACATGTTTTTTTTTTTAAACTTGTACTTAATTTCGGGGACCAAATTCCTTAAGGGGAGGAGGTTATAGCGATCCTAGTTTCCCTCTCTTTATTTATTGTAATCTGGACTCGGTTTCGTGGATGTGTTGTTGTCTCATTCTCATTTCCATCCTTTACTCTTTGTATTTGAGTCTTGGGTTGTGTTGGGCAGGTTTGAAACAGGTTGGTTGTGCTTTGAAACCAAAAGTAGATGCCCAAAATTTGGCCTTCACGCTCGAGCGAGGCTTTTGACGCTTGAGCGGGCCCTTTGTTGTTGCTTCTCTGCTCGAGCGGGCATTTTGACGCTCGAGCGTGAATTTCCATCTCCCAGTATTTTTCTCTGCAGGTCTTCGTACGCTCGAGCGGGAGTTTTGACGCTCAAGCGTGAACCTTTGATTTTGTTCCTCCGCTCGAGCGGGGTGTTTGACGCTCGAGCGGGGACAATCGCCTGCAAAACTTCTGTGGGTGTGCATCCGACGCTCGAGCGGGCGTTTTGACGCTCGAGCGTGAGTCTGTGTCTGACGCTCGAGCGGGGGTTTCCATGCTCGAGCGGGGAGTGCAGTATATCAATTCGAAGTTTAACTTTTTGGATCACTTTTTCAACTCCTTTTCTCTCTCTTACTTTTCAAAACCCAAATTTGAGAGCCTCTCTCTCTAGATCTCAACTTCTCTTTATAAGATCATCTAGATCCATTGATCTTCTACCTTGGTCCTTTACAAAAAGTGTGCTCTTCATTTTGATCCGAAAATTTTGGTGTTTGGAGCACTTTGAATTTTCATCATCTTCTTCCTTCGAGCTCCAATTTGAGGTAGGGATAACTACTCATTTATATAATCTTTGACATAAATTTTTAGTCATTTTGATTTAATGTTGAAGTTGGGTGATTTTGGGTGTTAGGGTTTCTAAGTGTATAGAGAGGGGTTTTGTTATTTTGACTCATAAATTTGTATTTTGGGTCTAAAAGTGATGGTATTGTTGTTGGTTGTTGATATTGGTGCCTTTGGGTCAAAGTTGAGAAAGATGGAGGAAAGCCCTAATTTTTCTTATGAATTAATTGATATAATTAATTTGGGAATGTTATGGAAATATGAAATTAAGGTGGAAATGATGAAATTTGCATAATATGAGATAGAATGGTGGAGTTGGATTTATTAATCGCTCACTTTGAAAATGTTGAGTATATATCTGTTGAGGCATTTATTATCTGTTTAGAAATAACTGCTTTGGGCTATCGGTGGAGGATAGTCTTGATTGTTGTAGACAATGCATGATGATTAGGCAAACTAAAACTAATCAATTGAATATGTCATCGAATATGACGGTTGGAATAATACATCAAATTTATGTATTGATTGATTATGTATGTGATATGTGTTTATATACATTGTATTGTGTGGGAGGAGATAGAGGATGTGCTCTACGGTTTAGGGGAAGATAGGGGATGGACTTCTAAACCGGATATTGTTTGGGAGGAGATAGGGGATGGACTCCATCGATACAGCAAATATGTGTATCTATTGAAGTATTGGTACAGCAAATCTGTGTATCATATATGAAGTACGGAAGTGTTTTATTTGAGATTGATACAGCAATTACGTGTATCTATTGTGAAGTATGAAGTGTTTAATTTGAGTTGTTATCTCAATTGAAATGGAAGTACTGTTGATACGAGATATAATCTCATTTAAATTGTTTGGCCACGTTCTGAGCCATAGTTATGAATTGAGAAATTGGATAAGAAATGAAAAATGGAATGAAACATGGACACATTTATCATGTAATTGAAATGAGTTGTGAATTGATTTATGTAAGTTAAACATTTATCAAATGCTAATATTTTAGTTATTGCTCATATTATGTTTAGCATATCTCTACTGGGTGTTGGCTCACCTTATATGGGACATCCTTTTCAGGTACAGGTGTTATGCCACCTCCAAGGACGTAGCTTGGGAGGCTTGAGGCTGTAGACATTTTTGTTGTTTTTGTTGTATTTGTTGTATTACATGTACATCAAGCCAATGGCTTATTTTGTGTAGAATTAGTACTCTCCTTTTGTAACCAAGTGTTGACTTAGAAAGTTGTAAGCCTATAGGACATTTACTTTTGTTGTCAACATGTAATACCTTTTGTAAGAATACTCTGATGATTGTAATATGAAATCTCTTTTCTTTATCGTGAATGTATGATATTATGGGTTCATTTTGAGGGCGTTACATAGGGTGAGCCACAGCCCAATAGGAATAATCTAACACAATATATGAGATTTAACAAAGGTATAAATACAATATGCATAAACAATGCCTGTGACAAAACATTCATATTTTATATAGTCAAAAGGTACCAAATCCAAATCTTCAATCCATTCCCATTCAATTCATTTCAATGTGCCAATTTTATTATCTTTTAATAACACAATTGAGACTACAACTCAATGGTTCCACAATCACACAATTGCCACACAAACACTTCAATCTGCCATTTTACGAAAATTTCATCTGCGGGATCGGCACCTATGTATAAATTTCGAGACTTTTACCCAAGACACTCCGGTTAACTTAATTATAATGGAGTCCATCCACTTTCTCTTCCCAAACAGTGGAGTACATCCCCTTTCTCTTCCAAAACAATCATACATATACAATGTATTTAAACACATAATCATACATGGAGTACATTCCCTTTCTCTTCCCAAACAATCATATATATATATAATGTGTTTATAACATGATCATATTCAATGATAACCAACTATGGATTAGTTTTAATTCACCTAATCCTCATACAATTTCTACAATAATCATAGCTACCCTCCACCGATAGCCCAATACAGTTATTTCTAAACAGATATACAATCTCAAGATATATAACTTATTTAAAATTTCCAAATATGAGACGTATCATCTACTCAATTCCACCATGTATTTCAATACTCATCCAATTTCATGTTTACAACACCAATTTCATTTATTTATACAAAATAAATATCATAACCATTTTAGGGCAAACTCCATCTCTTCCCAAGTCTCAACCAAGTACCAAAATCAACAATTTTGACATCATACAACATCATTTTCAAATCCCATAATTATTTATCTCTCATTCACCAAAAACTCCTCTTTCCATTTTACACCCAAACCCTAGGTTTGCTCACATTATCCCCAAATCCTACCATTGTTACACAACGACAAATAACTAAGTTAAAAACCATATTAGAGTGTAGAAAATCCCTACCTGAAGAAGAGAAGACCAAGCAAACCAAAGTAGAACCCCCAACAACGCCGAGACCAAGTTCTAATTGGATCAAAATGAAGCTCTTGGAATGCTCTAACTTTTTCTCAAAGACACTAGGGTAGAGAACCCAAAGGATCTAGGCCAAAATGTAAAGAGAGAGAGAGAGAGAGAGAGAGAGAGAGAGAGAGAGTCAAGATCTAGGTTTTTGGAAAGTTTTAGAGAGAAAGAAAGATGAAAAAGTGATATAAAATGTCATTTTCGCAATCTGATATACGCACAGTCTGCTCGAGCGGAATAGTTGACGCTGGAGTGTCAGACACAAAAAAATTGTTCCGCTCAAGCGCAATAAAGGCCGCTCGAGCACCAAGACACAACGAACGCTCACCACTCGAGCGCAAGAATTCGCCGCTCGAGCATAGAAAACACACATCCAAAATTTTTGCAAACAACAAACCAATGCTCGAGCGTAGGAAAGGTTGCTCGAGTGCCCACCTACTCTAGTGTAGGAAACGCCGTTCAAGCATAGAAAACATTCTCCCAGTAGTTTTGTAGACCTATAAAGTACTGAGAGTTTATAAATCCCGTTCGAGCGTAGGAATGGCCGCTCGAGCGGAGGAGCAAAGATTGCAAAGCCCACTCGAGCGCAAGAATGGCCGCTTGAGCGGAGGAGCAAAAATCTAGGCAACAAAGGTTTGGAAAAACAAGCAACCAACCTGATCCAAATGCACAACTACAATCCAATAATCAAAATAGAGGGGATACAAGGGAAACACGATATGAATCACCATTCAAAACTATACAAACTCGAGTCCGGAATACAACAAGTGACGGGCCAAAATTGGAATCGCTATAACCTCCCTTCCTTAAAGAATTTCGCCCCCAAAATTACAAATCAAATTTAAAATAAACATTAGACTTTTCATAACAATGTTATTCTCACAAATTCAATACCATGACCCATTCTTCGGTCATCCATTCTCATCGACTCGATACATAAGTCCCATATTAAAATGAAAGTTATAATTTCCCAAAACATCTACAATGTTTGATTAGAATCCAAGTTTTTCAAAATTTTCACCATATATACAATGCTTTAAAAGTGATACAATACCCACAATATTCCATATTCTCAAAACATATGCAATGCTTATATTGAATCCATGTTTCCAAAATGCCCATAACATATAGAATGTCTTTACATTTCATTTATATAATGAAAATCTCAATATAAAATTAAACATCAACAAATAAGTCCGCATATTTCTCTCGGACTTCCAAATCACGTTCCTAAGTTGCTTCCTCAATTCCATGATGTTTCCACAATACTTTAACCAAGAGAATTGTCTTGCCTCGCAAAACTTGATCCCGAGTATCCAAGACTCTCATTGGTCTCTCCTCATACGATGCATCCTCATTTACCTCTAAGTCGGTCCAATCCAACATGTGCGATGGATCCGACTCATACCTCCGAAGCATACTAATATGAAACACGTCATGAACTCCAGAAAGTTGTGGCAGTAACGCCAAACGATAAATAACCTCCCCAATCTGCTCAAGGATCTCAAAAGGGCCAATAAACCGAGGGGACAACTTCCCAAATCTCATCAAACCCCGTCTAGGTGATATTTTCAAAAAGACATGATCTCCCACCTCAAAAGACAAGGGTCTCCTCCTACGATAGGCATAACTTTTTTAGCGACTCTGAGCCGTAACCAATCTCTTATGAATAAGTGCTACCTTCTCTGTCGTTTCTCGAACTAAATCTGGGCCTAACAAAGGTGCATCACCCACCTCGGCCCAACACACCGGAGATCTACACGGTCCGCCATACAAGGCCTCAAATGGTGCCATGCCAATACTTGATTGGAAGTTGTTATTATAGGCAAACTCCACTAAGGGCAAGTGCCCCTCCCACGACCCTTCAAAATCAATTACACAACCTCAAAGCATATCCTCAAGGATTTGAATGGTACGCTCGGACTGCCCGTCAGTCTGAGAGTGATACGTTGTGCTAAAAGTCAATCTAGTGCCCAAGGCACTCTGCAAGCTTTGCCACAATCGAGCTGTAAAATATGGATCTCTATCCGAAACAATCGTTACAGGGACCCCATGCAACCTCACTATGTCCCTAATGTAAAGATCGGTAAGATAGTCTATCGAATCCCTCACGCGCATAACTACAAAGTGCGCCGACTTGGTCAACCGGTCAACTACCACCCAAATGGCATCACTACTCCGTTGAGTCCTTGGAAGGCCCACAACAAAATCTATCGTGACATGCTCTCACTTCCACTTGGCTATAAGCAAGGGTTGTAACAAACTCGCTGGCCTCTAATGCTCAGCCTTCATTTGCTGACAAGTAAGGCATTTCGATACAAACACAGCTACATCCTTCTTCATACCTATCCACAAAAACTGACGACTAAAGTCGTGATACATCTTTGTGCCTCCTGGATGCACCGCAAGGCGTGAATAGTGAAACTCTCGGAGTACTTCCTCTCAACAAGACTCCGGCACGAACAAATGGTCACGGAATCTCACACTCTGGTCGGGATATACGGTCAAGCCTTTTTCTATATTCCCATTGGAAATCTTCTCTCAGAAGGATTCCACCTCCAAGTCACCCTTTTGCTCTTCTAACACTCGGTTCACAAGTGTAGGCTGTGCAACCATTGAAAACAAGGTTGTAGACTCAACAGACTCACCTAGACGCAAGTCAAACTCACCAAGAGTACCTAACATCTCCCATTCTCGGATGGCGACACAAACCACACTGCTACTAGGCTTCCCACTCAAGGCATCGGCCACTACATTGGCCTTCCCAGGATGATAATGTAACTCAAAGTCATAGTCTTCTATGAACTCCATCCACCTTCTCTGCCTCATATTCAAGTCTTTCTGAGTAAACACATACTTCAGACTCTTGTGATCAGAAAATACCTCGAATTTCTCACTATACAGATAGTGCCTCCAAATCTTCAAGACAAATATCACCGCTGCTAACTCTAGATCACGGGTAGGGTAATTCCTCTCATGTGTTTTCAACTACCATGAGCAATAGGCTACTACATTCCCCTCTTGCATCAATACACAACCCAAACCTTCTCGTGAGGCATCATAATATACTGAATAGCCCAAACCCCTCTCCAGAATAATCAAGACTGGAGTAGTGGTAAGTCTAACCTTGAGCTCTTGAAATGACTTCTCACAGGTCTCATTCTACATAAACTTAACTTCATTCCTCGTCAGTCTAGTTGACAGTGAATCTAATCTAGAGAAATCCTTCACAAATCTTTGATAACACCCGGCCAACCCCAGGAAACTACAGATTTCAAAAGTATTCTTAGGTTGTGCCCAATCTTATACTGCCTCTATTTTGGATTAATCTACAGTCACCCCTTCCCTGGATACCACATGGCCTAAGAACTTAACTTCCCTCAGCCAGAATTCATATTTCCCAAACTTAGCATATAGCTTGTGGATTCTAACCAACTCAAGCACTACTCGTAAGTGTTCCTCATGTTCCTCCTCAAAGGGCGAATAAATCAAGATGTCATCCACAAAACGGTCTAGAAGCTCACGGAAGATCCGATTCATCAAATCCATAAACATCGTTGGAGCATTAGTCAGCCCAAAAGGCATCACTAGGAACTCATAATAGCCATACCGCGTACGGAATGCCGTCTTCGGGATATCCTCCTCCCTTACCCTTAACTAGTGATAACTCGATCTCAAGTCTATCTTAGAGAAACAACAAGACCCCTTCAACTGATCAAACAGATCATCTATACGAGGCATTGGGTACTTGTTTTTAACAGTTACTCGATTCAACTTCCAGTAATCTATATAAAGTCGCAACGTTCCATCTTTCTTTTTAGCAAAGAGAGCCGAAGCTCCCCAAGGTGAAGTACTAGGGCAAATAAAACCCTTATCTAGCAATTCCTGGAGTTGAATCTTTAACTCACTCAATTCAACGAGTGCAAATCTGTACAGTGCCATTATAATCGGCGCCATACTAGGCACTAAATCAATAGAGAACTTAATCTCTCAGTAGGGGTGGTAAACTAGTAAGATCTTCGGGAAAGACATCGGGGTATTTACAAACCACCATTGGCAACTCAACTCGGCCTTCATCACACTCACTACTCAAAAAGCTAGCAAGGAGACAACTAAGTTCACTCCATCCATGCGGATCGTACACTGGTGATAAGACTCTATCCACTCAGTCCCCCAAGAAATAAAAGCAATCACCGCTCAAGGTATATACAGTGACTCTCTGACGATAACAATCTATAATAGCCCGGTATGAAGATAACCAGTCCATACCTAAAATAATATCAAAACTAGTCATATCAAGCAATACAAATGCAAATGGGAGTCGACGACCAGCAACCTCTATGTCACAGCCCCGACACCCCTATTTCAAGATGACCTCACCACCAATAGGTGACTCTACACAAATAAGAGATGTTAATTGTGCCAACTCCAACCCCAAAACCGATGCAAATGTAGACGAGATAAAAGAATGGGATGTATCCATATTAATCATCTTAGGGCAAACTCCCTCTTTTCCCAAATATCAACCAAGTACCAAAATCAACAATTTTGACATCATATAACATCATTTTCAAACCCCACAATCATTTTCTTCTAATTCACCAAAAACCCCTCTTTCCATTTTACATCCAACCCTAGGTTTGTTCACATTACCCTCAAATCCCACCATTGTTACACAACGACAAATAACTAAGTTAAAAACCATATTAAGATATAGAAAATCTCTACCTCAAGAAGAGAAGACCAAGCAAAGCAAAGTAGAACCCTCAATGGAAGCGGCTCTGGCTCAACCTTAGGCAAACCAAAGTAACTAAAACATGCACAGCTATTATAAAATCAATTTGATAGCATATGGTCTAAGCATGTATTCAAAGAAACGATAAACTAACAATATAAGTTAGAATGATGAACCGAGCCTTGGTGCATACAAGACAAATGGATGCAAACATGAAGTATACTAAACAAAACATGATATCCCTAAACTAACCATCATAAGCTAGTAAATAAAAGGGAAAAAGACGTGGGATTGGAAAACATACACATTATTACATTGCGTTCTCACGAAGGAGAGTCCGAATAATCTAACCAGCTAGCTAACTAATTAAAGCTAAGCTAATTATTACAAAACAAATGAATAAATAGCTAAACTACTTAACTAATTATTACAAACCGAAGTAATTAACTATTCTAACTAATTAAAATACTTACAAGATGAAATCAAACAACTAGTTAACTAACTAATTAATTACAACACTTTATAAAATTAACTAGCTACAACTAATTAATTACAATAAATATTTAAGCTAAATATTTAAACTTAAACATGCTCGGTACAAGAGGAATGCTCATGCACATGCTTGGTTTCCACCCAAAAAGGACACTGTTTTGCTTCCAGAATGTCTCTATTGCACAGTCGAACACTTACACCTTTGTCCACTTCCAGAACAGCTTTGCTCTGCTCTGCTCAAAAAACACACTGCTGGATTTTGCATTGGTGGTCGGCAAGGGGCCGGCCGTCCACTGATGATGGCTTGCCAGCCACCAATAATGGCCTGCCAGCCACTGCTGCAGGGTTCATCTTGCTGCAACAGAGAACAAATAGAGCATGCACAGGGTATTTTTAAGGGTTGTCTACACAACTCACCCCTCCTTATCATGAACAAATCAAAGAAGAGACAAAACTTGATCCACAAACCACCAACTCAAGCAATTTCATTGCATGATGGCTTATGAACCAAAATGTGCAAGTTTAATAAATGCAACAAAACAAGACTCAAACCTCTTCCCTTTCATGAATTGAACAAGGGAAGTGGGGACCTTGGAGACTTGAACCATTTCATCACTAATGAGTATGAAATGCCTCAAGTTTCCATGTGTTTAATTGACGTTCAATTGAACACAAAACCAATTATTATCTTGCACCATTTTAGTCCCATTTTAATTACTTCATTTTAATTACCATCCATTCTTTAATTCATTGAGTCCAATGGTGAGTTTAAGTTCTCTAATGGAAAGAGGGCTCAAACCAAATGTTGTTTTAGGCATGAAAGAGACATCATACCGTATGTAATGAACCCCAAAGGGATTAAACCATTAAGCATGACATCTCAATCTCATGCTTAAACAAACAAGTTGTTTGAAACCACTTTCAAAGAAAAATAAAAGCCAAGAAAGGAGGGAGGTTGCAAAGGTGATTAAGGGTGATTACAAGTATGGAAAGCCATAAATAAATGCAATCAACTCAAATAAGATGGTGTTTAAGGCCTAGAACACCAAACTCATGAGGACAATTACACTATAAGCAAGCAAAACAAAGCTCAAATGCAACTATCAACCCAAAATAGTGCTAAAATAGTCTAAAAATAGTCCTAAAACATGCTAAAATTAAGACAAAAAAAGCTAGATTAATAAGCTAAAACATAGCACAAGCTAAGCTAGTAAGCAAGACACAAGGAGGGGAGGCTAACCCCTTCAAATTTGGACTTCATAACATGACTTTGGCCACTGAAATAACTCTAAAAATCAGTGTTTAAAAGCTCAGAAAAAAATAGTGCAAATGTGGGAAACACAAGGGAAAAGGCCTTGAGAGAAAGGTGTAGAGAAGGGTGAACCACCTCTGAACCTTTATTAGCCTTAAAACTCAAGTTTCAGCCCAAAATTACGGAGTTTTTGCAGTCCAAAAACAGTTGGAAAACAACAAGAAAAAGAGTAGTTAAAGCAAGTAAAGAGGCAAAGCTTTATACCTCTTGAAGAGCAAATTAATTCCAACCAATAAAACCAAGCAAACACACCCTCAAGAGCTCCAACAAAGTTCAAAGACACCTTAGCTCAAAGATGAGAAGGTTTGGTTAAAGGTGTATAGGCAAAGATTAAGGATATGTAGGCAAGAGTGTAGAAATTTATAAGAGAGAGAATTATAGAGAGGAAAAATTTTGCTCCAAAATTTTTCTAACCTTAAAACATGAGAAGGAGGCCTCATATATATAGAAAACATGAATTTCCCTCAAAAACATCCAACCATACATGTGGGAGCAGATGCAAGCATCTGAGCAAATAGCTAACACAGTTGTCATAAAATATCTGCAAAAGACACTAGTGGTCAGCAGGCCACATCAGTGGTCGGCAACCAAGAGTGATGGCCAGTAGCCCAAAGAGGTGGCCGGCAGGCCACCAGGGACTGCAGGCTTGAAGATCTTTGAGTTTGGTCCAAAAACAAGGCAACCAGGAGTGTAGGGTTTGAAAGGCTCAAAGCTGTGGCATTCCGCTAAGGACTTCAAGCACTTGACAAGCATATACACTCATCATCGTGTGTGCAAACGATGACGTCCAAGTCGTAAGGGCCGTCAAAAATGGGGTGTCTACAGTTGCCCCTTTTTGACAGAACTCGGAGTCATGAAATGACGTGAGTGAATGTCAAAGCCCGAAAACGACCCATTTTGACAAGGCCTTAAGACTTGGACAAACAATCAAGACAGAAATAAATGGTTGTATCCTCAAGCTGCTTATGTATCCCTTTGCAAGGAATCAAACCAACGTAATTCTAGGGCAAAATGCAAAATGATATGCACAAAAAACTTTGAAGGTGGACTCACACGCTTCACGAAGCCGGCTATTTTGAAAACTCATGATCATATAAGATGATGCAATAAGAAATAATGCAATAATCAAGATAATGAGATAACAACATATGAATGAGCAGCTTCAAGCTTAAAACCAACACAGGTTCCATGCAAAAAGATACAAAACACACTTTGACCACGCCAAAATGCAAGATGAGGAAAGAAAACACCACTCAAGGTCGCGTTTCACGTGTCCTGAGAAACCAAAGAACGAAAACCGCTTGGGGTAGCGTTTCACACGTCCTGAGAAACAAGAAAGACCACTCGGGCTCGCGCGTCACGTGTCCTGAGATACAAGAAAATAGCTTGGGCTCGCTTTTCACTCATTCTGAGATGAAACACGCCCAAGGCCGCGCGTCACACGTCGTGAGATACAAGAAAATTGCTCGGGCTCACGTTTCACACGTCTCGAGATGAAACACGTCCAGAGCCGCGCATCACGCATCCTAAGATATAAGAAAATCGCTCAGGCTCGCACTTCACGCGTCCCGAGATGAAACAAAGAGGTGTGCGATAGATGCACAAAGTATATTCTATGCCAGATAGACAACCAATGTATGATGTTAATTGAAAGCATGTTCTATGCAAGAAACAAAAGCATATTCTATGCAAGAAATAAAAGTAAATTCTATGCGAAATTAACAGCATGTTCTATGCATGAATCATAAATGATGCAAAACACACATGCAACATATGTATATGTGAAATGCATATTCTATACAATGAAAGAGAGCAAAGACAGAATTTAACAAAACGAATAAACAATATTCGATAGCAACTTCCGATTGACCTCTCAAAAGAGTTACAACACATTCAAAAGGATACACCTTGTTCAAAGTAGCAACTGGGACACATTCATACACCAGAACGTAGCTGCAAGCTTCCAAAACAGGACCTTCCACACACCACTCGGGAAGAAGAAGCTCCAAACAGCACCAGGACCTACTTGAGAACCACCGGCCACCTGCCAGCCACTTGCCGGCCATCAAAACATCTTGCCAAGCACCAATGTGGCCTGCTAGCCATCGAAGGCAGATCGGGACAGTTTGGTCTTTTCATGCACGGGTCTTTAAATACAAGCCTCAAGGCTTCATCTCCTCACAACCCTAGGTCCGAAAATCTTCTCTCTCTCTTTAGACACTCTCCCTCTCTAGATCCGAGCTTTACACGCGTTTTCCAACGCCCCACGCACACTTTTTTTGTAAAACTCTCTTAGTTCTCTTCCTTTTGAACCGATTAGATTTTGATTTTGACGCTTTTTCTTGGATTTCCACCACTTTAGGCTTGTTCCCCTCGAGTTTTTCTCGGGTTTCGTGAACTTTTTCGAGCTTGACTTTTTCTCCCATTTTCTCTCTCCTAGGGTTGACTTTTTCCAAGTTTACCCTCTTTTCTCTATTTTCTTCACTTTTCACCTGCTTTTCACCCATTTTTCACCTATTTTCCAGATGGCAGATGAGATTTCACATGACGGGGCTCCTCCCGAGGTTCCCCTCGAGTTCCCACCCATTGCCGGGGTAGAGGAGCCAGCAGCTTCCGAGGCTGGTGAGGCGGCTCAGGGTATTGAGGCCGACCTCAATGAGGAGTTTAAGCCTGAGGTTGAGCTAGAGCCGCTTCCATTGAGGGTATAGCCTTTTGATCAGGTGATTCTACAATGTAGTTAACACATAAGAGTTATTCTAATATGCTTCAACTTGGGATTCCAATCTCTTTTCATATAGTTCCTTGGTAGAAAAATATTGCCCAGTTTCATGTTACAAGACAAAAAAGGGGCCCAAATTGCACCTGATGTACCCATCTAAATTTGATATTAACCCAGCTCCGTCTACTTGTGTCCTAAGTTTTATATTGTTTGTTTTTTTGTGTGACATGCTCCAGTCAGAACGGGTTTGGAAGGACCTGGACTCACTGTTGCACAGAAACTGTGGTATTGTGTTGCTACTGTTGGTGGTCAATATATCTGGTCTCGTTTACAATCATTTTCCGCTTTCCGTAGATGGGGTGATTCTGAGCAGGTGCAAGCATAATCAGATTGCAAAATTCAACGGGAAATTCAACGGGACTGAAGGTGACCTGTTGATAAGATAACAAGCTATACAAGCAGCTTCAACCCAGAATGACTTTGACAACTTTGCCATTTTGAGCATACATCTGACTCTTTCCATAATAGTGCGGTTCATTCTTTCTGCCACACCATTGTGTTATGGGGTGCCGGGAACTGTTGTCTCGTGCCGAATACCTCTGCTGACACAGTATGCTGCAAAAACATTGGAAGTGTACTCGCCTCCATTGTTTGTGTGAAGACACTTCAACTTCTTCCCGGTCTCTCTTTCCACCAAAGCATGGAACTCCTGAAAGTGCTGAAATACCTCATCCTTTGTCTTCAGGAAATACACCCACAACTTCCTTGATGCATCATCAATGAAAGTCAGAAAATACTTGCGGCCGCCATGTGACTCCACATCGATTGGGCCACAAACATCCGAGTATACCATATTAAGCACTTCTGTTTTCCTCTTGCTCATTGAACTAAATGATACTCGATGTTGCTTGCCATAAAGGCAATGATCACACGGCTTCGAGGCACTCCTTTTGGATAAGGGTATCCTGGATTGCCAACAGATGCAATCCATTCTCACTCATGTGGGCCAGTCTTCTGTGCCATAAGTCTGGTGACTCCTTGTCTTCTGCTGCATTAAGACTTTCTAGACTGATCTTCGTTTGAGTCTTACATAGTGTTGAAGACATCTCTCCTCTGGCGATTGTCAAAGCTCCTCCTGTCAGCTTCCAACGGCCATTTCCGAATGTACTTGTATAGCTCTGTCAGTCTAGGGCGCTTCCGGAAATAAGATTGAGGCGCAAATCTAGAACATGCCTCACATCTTTGAGAACTAGCTTGTTCCCGACATTATTTTGAATACTAATGTCCCCAATCCCCACAATCTTTGAATAACTAGAATTCCTCATTCGAACAGTGCCAAAATCTCCAGCGTTGTACGAGCTAAAGAGTTCTCTGTGGGAAGTGGCGTGATAGGATGCAGTTGTGTCTATCACCCATTCTGTGTAGCTTTGGTCAGCCACTTGAAGGCAATCTTCCTCTTCACCAACTACAAGAAGTATTTCATCAGTTGTTGTGGCTGTTGTGTTCTCATCTCCTTTTGACTTACTGCTTTGGCCTTTCTCTTTCTGGCTTGGGCAGTTTCTCTTTATGTGACCCTCTTGGCCACAGTGAAAGCAAGTGAAGCTGGAGTTACCTCGACCTTTGTTGTCTCTGGATTTACTCATGTTATTCCAGCTGCCTCCATTCTTGCTTCTTCCTCTGCCTCTTCCTTTACCTCTTTCTCTGCCTCTATCTTCTGTGACAAGAGCATGGGACTGATTACTTCGCATGTCTTTCTTTCTTGTCTCTTCATTGTACATGGCGTCTGTGACCATGTTCATGGTCAGCTTCTCTTCTGGTGCAGAGTTGCTGAGAGAGACCACCAACGTCTCCCAACTATCCGAGAAAGAACTGAGCAGTAGTACGGCTTGCATTTCATCGTCTAAGCGTATCTTGATGGTTGCAAGCTGATTTACTAGATTTTTGAATTCACCAGTGTGCTCAGCGATAGACATTCCATTCTTCAACTTCAAATTGACAAGCCTTCTCATCACCAAGGCTTTGTTCCGAGCGGTCTTTGACCGGTACATGTCGTCTAACATTGTCCATAGAGAATAAGCATCTGTCTCCTCAGCGACATGATGGTACACACCGTGGTCTATCCATTGTCTGATACAACCGATAGTCTTGTGGTTTATCTTTATCTAGTCATCATCTTTCACTCCTTCAGGTTTAACCCCCTTTATAAAAATAGGGTCAAACAAGTCTTTATAAAACAAGGTGTCTTCCATCCGTGACTTCCAAATTGCATAATTGAAAGGAGTCAACTTGAACATAGATCCTAAAGTTAATGTGGAATCCTTCATCATATTCTTTCCTTTTACAGAAAACTCCAAATGAAAAAAACTGACCATACGGATGTGTCCGGAATACTCCAAATAGTTGAAAACCACTATTGGATCGTCAAAAACGGACTCAGAATGGCTCAGATCAAGCCAAAACAGTTTGGATAGTTCAGATCTGCGGAATCTGGTGTGCCTGGGAAGCACCGGATGATTTCCCCAGATCGGCTGAGTCACGGCTGGTCAACGCTGCTTGGAAGCGGCGCGGCTCTAATCAACGGTGCGGTTCGGCGGCTCAGCGCGGTCAACCGGGTTGACGTGTCTGACACGTAATTGATGACGTGGCGACACGTTGCTGATGACGTGGTGACACGTGTCTGACAATGTGTCGATACGTGGCCGCTGACGTAACGACGTGTGGCAGTGACGTGTTGATGACGTCATTGTCACGCGCAGAGTGACTCTCCTTCCTCCGTTAGCCGCACGTCAGGCGCGTGTATGAGTCTGGACGGACGCGCCGTCTGTGTTAACGGCGCATGGAGCCGCGTGGCGAGAGTGGGCTTCACTCTCCACCTTCAGAGGGTGCGTAAGAGCGCGTTCCACCTTTTCTGTGGCTCGGCTTTGCAGTTCTGAACTCCTCTCTAGGAGACATTGCTCTTGGTATACTCAAAACCTGATTTCGAGCAACTTGATTTCTAGGCAGTTTCGAAAAAACACTCTGTTTTTGTTCCGAAACGCGACCGACGAGGCTCTGATACCACTTGTTAGAATTATGGGACACCAAAAATCAATTCCACACAATAACAGAAGAATATTTACGTGGTTCAGCAATTGCCTACGTCCATAAAGAGATATCCACTATAGAATTATCTCGGAGGGAGATTACAGAACTCATACCTCACAACTCTATAGAACTCTCTCACTCACTGATTATACTCTCCTCTGTGTATTCTCAGCTCAGTGTGTCACTCCCATATGTCTCTATACAACCCCTCCTCACTCATCTCAATTTATAACCAAGAGAAGAGGAGTAGGTGAAGTGACAGCCATGAGTGGGCTTGGTTGTGCCACCCTCACCATCTACCTTTGGTGAGTTGGTATTGCCCCACCAGCTTCCTTTACCACATGGTGCCACCCATACCAAGTGGATGGTGGGCTCCTTACCATGTGGGTAGTGGATGGAGCTAACACTCAATTCATCATCCATTAAAAAATTTCTTCATCCATTCCCAAAGGATAAATCTTCAAATTCAGGGGTGGATGATGCTGTATGCCCCATCTGCCTAGCGAGCCCAAATATTCCATTTCTAGCTCTCCCCTGTCAGCACAGGTACATTCCTTATACTTTCATTTCTCTATTGACCATAATTACTTCATACATGCAAATCACTTATAATCGAAAGCCCAAATGGCATGGATCGAAATGTTTTAAATCCTAGATTATATCTCAAAACAGTCATCGGACTGCTTGTGGTGGGCAGTTCTCTCACTTATCCTGTTTCATTGTGCATTCCATTGATACAAATATATGGTAGAAGAACGGTTCAAGAATTTTTCCAGAATATGTTTAGTAATTACTTTATTAAGAATCTCATGCAATTTTGCAATATTTAAATCTTTTATTTGAAATTATGAAAGGAGTGCTGACAGACCTAACCTTTGGCATTATTTGTGAATTGGCTGTTCTCAAACTCGAACCCCCCTTTTCTATGAAATTATAAAGCCCCTTGCGCTCCATTTGTTTCTACGGAAAATATTTTTTCAAAAATGTTTTTTTGCGTTTTTTGGCGCTTGGTACAACGGAAAATGAAGTCAATGGAAAAGGGTTTCCATGGACAACGAAAAACAAGCTATTTGGGAGGAAATCTTTTCCCACTTTTGAAAAGTATAAACGTTTTCTAAAACAAAATCTTACCAATGCCACCACACCACCACCATCTCCTCCTTTGAATTTATTTTTTAGTTTTAGGGTTTAGTTTATTCTTTTAGTTTGTTCCATATGTCCTACATCACCACCACCACCGCCCCTTGTACAACCACTTGTACATTAGTTTGAAGGTCACAACCATAGACAGGAAAATGTTTTGTTTTTTACTGAAAACATTTTTCAGAAAAAGTTTTTCGAAAATGTTTGCCACTGAAACAAATGGAGTGTTAATATTTGGAACAATAGCTTAGAGGGCATCTGGGTTGATGTTGAGCTGGTCTGCTTATTTGTAACCTGGAACAGTTTCAGCCTCATGTTTCAGTCCAGGTTTCAAGATACTGGATCAACGTTTTGTAAATAATGTGATTTCATTATAGCACATCACTGTAAGCCCCCTCGTGTGTATGTTTTGGGGAGGATCTATATGGTAACGAATGTTTTAGAACAAATGCCCAAAAGTGGCATTTTTACTATTCAATTTAGAAAAGATTTACTTGAAAAAGCATGTATTCATTTTTATAGAGTAGCTTTCATTCTTTGGCAAAGTCATATATTTGATTGTAGCTGGCAATTTTCTGTGTTTCTTTTAATTCTTGTTGCTTCTTTATTTCTTTATTATTATAATTATTATTATTATTAGGCTAAATTATTAATAAGTCGTAATAGTTGGATTTAATTCTCATTAAGCCTTATTGAAAATTAGTTTTAGTAAAATCGTCGTTAAAAATAATTTTTTATGACTATTTTTTTGCACGTCACTAAAAATTAATAATTAGTGATTTTTTTGCTATAGTTTTATAAATTGTTAAAATTTATAATTAGTGACCTTTTTTATGATGAATTTTTTAAACAGTAGTAGAATGCTAAAAATTAGTGATTTTTTTGTGATGATTTTTTTAAATTATAGTTAAAATTTATAATTAGTAATATTTTTTGTAATATAATTTTTAAACTGTCGTTGAAAATTAAAAATAGTATCATTTTTTAATAGTATTTGATGGAAAATCTAATTAATTATTAGAGGGCCTATTGGACAATAAGTCTACCTATTAAGATAGTAAGCCTCCCTAAATATAATAGATGCAATTACATTCAAATTTCTTAGCAATTTTCATAATAAATTAATTTTCTAAATGTATTTAGACTAAGTGTTGATTCAAGTAGGAAAAGCTAAACTAATTATAATGATATTATTTTAAATTTTTATTAATGAGTGTAATTTGTGTTGGAACAATCTTCTGTGTATAAAAAATAACTAGAAATAAATCAAACAAAATAAAATAAATCTTACAGAATTTATTTCATTGAACCGAATAAATAATTTAAGACCAAGTCAAGTGTGTGACACTCTATCCTTAAGACAGATTCGCCCCGCTACGGTGCTTACGGTTGAGTGGCGTCTATCTCCCAGGATACAATGATCTTCACAAATTTATAGAAGCACTTCAAACAAATTTGTTCGGCGAACCAAACCTGTGATCTATACTCTCTTTAATTTATTCTAAACTAAAATGAAGAATAATACACAAAAAAGAAAATGGACAGAAAAGAGACGAAGTTCAGACTGAATTTTTCAGATTCGAAAATCCGGGATCAAAACTGCTCGAATTGATGGTTTTTATAGGCAGCAAACATATTCGAACAGGTATCAATTTAAAGAAGTGAAAAGGTGCATTTTTTCAATTCAAATAAAGTTTACCGTTTGAACTCAAATTCAAACATTTGGAAAAAGTGTTCCGTTAGAGAATGTTCCAAATATGTAGGTAATTTATTACATAAACTATTTTGAATATATATATATATTAAACAAATTAAATAGTTTAATAAATAAATAAAAAGGTACAAACTTTAGGAAACCACTTAGGAACCTAAAATTTGAATTTAGAATTAAATTAAATTTCCACAATTACAAATTTTAGGAAATCACTTAGGAAACCAAAATTTGAATTTAGAATTAAATTAAATTCCCACAATAATTTTTATTGAAAAAATTCTAATGAATTTTATCTAAAAAATTAATGTTAGACCCGAAAACGACGTCAACTTCCCATTCACTCAAAAATGGTTCTGACGTTCCGTCTTCACCGTGTGACTTGCCACGCGACAAGGAACACTTCACCTCTTTGGACCCACCCCAAAAGACGTTTGGGACCCACTCAAATTTGGGCTAAAAAATATGCCTATATTAAACCATTTTTCCAACAATCCCCCACATGAATGGAATTTGACGGAGAGAAAATGTAACAACATGATCTAATTACAGAGAGTACAGAAATTGGAAATATTCTGCAAACGATAGGTAGCTTTTGGCTTTGAACCTTCCCTTGTAAGACACTATCGGATTTACTAGCTAACCAGTGAACATGATGTCTTGAACTGTTCAGCCGTTTGTGTAAACTAAGACAATAGAACTCACACAGTATATTCTCAGACACATTTTAGTTCTCACTATTGTGTTCATTTTGGCCCTAAACAACCTGGTCTTTCATGAGTGCTCTAAAGACTTGTAGCCCTTCACAAATCTTATAGAACCGACCCAGTTCACACTCACATAGGTGATTCTTATGAAGAGTATCCTGCCATAGTCCACTAGGTTTACCTAGATATAAGAATCATTAAAATTTTACTTAACCTTTAACGCTGCAGACATCACTATTTCATCAAAGAAATGGGTAGGAGTTAGACTCCCCAGTGATCCTTTGAGTCAATCACAACTCGGTTGTCCCTTTGAACCTAGATCTTAGGATCTCCAGTCAACTAGGTTGGGTTGCCGTTGTGGTAACTCTTATTTAATAGGCTTAAGTCCCATTCCCCTCGATGAATTCTCAACTAACTCTCTTGCTAACCCTTTGGTTAGTGGATCCGCTATGTTGTCTTTAGACTTAACATATTCTATGGAATAATTCCATTAGAGAGTAGTTGTCTTACGGTATTATGTCGATGACGAATATGTCGAGACTTACCGTTATACATATGACTCTGTGCTCTACCAATTGCTGATTGACTATCACAATGTATGCATATAGCAGGCACCGGTTTTGGCCATATTGGAATATCTTCAAGGAAGTGGCGAAGCCATTCTGCCTCTTCCCCAGCTTTGTCTAAGGCTATGAATTCAGATTCCATAGTAGACCTAGCAATACAAGTCTGTTTGGAAGATTTCCAAGATACAGCCGCCCCACCAAGAGTAAAGACATACCCACTGGTGGACTTCGAGTCTCTAGTATCCGATATCCAATTTGCATCACAGTATCCTTCAAGTACTGCTGGATATCTAGTATAATTAAGCCCAATATTACGAGTAAATCGGAGATATCTTAGAACCCTTATAATTGCTTTCCAGTGTTCTACTCCCGGATTACTCGTATATCTACTTAATTTACTTACTGCATAAGCTATATCTGGGCGAGTGCAGTTCATCAAGTACATTAAGCTTCCAATAATTTGGGCATACTCTAATTGAGAAATACTTTCCTGTACATTCTTAGAAAGATATAAATTAACATCTACAGGAGTTCTAGCAAGATGATCATCATCTTTGCTGAATTTGTCAAGTATTTTCTCAATGTAATGAGATTGTGACAAAGCATATCCTTCTGATGTTTTGGTAATTTTCATACCAAGAATTACATCAGCAATGCCCATGTCCTTCATGTCAAAATGTTTATTCAACATTTTCTTGGTAGTTTTAATCATGTCATTATTACTACCTATGATGAGCATATCATCTACATAAAGACATACAATGACATAACCTTTGTCTGTGTTTTTAATATAAACACATTTGTCACACTCATTAATTTTAAATCATTTGACATCATTGCCTTGTCAAATTTCTCATGCCATTGCTTTGGCGCTTGTTTTAAACCATATAATGATTTAACCAATTTACACACTTTCTTTTCTTTTCCTGGAACAGAAAAACCTTCTGGTTGTTCCATGTAAATTTCTTCATTTAACTCACCATTTAAGAAAGCGGTTTTCACATCCATTTGATGAATTTCTAGATTATATAGAGATGCAATGGCAATTAGCATTCTAATGGATGTTATTCTAGTAACCGATGAGTATGTGTCAAAGTAATCTAGACCTTCTTTTTGTCTAAAACCTTTGACTACAAGTCTTGCCTTGTATTTGTCTATTAATCCATCTGCTTTCAATTTTCTTTTGAAAATCCACTTGTACCCAAGAGGTTTACAACCTGGTGGCAAATCCACAAATTCCCAAGTGTGATTTTGCAAGATGGATTCAACTTCACTGTTGACAGCTTCTTTCCATAAATGAGCTTCAGAACTGGACATAGTCTCTTTAAAAGTTAAAGGCTCATTTCTAACAAATATGTTAAAAAATCTGGACCAAAAGATTTTGAGGTTCTAGCACGTTTACTACGCCTAAGTTCCTCTTCCTCATTTTGATCTAACTCTTGTTCTTGATCATGTTCTTGATCCTGACTAGTAATAGCATCAAAAGATCTTTTATTAGTACTAGTCTCTTGTCCAGTCTTCTTTGGAAATACATGTTCAAAGAAAGATGCATTCCGAGACTCAATAATAGTATTTACATGCATTTCGGTATGTTCTGATTTATGAATCAAAAACCGATATGCACTACTATTCTTGGCATAACCAATGAAAATGCAATCAATGGTCTTAGAACCTATCTTAGTCTTTTTAGGACTAGGAATAGCCACTTTAGCCAAACACCCCCACACTTTTAAGTATTTGTAGGATGGTACTCTTCCATGCCACAATTCATAAGGTGTTTGATTCACTTTCTTTCGGGGTATTTTATTTAAAATATAATTAGCAGAAAATATTGCTTCCCCCCACAAGTTCTGAGGTAATCCAGAACTGATCAACATGGCATTCATCATTTCTTTTAAAGTCTTTTTTTTCCTTTCAGCAATTCCATTTTGCTGAGGTGAGTAAGGAGCGGTGGTTTGATGAATTATTCCATGTTCTTTACAAAATTCACCAAAAGGTGATTCATATTCACCACCTCTATCACTTCTAAGTTTCTTGATTTTCTTACCAAGTTGATTTTCAATTTTATTCTTATATTGAATGAAAGTTTCCAAAGCTTCATCCTTGGTTCGAATTAAATAAATATAACTATATCTAGTATAGTCATCTATAAAAGTGATTAATACTTTTTCCCACCTCTGGTTTGAATTGATTTAAAATCACAAATGTCACTATGAATTAATTCAAGTGGTTTCGTACTTCTTTCAATTGAATGAAAAGGAGTTTTAGATAATTTTGCCTCAACACAAATTTCACATTTATGATTTGAATCAATGTCAAATTTAGGTAAACATTCATATTAATTAATCTACGCAAAGATCCAAATTAACATGTCCTAGTCTACCATGCCATAAATTTGAAGACTCAAGCAAGTAAGAAGAAGATGTAGTATTATTAATAACTGAGGGTACAACGGTCATTACATTTAACTTGAAAAGGCCATCAGACATGTAACATTTTCCTACATACATCCCATTCTTAGTAAGTACAAATTTATCACTCTCAAATACTAGCCTAAACCCATTCTTACTCAACAAAGATCCGGAAACAAGATTCTTGCGAATGTCCGGTACATGCAGCACATTGTTGAGAGTGAGTTCCTTTCTAGATGTCATCTTGAGTACAATCTTTCCTTGTCCTTCAACTTTGGAAGTTGAGGAGTTGCCCATAAACAGTTGTTCACCATTGTCCACTGTAGAATAAGATGTGAACATCTTTTTGTCGGCACAAATATGGCGAGTAGCACCAGTATCCACCCACCATTCTTTAGGATTTCCGACAAGATTTGCCTCGGAAACAACTGCAGAAAGATTGATGTCATCTACACCATTGGAAATCTTGTCCACTTCAGTCATATGGGCTTGAGCAGGCTTCTTGCTTGTTCTTCTTTTGCTTTTGCCTTTGCTACGCAATCTTTGGCCCGATGTCCCTCTTTGTCACAGATGTAACATTTGCCATTAAACTTGTACTTTTTATTATCCCCCCCTTTAGAGCCTTGTGATGAACTTTCTCCAGAAGACTTTCGTTTCTTGGTTTTTGAAGCATGTTCCACCACATTTGCCTTAGACTCCATAGGAAGCTTACCAGCCCGCTTTTCAGAATTGCGGTTGTCCTCCTCAATCTCAAACGCACAATTAATTCGTCCATAGAAATTTCTTTACGCTTGTGTTTGAGATAGTTCTTGAATTCCTTCTAGCCTTTTGGTAATTTTTCAATTAAGGCTGTAACTTGGAAGGATTCACTGAGAGACATACCTTCTGCTTGAATGTCATGCAGAATGAGTTGGAAATCTTGAGCTTGGCTGATCACAGTTTTTGAATCGACCATTACAAAATCCAAGAATCTGCCAACCACAAATTTCTTTGAGCCGGCATATTTCGTTTTGTACTTTTTCTCCAACGATTCCCAAAGTTCCTTTGCTGTCTTGATTGGACTGTAGACGTTGTATAATGTGTTCTCAAGTCCGTTCAAGATGTAGTTCCAGCAAAGGAAATCGGCATGTTTTCAAGCATCAACCGCAGCAACCACTTGCCGGTCAGTTTCATCCTCTTTCAGGATAGGAGCATCTTCACGGAGGAAACGAGCTAGGTTCAGAGTTGTAAGATGGAATAACATTTTCTGTTGCCATCTTTTAAAGTCAGTTCCTAAGAACTTCTCTGGCTTTTCACCGTGATTTACCGGTACTGTCATCACAGGAGACGGGGTTGGTGCAATTGCAGCTACCATAGCAGTACTTGTTTGGGCATTAGTTTCAGTAGCCATCAAGTCTAATATATAAAACAAAATTATAATTAGAATTTACACTATACAGAAAATTAGACCAAAATCACAGAATTAAATTCTGTAAAAATAAAAGAAACAAGAATGTAACTTTTATTTTTCAATTAATTTGAAAATAAAATAAAATTTTATTTAAAAAAATTAAATCCACACAGAAAATTAAATTCTGTAAAATAAAAGAAATAAAAACTATAACTTTTATTTTTCAATTAATTTGGAAATAAAATAAAATTTTATTTAACCAAATTAATTCCACACAAGAAATTAAATTCTGTAAAATAAAAGAAATAAGAATATAACTTTTATTTTTCAATTAATTTGGAAATAAAATAAAATTTTGTTTAACCAAATTAATTCCACACAAGAAATTAATTTCAGTAACACTTCAATAATTAAAATACTGAAAACAGAATTTTAATTAATGAAAACTCAGAAAATAATTTCTAAAAAACCAAAATTAATTTTCTGACAAAATTCCACAAAAATATATTCTGAATTGTTAATGACACCAGTATCGTACTACTAGTTGTCAAAGAAAAAAGACAGTATATTACTACTATCTGTCAAATAGCATATAATCACTATTTGTTTTTCCAACCAGAATATTATTTTGTAAATTCACAGAAAATAATTTTCTTTCGAAATTATTTACGAAGAAAGAAAAAGGAAAACAAACGAAAAATTCTGTAAACAGAATAATTCAAATCTGTTTTAAGATTGTTGGAACAATCTTCTGTGTATAAAAAATAACTAGAAATAAATCAAACAAAATAAAAATAAATCTTACAGAATTTATTTCGTTAAACCGAATAAATAATTTCAGACAAAGTCGAGTGTGTGACACTCTGTCCTTAAGACAGATTCGCCCAGCTACGGTGCTTACGGTTGAGTGGCGTCTATCTCCCAGGATACAATGATCTTCACAAATTTATAGAAGCACTTCAAACGAATTTGTTCGGCGAACCAAACCTGTGATCTATACTCTCTTTAATTTATTCTAAACTAAAATGAAGAATAATACACAAAAAAGAAAATGGACAGCAAAGCGACGAACTCAGACTGAATTTTTCAGATTCGAAAATCCGGGATCAAAACTGCTCGAATTGATGGTTTTTATAGGCAGCAAATAGATTCGAACAGGTATCAATTTAAAGAAGTGAAAAGGTGTATTTTTTCAATTCAAATAAAGTTGACCGTTTGAACTCAAATTCAAACATTTGGAAAAAGTGTTCCGTTAGAGAATGTTCCAAATCTGTAGGTAATTTATTACATAAACTATTTTGAATATATATATATATATATCATTTGAATATATATATATAAAACAAATTAAATAGTTTAATAAATAAATAAAAAGGTACAAATTTTAGGAACCACTTAAGAACCTAAAATTTGAATTTAGAATTAAATTAAATTTCCACAATTACAAATTTTAGGAAACCACTTAGGAAACCAAAATTTGAATTTAGAATTAAATTAAATTCTCACAATAATTTTTATTGAAAAAATTCTTATGAATTTTATCTAAAAAATTAATGTTAGACCCGAAAACGACGTCAACTTCCCATTCACTCAAAAATGGTTTTGACGTTCCGTCTTTACCGTATGACTTGCCACGCGACAAGGAACACTTCACCTCTTCAGACCCACCCCAAAAGACGTTTGGGACCCACTCAAATTTGGGCTAAAAAATATGCCTATATTAAACCATTTTTCCAACAATTTGACTGGTTTATAATAATTTTGGAACTTCTTAAAATTTAAAAATAAATTATGGTTTAATGTTGATAAACTTATGTACAACCCTCAATTCATGCTATGGTTTTTGCTTCAACCGAAAGATATATATATATATATATATATTTGACAAATATCTTCAATTTATAACATGAGTTTATAAATTAAATTGCAAAGGTTTAATTACTAGCAAAAAAACTATCATAAATATTATAGCAAAAACTAATGATTAAATGACACATTTGTTTTTATATTTTTATAAACACAAAAAAATTGAAAGCATTGTCTATGTTTATGCATAATATTTTTCAAAATAGAATTTATTTCTAAAAAAAATTAAAACTAAATATTTTTAATATAAAGAATTCGAAAATACAATAGTGTAATATATCCATGTATATATAAACATTACCATATTGATAATAAATCGGCAAAAATAAATGTGCTTTTGAAATTAATAATAACAATTCAAAATTTAATTTACTTTCTAAATTGAAGTGATTTGATGATTATTACCTTATGAACTAAATAATTAATTATTAACTATATTTAAAATCTAATAACTAATAATTGAATGACATGTGTATTTATGTATTTTAAAAATTCAAAAAATTAAAAAACTTGTATTGAAAGTTTCAAGCTCAAAGATATCACAACGTTTTTACTTATATTATACAAATATTAGCGGGCCGTACAAGCAATGTGTGTGCAATGTATACTATATATAAAGGAAAATGAGATTTCTGATGAAAAGGGATGTGAGTGCTCTAATATATCATGCTAAATTCCTAATTTTCTTAATTTTAAATAATTAAAAAAATTTCCATTGACTAACTTTCATTTAATAATATAAAAAATAAAACTCTAATTACTCCATGATTTATGACTTCTAAAAGGAAAATATACTAACTCTTTTCAAAATGCATATTTATGTTGCTATTAAATATATGAAGCAATTTACCATTATAGAAAAATAATGATGTCAAATTTTAAATATTCAAAAATTGACTATTTTGTGCACATATATTTCTATCTTTTCATACATATGATTTTTTTTTTTTTTAAGAATAAATTTTCAAATCTCTTATTCTCACACCTTAAAAAAAAAAAAAAATTACAAATTGTAAAAATTTTGAGCTACACACAAAATTTAAAATAATAAAATATTTTAAAAAATTATTATAAATTTCATCTGTATTCATATCTATCTATAACCAAAAAAAAAAAAAAAACCACTTATTAGAGTTCTAAAATGACATTCTATTGATGCCTATTGAGAGCTCCAAAATACTATACTTAATTTCTTGATTTTTTTTTTAAAAAAAAATTTTAAACGACTAATTATTTCATGATTTGTAAGAGAATATACTAATCTATTCTAAAATTCCATTGAAAGGAAACACTTCTATGGTAAATCACATAATTTACGATTTTGATTTGCTAAGATATTATTTCATATTTATCTATACTACACTATGTACTTATACATATATAAGAGCATCTCCAATGCACTAGGCATATAATACTTGTTAGTTAAAATGCCTAGTGTGATTCACTTTTTTCAATTCCAATGCACTAGGCATATGATTAGGCATTTTGGCTCAACTCATATTCACTAGCTACATGTAGCTAGCCTTCAACGCTAGGCAAAATGTATTCAATCATTAGGATCATTTTCCTCCATCTTTGTTGTTAACGTGGCATTCTATAAAATTAATAGTATTGGATAAATAGCTAAAATAAAGAACATGGTTAGAGTAAAAACATAAAACAGTTGATAGGCAAAATAAAATATATACTTTATAATAATATTTAGATAGGTAAAATGTAGTCATTCAAAAAAATAAAAACCTAAAACAAACAATGTAAATACAAAAATCATAAATAATTATAGCAGCTATATTACTCAGAGATTTCAATCTCTTTTCCACCATATATGTCATCAACATCTATTTCAATCTTTTTGTCAATTTTTCTAATACATGTTTTAAATATTATTCAATTTTTTTTTTTTTTAGATGTTAATCCATATGATATTATAATATTTTTATGGAGATTTCTTTTGTTCTTTTCTTATTTTTCTTCTTTTTTTTCCTTTTCTTTTTTGATTGTGGCATTTGAGAGTTTTAGTTTAGATTTGTATTTGTTACATATATAGTAGTCAAAGAAAGTTGATGATAGTATGATGGATTTACTATTAAAAAAAAATGCATGTTTTAATTTTAATTCCTTCAATTTCAATTTTAAGTGGTTTGTTTTGAGTTTATTATTTTTCTTTTTTTTATTTATAATTTCACTACTTTAGCAAAACTTACGATAATATTCACCCAAGTTGACAACATGTAAGCTTTGTTTTTATTTTGTTTTATTTTTTGTTTTTAAATTTTTTTTGAAACATAGATGTCATATATATATATATATGATTTTTTTTCCAAAAATGATGACTTAAATTTATCTATTTAGTATTTTAATTTTTATAATGATTTTAAATAGAGTTACAAATCATCTGAAATTTTTCATGAAAGTCCTTGACTGAAAAGGCAACTCAAAGCAATTTGTCAACAACTATAAATATATGTATGATTATTTATCATATTATTATAAAATATAAATATCTAATCATGTTACTTTTTAATTTTGGCACATACCCATTATTTCCATAATAGTTTCATAATTGTTTTTTTTTTCCCCCTTTTTTCTCCCTTAATTTGAAATTACTTGCAATCGTTGAACAGTTGTCTTGCAAATTGATTGAGATGTGTATTTATTATTTAGTCAGCATTCATATGAGTAATACTATGGGAAAATTGCATTTAAGTGGAGCAGTGGGGAAAAAAATTATATTTCATAATGGTGCAACTTTTTTGTGTGTATGATGTAAATTCATTCCTATATTTGATGCAACTCGTCCTGTGCATCAGAGTTGCACAAACGAAAAAAAAAAAAAAAAAAAAAAAAATCCATTTGTAGTAAAAAAAAAATCGACTGCTTTATGTATTTGCAATTCCCCCTAATCTTATAGGTGCATGACTGTGATCATTATGATTTTTGTTTATTTTAAAAAAAAAAATTTTGGCGCAAACAAATTTGATATTAGTATCATTCGCTCATAATTTCTTCAAATCTCTAACTAATTTTAAGGATTTACAAATGGCATGCAATCTCAAGTATCACAAAATCATAAAGACAAGTCGAATGACTTACTCAACCTAAATATTGTAAATTTGTTTTTTGTATACCTAATCCTATAAGATAGAGATAGGGAAATATAATCATGATATGCTAATATTTTTTTTAAATTATTTTATTTATAAATAAATACAATTTTTTAAAATTGATTTTAAGATTTTATTGATGTAAGTCATGGGGTGAGATTTGCTTCATATTCTTAGCTAAGCTTCAGAATTTTCTTAACACATTAAAATGACTGAAAGGATAATCATAAACATGATGAATCAAGCACAAAAAAAAAAAAAAAAAAAAAGATTAAGACTTGCATCTAGGGAAAAAAATTCACGTTCAAATCAACTTTAGCCATAATATTAGCAGCCTCACTTTAGCCACAATATTAGCAGCCTCACCTTAAAAAATAATCCTCGCATAATTCTCACTAATGCACTGGAAAGCAACATATACAATAGCAAAGTTAGAGTAAGGCTAAGATACTGTTGGACAAAACTGAAAATTGAAAATTAAATTTTTTAATTTGAAAAGTTGTTTGATAAAAATTTAAGTATTGAATTAAAAATGTGTTAGTTGATATTTATAAAATCAAATTTTAAATTTATTATTTCTAAATTATATATTTTAATTTTTATATTGTGATGGTGGTGGTGGTGGTGGTGGTGGTGGTGGCAGTGGCATAGTGGTGGTGGTGGGGGTGGTGGCAGTGACATGGTGATAGTGGTGGTAACAATGGTAGTGGTAGTAAATGATGGTGTGTTTATGGTAATAATGACAATGGTGATGAAGGTGATGGTAGTAGTGGTGGCTAGGAGTGCAACTTGGGCGGGCTCAACCCGAGCAACTTGAACTCGGTCCGAATTTTTTTAGGGCTTGGATAAGATATTTTCAAATTCGGTATGGGCTTGGGCAAAACTCAAAAGCTTGAATTAAACTTGGGCGGGTTTGGACAAAGACGTCAAACAACCGGAGCAACCCGAAACCCGAATTATACATATAAATTATTAGCCATTACATGATATTTGATGATGTTGCTGATCCAAGGGAGGGCGAGTCAGGCAGACCCACGCTTCCTACACCTTTCACCGGTCACTAAGCTCACCGGTGTGCCTGCAAAAATGTCCAACGGGGAATGGGAGTCCCCCAGCGGACTCTCAGACGATCAAGTTAGAAGAAAGGAGATTGACGGTGTAGAGAGAGGGAGAGAATAAGAATAGAGAACTTAACCTTTGATGTGTCTTGGAAGCCTCCTTATATCCTTTGTCCATCATTTCCTTGTGCACTCCGACCTTTCTTGTTGGCCGAAAGTCTATACTCTAGCTTGCATTGTTCACGGTAAGGCTGCCCGTTCCGACATGAAGGGGTTATCGCATTTAATGTTGTAGGGCCTCATTAATGGCTGATGTGTGGTGTAATAACTCTGCAGGATTTTTGTCTGCTTACGTGGCTAGTTTTCTTCTTGACAAATGTTTAGATTCCATTGGTTCCTGGTTCAACGTTAGGTTCTCAATGGTGTTGGACTTTAGTGTTTGAACTGTGAATTGGGCTCTAAGTGGTGGGCCAAAAGCTTTTGTGGGGCCATCGATGTCAGTAGCCATTCCCCAGTGCAGCTTTAGTCCAACAAAGGGAATAAGAAGAAAGATAGGGGGTGTGTGGGGCCGAGCGAGAGGACCGACCGAGAGGTGAGCCGACCACAAAGGGGGTCGAACGCGGAGACCGACCGAGAGGAGAGCTGATCGCAAAGGGGGTCGAGCGTGGAGACCGACCGAGAGGAGGGCCGACCGCAAAGGGGGTCGAGTACGGAGACCGACCTAGAGGAGAGCCGATCGCGAAGGGGGGTCGAGCACGAAGACCGACAGAGGAGGGCCAACCGCGAAGGGGGGTCGAGCGAGAAGACCGATTGAGAGGAGAGCCAACCGCAAAGGGGGGGCTCAGGGATCGATGAGACACGTGATAATGTGAAGTGGAATAGACGGGGAAGGGAAAAAGGGTGGGGAATCGTGGTTGTACACGTGGTGTGATCTAAACCAATGGTGAGGGAGGTGATGCGTTAGTAGGAAGCGAAAGGTTAGGACTAGGATAGGATGTGGAAAAGGCGGGGGTTGTAACTTTTGAAATTTTCAAACTGGTGAAATTTAACCTTGATCCTTGAAAATAGGAAAACCGTGGGCATTTGGAGTTATCCGCTTTACATATCTCATTGCGAGAAACCAACACATCCCAGACTTGACCTCATTCGTTTCGTGTGAGACTCCCTTCCAACAGTTTGCGAACTTCCTCGCGCCTGCGTCCGAAGCAATATACAGAAACGTAAAAGAGATGGCTCGAGACGAAGTGCCAGCCATGAGGTTAAAGGCGTTGGGTGAAGACGAAGCGATGGAGTTAGCAGAACAATAGGGGCGGAGCAAGCAGTGCGACCTCGTCCGTCCATAATGATCATGGCCACGAGGCCGATTAGCCAAGTGGGACCTAACCACTAGTACACCAAGGTTGACAAATCGACGTTACAGTAGAGGAGTTGGAGGAGGTGCGTAAGAAGTACCAGATTCCTGCGGAGATAGAGTTGAAGTTGCCGACATCCAAGGAGAGGGCGTCGGATGCGCATCCGATGGAGTTAACGCTGTACGAGGAGGTGTTGTGAGGGGGTCTGAGGTTGCTGCTCCCACAAATAGTGGTGGACGTGCTAAACCGGTTGGAGGTGGCGCCAGGTCAGCTTATGCCCAATGCGTGGAAAATATCACTGGCCTGCGCGATCGCATGGCCACAGGCGACCGGGGAGGCGGCGATGACAGTAGATAAGTTCTTTTCTTGCTACAAGGCCTCTGGTCAACAAGAAACATGGGTGGCCTTGCAGGCGGTGGCAAGTATAGGATTAGTGACGGGTTTGCCATCATCAGTGAACGGGTGGAGACCAAGGTGGTTTTACATATCAGTAAATGGCAGGAGAGGGGTGCGCACAATGTGGAAGATTCCCATCAAGTCGGTGGAGCCAAGGCTGGAGGTAGAGGCAGAGGATAGGGGGTAAGGAGTGGAGGGAGAAGGAGGGGGTGAAGTGGGATGACCTTGTCCGGCCTTCAAGCTTGTTTGCCTTAAGCCTGGGGCCACATCCGACTGAAGAGGACCCTGCGTCGAAAGAGTTGGAGGCGAGAAAGAAGATGCAGGAGGCAGAGGATAAAAGGACATTCACCAAGGCAGACAAGTATAAAGAGTCGCAGTTAGGCCGGGCGCCTAAGCTAGTCATCAAGGAACGAGTCTGACCACGCCCCAAGCCTCTGGGCGATAAGGATCTAATTGATTTTGTGCCGCTGCCACCCCCAGTGGATCCGCTGAAGGAGAGGAGCAAAAAGGAGGTGGAGGCAGTGTTGATGAAGAAGAAGAAAAGGAGGGCAGTTGTGGAGGAGAATGAGGGGGCCAATTTTCAAGAAGGTGAAGGAGGGGATGGCAAGGGCAACCCCAGAACTAGAGGTGGGGGAGACAAGGATGGGGGTAGGAGAGGCCATGGGCTCAAGTGCCCAAGTGGTGATTAGCGCAGTTGAGCCAAAGTAGTTGGCAGGAAGTGAGAGATTGGGCGGGCAATCGCCTAAGATTGGGCCTGTGCCAGAAGTGTCCCCAAGTCCTGGGAAAAGGAAAGGGGGAGTGAGCAGATCAAAGATGAGCACCATGTTGAAGACCGCCATGTATCATATTCGCGCAATGGCCGGTCGATCGGCGGAAGAAGGGGGCGAAGCCATGGTCGCTGCCAATCGTCTCCTAGGGGTAGTGGAGGATGCAACCGTGCGGTCGATGGCGCGATTTACAGAGGCCGACCTCCTGTGAGGGTTCTGCTCAACGCAGATAGAGGAGACGATCTTGGCGGTAGCCCTACTGAATAAGGCTGTGCGCGCAAAGGTGGAGGCAAAGCCGCTAAAGACCCAGTTGGAAGGGGTGAAAGCACAGTTGCAAAACCTAAGGGTTGAGACGGCGGGCTGGAGAAAAACCGCGGAGTGCCTGTGCAAAGGGCCTGGATTATGTGCAAAGGGCTAAGAAGATGGAAGTACTGGCGGTGGTGCAGAGCTACTTGGCAGAACGTGCTGCCTCCGAGCTCGCCATGACCAAATCAGAGCTAGAAGTGGTGCGCCACAAGGCGGTATCGCTGGAGTTTGAGTTGGCGGGCGAGCAGAGGAAGGTAGGCGAAGTCCAAGAAGCCTGCACCACTGCCAAGGAAAGGTTGGAAGAGGCCCTCGCCAACAACGAAGATCTACGCAACTAGGTGCTTAAAGACAAGGAATAAGCAGATGGGCGCATTGCAGAAATTGGAGAGGACGTTGGAAGAAGAGAGGGCCAAAATGGCCTCTGAGAGGGCGGCGTACCCAGACTTATATGTGGTGGCGGTGGAGCAATTTAAGGGGTCTGCCGAATTCCAGATGGTCATTGATGCGGCGGTCGCCAGGAGCTTGGCTAAAGAGGGTGAAGGGGGTGTTGGGCCATCGGGAGTGGCCGCTAAAGGTAGGAGTGAAGAAGAAGTGATCCAAAGCTTTCAGTGGTCAAACTTCTACAAGCACGAGATGAGCCAGTACTGGGACAGCGGCTGGATGAGCTTCAAGTATAAGGCGCAAGAGCTATTCCCAGATGTGGACTTCAGTTTGGTGAATGTAGGAGAGGACGACATCGCCCAGACTCCTCTGGATGAAGGGGTAGAAGAGGAAGATCTTGCGTCCAGCGAAGGGGATTAAGGGCTGGGTGTTCTTCCTGCTTTGTTGTTGTTGTTGTTTTTTTTTTTTTTTTTTTTTTTTTTTTTTTTGTAATGAAGTAAATGTAATTTCTGTAATGAAGTGTATAATGGTGCAAGTTGTTAATGAAAGTACCAGTTCTGTTATTGTTGTTGTTGTTTTTTGAATGGTAAAGTTTATTAATAAAGTGTAACAATGGTAAAATTGGACAAGTAATCTAAATTGTATGAATGGTAAAAATGGATAAACAAGCTAACTTGTATGAATGGTAAAAATGGATAAGTAAGCTAACTTGTATGAATGGTAAAAATGAACTAGGATAAGAATGAACTGAGATTTAACTAAGTCTGGCTGAGACTAGTTTTAACTGCATGCTTTGTCTAGGTGAGACTAGTTTTGACTCAGTCTGGCTGAGCTTTTCATGCTCAGTCTGGCTGAGACTTGGAGGGCTCAGTTGGGCTGAGGCTTGGCTTAACTTAGTCTGGCTTGCTTTGTTTAGGTAAGACTAGTTTTGACTCAGTCTGGCTGAGCTCTTCATACTCAATCTAGCTGAGACTTAGAGGGCTCAGTTGGGCTGAGGCTTGGCTTAACTCAGCCTGGCTGAGCTCTTCATGCTCAGTCTGGCTGAGACTTGGAGGGCTCAGTCAGGCTAAGGCTTTGGTAAACTTAGTCTGGCTGAGCTCTTCATGGTCAGTCTGGCTGAGAGTTGGAGGGCTCAGTCGGGCTGAGGCTTTGGTTAACTCAGTCTGGCTGAGCTCTTCATGCTCAGTCTGGCTGAGACTTGGAGGGCTCAGTCGGGCTGAGGCTTTAGTTAACCCAGTCTAGTTGAGCTCTTCATGCTCAGTCTAGTTGAGGCTTGGAGGGCTCAGTCGAGCTGAGGCTTTGGTTAACTCAGCCTGGCTGAGCTCTTCATGCTCAGTCTGGCTAAGGCTTGGAAGGCTCAGTCGGGCTGAGGCTTTGGTCAACTCAATCTGGCTGAGCTCTTCACACTTAGTCTGGCTGAGACTCGAGGGGCTCAATCGGGCTGAGGCTTTGGTTAACTCAGGCTGGCTGAGCTCTTCATGCACAGTCTGGCTAAGGCTTGGAAGGCTCAATCGGGCTGAGGCTTAGTCTAAACTTGTCATTGAAACGCAACACAGATAATAGAGATGTGAAATTGTTGTCATTAAGGCACAGTTTGTCGATCACAAATTTACACCGTGTGTAGAAAGGGCAAAAATGAACAAGTGCGCAAATTGGCAAAAAAAACATACAACAGTTGAATGATACAAAAACAGGAGACGCCATTTTACTGGAAATAACGCTTCAAGTGCTCGGCATTCCATGGATAGAGGAGGTCTCTGCCTTCCATATCTTGGAGACGGCAAGTACCCGGGCGGGGTCTGCCCTTGACAACATAAGGTCCTTCCCATTTGGCTGCTAGCTTGCCCTCGGTCGGATTTTTAATGGCAAGGGTTACTTTGAACAAGACTAGGTCTCCCACTGTGAACTCTCGAGGTCGGACTTTGGGGTTATAATGTGTTCTCATTTTCTGCTGATATGATGCCCGTCTAACAACAGTTGCCTCTCGGAGCTCTTCAATTAGGTCTAGGTCAGCCCAACATAACTCTTCGTTTAGTTTTGGATTCGGGTGTAAAACCCGAAGGGTCTGCAGGCAGATTTCCACTGGGATGACTACCTCGGTACCGTATGTTAGGCGAAAGGAGGTCTCCCCAGTAGGGGTTCGAGCAGTTGTCCGATAAGCCCAGAGTACGTTCGGTAATTCCTCAGCCCAAAGTCCTTTAGCGGCTTCCAACTTAGTCTTGATGATCTTCAGAAGGGAGCAATTGGTGACTTCGACTTGCCTATTAGCCTGAGGATGGCCTAGAGAAGAAAAACATGGTCTAATGTTGAGCTCTTCATAGAATTTCCTGAACTTGGCATTGTCGAATTGTTTTCCATTGTCCGAAACAATGGCTTGGAGGATTCCAAATCGGCACACGATGGACTGCCAGATGAACCTGGTAGTGTTTCGCTCAATGATTATAACAAGGAGTTCTTCTTCCACCCATTTGGTGAAGTAGTCAATGGCAACCACAGCAAACTTGGTTTAGCCCCTACCAGTGGGCAAAGGACTGACTAAGTCGATGCCCCACTTAGCGAAGGGGTAGGGACTGCTGAATGTAATCAGTTATGTTGGTGGAGCATGGGGGATGTTGGCAAAGCGTTGGCATTTATCACACTTAAGCACAAATTTGCTGGCATCTTGATTGAGAGTAGGCCAAAAGTAGTCGTTGCAGAGGATTTTATGAGCCAAAGATCTTCCACCCGAATGATTACCACGAATGCCCGCGTGGACTTCTTTCATTGCATAGATCGCTTGAGCAGGACTGAGACACCTGAGGTATGGGTGTGAGAATCTTCGTTTGTATAGTAAACCGCTAATGAGGATGTAATTAGACGACCGGGCTCTGACTTTGGCGGCCTGCTATTTATTTTCTGGCAACTCCCCTCGTGTCAAAAATGGAAGGATGTCTTGAGCCCATGGGATAGGTTCGTTCTGGAGGAAGTGGACCTCCTGTGGGTTTGGCGAAGTAGCTGGATGGGTCAGGTATTCAATGCGAATACCATGGTTGAAGTCTGACTGGTCGGCGGAGGCTAATTGAGTCATTTCATCCGCTTTGGAGTTTTCTGACCTAGGGATATGTCTGATCTAGAAAGTATTGAAGACGCAGACAAGAGGAAGGGCAATGTCCCTGTATGATCGCATTGTCTCTTCCTTTGTGCCGAACTCCCCAGTAATCTGTCCGACAATCAATTGGGAATCACTGAATACTTGGATATGGCTTACACCAATATCTCTGGCTAGTCGAAGACCTGCTATAAAGGCCTCATATTCGGCCTCATTATTGCTTGCGTCGAACAGGAAACGGAGGGCACACTTGAAGTACTCACCCTCTAGGGTGGTGAGGATTAGACCGGCTCTACTACCCTCTTTACCGGATGAACCATCAACACTAAGGGTCCAGGAGTGGGGGTTTTCTGCATCAGTGGTGAAGTGTGCTGGCGGAAGGGGCACGTTCGGAGTGAGATTGGTGAATTCCAAGATAAAATCAGCGACAACCTGACCATTGATTACTGTTCGAGGTCTGTAAGAGATTTCAAATTGACTTAGCTCAACGGACCATTACATAAGTCTCCTTGACGATTCTGGTTGTTGCATGACCTTTTTCAGAGGCTAGTCAGTGAGAACCACTATAGAGTGAGCTTGGAAATAAGGTCGGAGGCGTCTGGAGGCTATGACCAAGACAAGGGCCATTTTTTTCAGCAGAGGATAGTTCTATTCTGCCCCCTTGAGAACGCAGCTAATGTAGTAGACTGGACGTTCTACTGAGCCGTCTTCCCTGATGAAGGCAGCACTGACCGCAGTGTTTGACACATCTAAGTAGAGGAAGAGGGTTTCGCCTGGCAACGCTTGAGAGAGGAGGGGAGGGTTGGCCATGCACTACTTCAGTTGTTGAAAAGCCTCCTCGGATTCGGTGCTCCATTCGAACGCCTGTCGGAGGACTTTAAAAAATGTAAGACACTTGTTGGTTGCCCGGGAAATAAAGTAGTTAAGGGCGACAACTCTACCCATGAGCCATTGAACCTCCTTGGCCGTTCTGGGAAACCGCATTTTGATCAGGGCCTTGATCTTTTCGGGGTTAACCTCAATGCCCCATTGGTTAACCATGAAGCCCAAGAACTTCCCAGATCCTACGCCGAAGGCGCACTTCTCCGGATTCAGCTTCATCTGATATTTGCGTAAGGTTTCGAAGGTCTCTCGCAAGTCTGCCAAGTGATTGGAGGAGATTTTACTCTTGACTAGCATATCATCGACGTAGACTTCCATGTTCCGACCTATTTGGTGTTGAAAGACGGCATTAACCAAGCATTGGTAAGTTGCTCTGGCATTTTTCAAGCTGAATGGCATAACATGATAGTGATAAGTTCTTCTATCCGTGATGAAGGAGGTGTGTTCCTGGTCGGCCGGGTGCATCAGGATTTGATTGTAGCCAGAGAAGGCATCCATGAAGCTAAGCATCTGATGTCCGGCAGTTACGTCGACTAGCAGATCTATCCGGGGGAGGGGATAACTATCTTTGGAGCAAGCCCGATTGAGGTCAGAATAATCGATGTAGAGTCATCATTTACCATTGTTTTTGCAGACCAAGACTACGTTGCACAGCCATCTGGGGTAGTCCACGTTTTTGATGAATTATGCCTTCATTAGTTTGTCCACCTTAGAGGCGATGAGGGTGTTGCGTTCCGGGTGAAAAATACGCTACCTCTATCGGAAAGGTCAAAAGTGGGGCTCAATACTGAGACGATAAGTGATGAAAAAGGGATCGATACCTGGCATGCTTGAATGGGTCCAGGCAAAGACATCGTTGTGCTCGGCTAAGAAAGCTGTGAGATCGGCCTTGGCCTAAGGATAGTTGGCTGCCAATCCTAGCTATTTTGGCTGAGTTGGTGGGATCGATAGGCACTTCGACAAGTTCCTCCACTAGTTCCCCTCTGACTAACTCTTCCTCATCTCTGACGTCGAGACCTTCAATGATCATAGCCTCCTTCAACTTGACCTCCTTAGTGAGGTGACGTAGTATTCTCTGGCCATCGTCTGCTCGCCCCTCATGGTGCCGACCCTCGAGGTCGGTCGGGAATTTCATGGATAGATGGTATGTGGAGGTGACAGCTTGGAAAGCATTGAGAGCCATGCGTCCGAGGATTATGTTATAAGCAGAAGGATAGTCAACGAAAAGGAAAATGAGTAGCTTGCTGGTCTGTCGTGGATATTCTCCGATGGTGATGGGAAGATCGATGGAGCCTATGGAGGTCACCCGATCGCCAATGAAGCCGACTAGCGGGGTTTAGAGAGGGGACAACTTTTCTTCTCCGACCTTGAGTTGGCAATAGGCGTTTAGGAAGATGATGTCTGAAGAGCTGCTGTTATCGACAAGCACCCGTCTGACTTTATAATTAGATAAGAGAGCAGAGATGACGGGGGGGTCGTCGTGGGGGTAGCGAATGCCTGTGCAGTCGGCCTCTGTAAAGGTGATGGGTTCAGACCATTGTTTGGGGTGTTTGAATGGAAGATCCAATGTCATGACTTCTTTGTTGGAGCCTTGTTTGATTTTTCTGAGTTCGGCTCGCTAGGCCGAACGAGATGGCCCTCCGCATGCTAGCCCGCTAGCAATGACTCTGATCTCTCCGACCCCGGGGGCGGGGGAGGAGGGGGGGCGGGATTGCCTTGTGCCTGGGGTTATGGTAGGGGCTGATCATTGTCTCGCTTGGGTTGTGTGGGTTGTGCGGGGGGGTATGTCGGCAGTGGTCCCCCGGCGGGTCGGTCCTTGGTCGTTGCTGGGGACGGCCTGCCGTGAATCGACTGTGGCGCCCCTGGCGTATCAAATCCTCTACCTGGTCTTTAAAGTTAACACATTCCTTAGTGTTGTGGTCTTGGTCTTGATGAAAACGACAGTACTTGGATTGATTTCGCCAGTTAGAGGGAGACCGTGATGGTTGGGGCCATTTCAGGTTGTAATCTCGTTGGATCTGGTTCAAGACTTGTTCCATGGGGGGGAATTGAGGGGGTGTATCGCTCGAACCGACCAGACGGTCGGGTAGAGGCCGGTCGGTCGGCTCAAGCGAGTCGGTCAGTATATTGAGGGGGTAACTGTGTATATTGGAAGGATCTGGTTTCGAATTCCTTCTTTTGTCCTTAAGGGTTGGATTTTTAGGTGTAGTATCTTGGCGGGCTGCCAAAGAGTCTTCGGCATTTATATATTTTTGGGCTTTGGAAAGGAGGGTGGCCATGATGGTCGGAGGGTTTTTAGAAAGGGAGAAAAGGAAATCGGATGGTCGTAAACCTGCCATGAAGGCTATGAGGATGACCTTGTCGTTGTTTTCTGCCACCTGTAGGGCCTCTGTGCTGAAACGGGTGACAAAGCTACATAGTGACTCCCCTTCCGTCTGTTGGATATTAAGAAGTTGAGTTGCCGGGCGCCACTGGTGCTGAGCACCAATGAAATGGCTTAGAAAGGAATCACTTAGGTGTTGGAAAGTAGAGACAGAATCTGGCAGTAGCTGACTAAACCATAGTCGAGCCGACCCCTTAAGCATCACGGGGAAAGCCCGACACATGATCTCGTCAAGAAAAGCATAGAGGATCATAAGGGTCCTATAGGTCTCCAAATGGTCAACCGGATCCGTCGTGCCGTCGAAGGAGTCGATCGAGGGCATTTTGAACTTGGGGGGTAGGGGTTTGTCCCTGATGGAGGCGACAAATGGGGAGTTGGCTGTTGTGGAGGGTTTATTCTGTATGTTCTGCATGACTCCTTGAAGTTGGAGTTTCATGGCTCGGAGTTCTGCATCCCAAATAGGAACATTGTCCCCTTCAAAGTGCAGTGGGGGTTGAACATTACTAGCCTCTCCTTCAGGGGCAGGTGCTTGAATTGATGGATGTAAACCCCGAGGTGGTGGGTCCACGTCTTGAGGTGGGGCTTGCAAACCCTCTAAGTTAGAGAGGTGGGCTTGTTGGAAAAGATGGCTCGGGGTCCGTTCTCGATTGGGAGGGATATCTTGTGGTGGTGGAGGAGGTATAGGGAGGTTTCGCTGGAGTAAAGCGTTGATCAAGGCCTGGTTTTGCTCAGCCAAGCAGTTGATGCTGTTGGTGAGCTCTGTGAAGTACTGAGGCGGATTGTTTGGGTTGGGAGGGTCAGCTTGGAGATCGACGACATTGTGTTAAGAAGCCATGGATCTTGTTGAAACTATCCACCTCGATGGCAGGTGAGGAGAAATTATTGGGAACGGGTCTCCAGCAACAATGATCACAACTGTTACCCAGAGTGGCATTCCCACAGATAGCGCCAACTGATGATGTTGCTGATCTAAGGGAGGGCGAGTCAGGTAGACCTACGCTTCCTACATCTTTCACTGGTCACTAAGCTCGCCGGTGTGCCCGCAAAAATGTCCAACGGGAAACGAGAGTCCCCCAGCGGACCCTCCGACGATCAAGTTAGAAGATAGGAGATTGACGGTGTAGAGAGAGAGAGAGAGAGAGAGAGAGAATAAGAATAGAGAACTTAACCTTTGATGTGTCTTGAAAGCCTTCTTATATCCTTTGTCCATTATTTCCTTGTCCACTCCGACCTGTCATGTTGGCCGAAAGTCTATACTCTAGCTTGCATTGTTCACGGTGAGGCTGCCCGTTCTGACGTAAAGAGGCTATCGCATTTAATGCTGTAGAAGCCTCATTAATGGCTGATGTGTGGTGCAATAACTCTGCAGGATCTTTGTCTACTTACGTGGTTGGTTCCCTTCTTGACAAGTGTTTAGATGCCATTGGTTCCTGGTTCAACGTTGGGTTCTCAATAGTGTTGGACTTTAGTATTTGAATCGCAAATTGGGCTCTAAGTGGTGGGCCAAAAGCTTTTGTGGGCCCACCGATGTCAATATTAAAGTAATTTGAATTATTAAATCATATTGAATATATATTATATATAGAAATAACATAAAATCTTACTTTTTTAAAAAAAAATTCACTCATAAATTGTAAAGACTACTATAGTGGTATCTTTCTTACATTATATAAATTATTTGTTTTGATGGTATTAATGATTTTCTATATAAAAAATATATATAAATACAGTCAAATTTTAATAATTTAATAATGTAGTTGCAAAAAAAAAAAAAAAACTGAAATTCATTTATAATTCGGGGAATTTGGGCAACTCGGGCAATTCGGGTTAACTCTGGTCGGGCTTGGACAGGCAACCTCGGGTTACAATTCAAGCTTGGGTGGGCCTAGGCAGGTCTCAGCACAACTTGAGCTGGGCTGGGCTTGGACAACCTCCCAACCCAATCAAACCCGCCCAAGTTGCACCCTTAGTTGTGGCGGCGATGACATGGTGGTGGTGGTGGTGGTGGTGGTGGCAGTAATAATGGTGGTGGCATGGCGGTAGTGGTGGTTGTAGCAGTAGTGATAGTGGTGTTGGTGGTTGGTAATAATAGTGGTGACATGATGGTGGTGGTGATGGTGGTAGTAGTGGTGGTAGTAGCGGTAGTAGTAATGGTGGTAGTGATGATGGTAATGGTGATGGTGATGGTGATGAGTTTATAATACTATATATTGATACTTATATTTAGCATTTATAAATCCTTAAAATTTTCTTAAATTTTAACTTACATTTTAAGAGATACTTAAATTTTTAAGTAATATCAATTATGATTATTAAATAGACTTAATTAATTATCACTTACCAAACCAAACCAAACCAAACCTTAAATTTCATTAAATAGGATCGATTAATTAATTGTCACTTAATCAATTTAATTTTAAATATTGAATTATGTTATCAAACCCCTCTGATAAAACAATTCCTTGCCTATTTTGAACTACCATGCCTATTTCACATAAATTTGGTCACCATGTTAAATTCTGACTACAATCAAAATTTACTAGCATTAGTAATGTCAAATTTGCACCATGATCAAAATCACATAACTCTCTCTCTCTCTCTCTCTCTCTCTCTCTCTCTCTCTCTCTAATTTTAATTTTTCACAAATTTAAATATTTTTAATAAAATATTAAAAATTAAAAATAGATATTATAATGGTATAAAATATTTTTAAATAAATTTTTACTATTTTTGTTATTTTTTAATTTTAAACTTCTCATGCATAGCACGAGTTTTATACTAGTTTAAAAAAAACGTAACAGTATAAAAATAATGATAAAATAAATGCTTTTTATTTGTGTTGCTCAAGTTATAAGGGTTTATTTTACCAAATCCATGATTTTGGTTTTAAGTCTTGTGCTCTTCTTTTTTATATAAACATCAACTATATGGATATTTTGAAGAAAAATATTGTGAGACAAAAAGTATCAACACCACTATCAGCTAGGGGTGTAAAAATGACCCGTGAGTGGTTTGAAGCCCGCCCGTAGCCTGAGGTGGGCCCATCCCGTTAGGCCTGGGCCCAAGCCCAAGGCTAGCCTTGGGCCTAGGCCGTCATTTTGAAACCCGACCTGTCGGCCCACTTAAGGCCCACTCAAAGTCTTGCCCGAGGCCTGGTCCGCCCGGCCTATCCGAGACCTAGTGTCATTTTTAGTGAAAAAGAATAAAATTTTGGTAGCAAAAATAAAAAAAAATATTAAAAAAAATGTTAAGGCCCGACTTAGGCCTAGGCCTACCGGCTCAGCCCATCCAAGGCCCGAATACCCTCTGGTCTAAGTCTAATTTTTTGACCCGTGAACAAGTTCGATCCGAATTTTGGCTAGAGTCCGTGCGACCCGATATGGGTCGGGCCAGATTCACACTCCTACTACCAGCCTTCACTTTATCTATTAAAATAGATAATACTAGTTAACTTTTTGTAAATCATATGCGTATGGCCCAATCCCACTGATCCAACTTTTGTAATAACCCCAAGCTCTCTAAGCAGCATTTTCAACCCAATTAAGGATTCGTTTATCGAATTTGTTTAGTCTAAAGGAGTCTTTTTTTGAGAAAAAGACTTTCGTGCACAAGTCTCTTTTTGAGAAGAGATTCATTCGGACAAATTCTAGTTAAACAAATTCAATAAATATAGGGGTGCTGTTTCAACGCGATGGGTCTATCACGCAACATTTTTAGTAAAAAGGCCTAGCTAATGAAAAAGATTAGGCAGCTGAATGAACTAGCCTCTTTGGTGCAGCTACACGTTAATAATTAAAAAGGAGAAATCAAAAACACTTTCATTGATAGAAAATGATATGTGAATTTATTTTTTAGATCCATTTTATAGATTCAATAATATATAAATAATATGATTGGTTGATAATTAAAGGAAATATAAGAGAAAGTATTACCTTTAATTAGAGGTGGCAAATGGACGGCCTTAAACTGGTTTAAATGGATTATGCATTAAAATTATTCAATCCAAACCTGCCCATTTAATAAATAGGTTTAAATAGGTTGAATTAAATTGGGTTTGGGTTGGACAAATCAACCTGACAAACTGCTTATTTTATTGAATTCTTTTCTAATAAATGCAAATATTTTTTCAAAACTAATTTTTATACAATTTCAAAAATGATTTTTTTTCAAGAATTAAATTCAAATTTTAAAAAAAAAGACAATTACTAATTAATTAATGATTATTAAATGAATAAATATGACGTAAAAGAAAATGTAACGTGATTGACTAAATAATAAGTTAGTTGGTTTATTTTTTTATTTATTTCTAACAAAATAGTATTAATATAAATATTTTTATACAACAAATATATCAATGAAGTGTACAGGTGGAATGGAAGTATTGCTTTGATTTGAAAATTTTCGATTCTTGTTCCTTAAATTTTTAGAACATTCCCAGCTGTGGACCCAACCCAACAAGAGGCCCAAATATCCAATTATGACCCAAATAAACATGTCCAAATCCGATAAACTATGGGCGGGTTGATGGGTTCAGATTAATATTGTCACTTCTGCTTTTAATATTTTAATTGATTGTCACATTACTAATTTTAAAAATTTAATTTAATTTTTTATCTTGAATAGCAATGTTCTCTTTAATTTTGAGATAATTTATTTTTTTTAGTTTATTTTATTTATATTTTCTTAATAACATTTTTTTGGGAACATTTTTCTTAATAAGTTAAAAGCATAAATTGCTACATACAGCTTGACACGAACTCCCAGAAAACAAAAAAACAAAGAAAACAAAAAAAAGGAGTTATAAGTAGCCGTGAGACTATTTGGTAATTTATCCAAATTGCTTATATATCTATATTAAAATTTTGATAGTCTATGGGTGATTGTTTAATGTACCTTCTGATTATAACTTCTTAAATAAGAAATAACTTAAATAAGTTATAAAAATTAATTTTATAAAAGCATGATGAAACTACTTTTGGTTTATAGTTTTAAATTATTAATTTTTAATTTATAATAAGTTGTACTAAATAATACCACAATTGCACCAAACAGCCCCTGTGCATTCTGCTGTGCTATTCGCGGACTTGGCGTTGCATTCTTCTGTTTTTATTCTTTGCAAAGTGAGTTTTATTTTTTAGGGTAGATTACAAATATATTTTTTAAAATTTGTTTAAAATATGAATCGCCTTACGTAATTTTAGAAATTATATTCCACCAACTGAGATTTTTAATTTCATAACAAATAATCTTAATAAATAATCAAGTCAATTAATAATTTTTAAATATGTCAGAACTATATTTCAATTAATAATTCAGATAATTTTATTTATTATTGTATAAGAGAGCGGTTATAAATTTTATTTTTTTAATTAATTCTGTTAAATAAAAAATTCAGACAAGGGGGCTTGGTAAATTTCCAAATTACAGGGACAATCCGTATTTTAAGCAAATCTTAAGGGATATATTTGTAATTTATCCTATTTTTAAAAATATTTTTTTGTAATCATTGAGTAGTTTTCCAAAATTAACAAAGGATTTGACACTATACACTAAGAAATAATAACTTGATTTTTTGTTTTGTTATTTTATAGTTTAGATATGGATTTCAAAATTGAATTTGAGAGTTTTGTTTAATAAATTTCAAAGAATTATGTAAAAACAGTTATTGTTATTATTTTGTCAATTGATAAGATATTGTTTACAAATATCAAGAAAATTATTTGAATTGAACAATCAACTATATAAGAAAATTTAACAACAAATATCTACAAACCAACAAGCACAATATTAATACAAGAAAGCATTGAAATTCTACATGGATCTTAATAAAATACTTCTCTTCTATCTCTAATTTATCTTTTTATTTAATTTCTCAATCCGCCTATAACAGCTTGATAAAATATTTTTGCACAGTTCAACGTCAAATCATTCATTTGAAATCTATCTATTAAAATAAAAGCATTTTTATGACAACAATAATATGACAATAGCATTTTTGCAATAATAAACTCTAATGACAAGCATTTTAATTTTCAATGAATGGATATAAATAATACACAATTATATATAAAACTTTGTTTAAAAATTCTATTTGTATAACATATTCATTTCCAAATATCACACAACATCATTACATAAATATATAAAGCCTAACTCTCACCCAGAAGTATTATTTACTATGATTGAGGCCAAAGTCAGTCTTATAAATTTGTTTCTTTAAGCTCCAACCTAAAAGGCATTACCTTATAGAAGTGTCATTATTAAACATGTAAGAGAGATTATCACAATTCATATATATATATAATATTTAGAATATCGCTACATATACAAATTAATATTGCTACAATGATCACATTTTATTATCGTGTCTTCGCGATGGCCAACAAGAGTACTATGCATATGTACCACTTCTAGTTCTAGTTCCAATTCCAATTATAGTCCCTCCAAGCTTGTAAACAAGTTGAGCACTGCAGAAGTAATTTTTTTGTAAAGCCATTGGCTGAGAGGGCGAAGAAACATGCCCCATGTCACTAGACCCACAAGAATGACAAAGAAAACGAGCCAAATCATGTAGTGAAGCCAATGGAGCCGAATTGGAATGAAGATGGAGACAAGGGGCATTGCAGAAAGAAGCCCTGAGATCAGAACAAGATGGCTAAAGAATCGAGAATAGTTCAAACAAAGCTGAGCCGATTGGAACAAAGTTGCCAAGCCATAAATGCATATTGCTATCAGAAAAATTTCCATGTTCTTCAAGTGAGTTTGGAACAGAGAGTCATATCTGTTTTGATACTTGATTTGAATGAATCAAATCAACAATGTAAGCCTAGCTATACATATGGCATTGTATGCAGCAACGGCAGACAAAGTGAATTCTCTTGTTCTAACAATAGCAAGAATTAAAGATAAAAAATATGTATTAGACTTATCATAGGATTCGAAAGAAATGCTATTCTAATTTAAAAAGACAAAAATGTAAAACTACATACTTCCAGCACTGTTCTCAAATTTTGTAAAACTTTGGCCGGATTATTTAAGACTTTAGTCGAAAGCTAGAATTATTTAGCTAAATGATTAAAAAAAAATTTTAAAAAATGAAAATAAAAATAATAGAATGTGCACATAAAGGTAATATATATATATATAGCAGATTTGTATTGGAATTATCCAAATAACCACAAGTTTTTTTGGACTTGAAAGCAACTGGTGTGTTTAGTTGAATCAGTCAAATATTTATTAACGTGTTTGCAAATGGTATGGTCTTACAAAATAAATAGTTTGGATCATCGAAATAAGATTTCTGATAAGTCTTATGGAACCGAATAACATAGTTAAGTTTAGATTTAAACTTGATACAAGCCTAACACTAAATAAAATACTATTGAACTTTATATCGTGTGTAGGCCTATATGTTATCAAAACTTTGACATAAAATAGTTTGATAAAAATTGAAGGATATATCTACTGTTTTCCAAACTCGGATAGATTCTAAGCCACTATCACCATTTTCATCAAATCTGGAGTTTTAACCATTTCATTTAAAACTATTAAGGTTGAAAACTAGGCTCATAATAGATAAATTCAGGAAAGTCTTACAAATTACTAATATTTGGTTAGAGAAAATGAATTTAAGAGTCAGCACATTTGATTTGTCTTTCTGTCAAAAAGGGGGGGGGGGGAGGGGGATTTACAAGTAAGTGGTTTTTTTTTTTTTAAATATGAATATATTATATTAACGGTCTTTATAGTTTAGAACTTGAATTATTTTGATTCTTGATATTTTAATTGTGATATATTTGATTTTAAATTTTAAATTTTGTTCTAAATAAAGATAATTGAAGACATTGTTACTTTTATTCAAGGGCAAAGTCATCAATGTGATAAAATACAAACTAGTTTGACAAAAATAAATGTTAAAAAATTATTTTTATATTTTTAAAAATTATTTCTACTCGCCAAAGACAAAATTATATAAAAAGATAAATTTTTTACATTTTTATTTTTTACCAAATTAATTTTTAGTATCTATTTGGATGATCATGTATTAAGTGGTTGTTTTTGTTGATTTTTAGTGATTATCATATGATAGATGGTTGTATTTGTTATTAACATATATTTTTTGATAGTTATAATGTAATGGATGGTTATTAGGCTTTTAATGTGTAATTAATATGTTTAATATATGAAATTTTTTAATTTAATGGATTGGTTTAATAATGACATCAAAAGTGATTGTCATGGTTGACTTTAAAAAAAAAAAACTAATTTAATTAAAATAAATATTAAAAAAATATTTTAAAAAATTATTTCCATCCTTTCAAAAGATAAAATTATATAAAAATATTGTGTTTTTAATTTTTTTTTTCATCAATTTAATTTTTAGTTTCTTAGAAAAATTTTTGAAAGTAGATTTTGAAAACCAAGCCAAACAAAACTTTATAACTAAGAAAGTTCTAACGTTATTTATTAAAAAAAAGACCATTACATTTCAAACAACATACAAGTAAACTAATACAAAATAAGTTATATAACGGCTCCGTTTATAAAAGAAATATTTTTTATTGTTCTTATTTGGAAGAAGATTAAATATTTAAGATCAAATGTATTACAATTGAAAAGTCAGAAACTAAAGTGACATAAACTCTAAACTACAGATACTATTAGTGTAATTTGCCCAAAAAATATTTATAGATGCATAAAATTTTTTATAATTTAATTATTAATATTTATAAAATTTATTACTTATGTAGAATTTTTTTTTCCTCTATATTTTCACTAAATTGTAGTTACTAAAAAAACCAATGTGCATTGTTTGGTTGGGCCCACAACTCCATTTACCCCAAGCCACCTACTATGAGTACTATCTCATATTAATAGACTTTAATATGCACTGTCCCATTAAAAATAAATATATAAATAAATAAATAACATGCGCTCTCACTCACAAATTTCATGATTTTAGAGTATATAGTTTAACAGATGTGAATTTTCAAATTTGATGATTCAACAATACAGGCTAACTAGTCATACCATACACATTAATTAAAAGGGGAACTACATATAGATAGAAGTAGCGGAAAATAATAGGAAATTTTATTTGTACACATCTAATAATCTTAGTTCAGATACTTAATAAAATATTATTTTAATGGCAATTATACCCTAAATTAAATGATCATAATGGACATCTATTAGCACCCATAATATTATATGAAAATATTCTCTGTACACATCTTTTAAAAACAAAAACAAAAAAAATCTCAATGTACATCTTTTGAGTGAAAAAAACTAAACCCTAATTTTTCTATTGTTGTCACTTTACTTGCTACATAGTTTATATTCCTCTATTGCTTACAAGGCAATACTCTTATAATAACTATCATATTGCTTTAATCTCTAGATTTATACTCTATTAGTGATAAAAAGGTTACTTTTTTTTGTGTAGAATTTTTTTATTTTTTTTCCTTTTGCGGTTTTCAGTTGGACAACCAGTGCCAAATTATTTCATCATATTCGGATATCAACTGCTAAAAGTTTTTCTTAATTTTTTTTTTTGGAACAAATTTGTCGAACTAATCACTTTTATTTGGAAGTCAAGTTTCAAATTAAATGTTTAATTTCGAAAAACCAGTGCCGAAATCCTTAAACCGAAAAACATAAAAAAAAAAAATTAAATTTTTTTAAAAAAAAAAAAAATGATGGTTTTATGGCAATGGAGTGTACGAAGATCTGAAAATGGTAAATGCAATAACAAAATGGAAAGATGTCTCATCTTCAATAATATTTTGGAGGGTTTTCAATGGAGTTTTTAAAGGAGGTTCAATGGAGGACTTTGTCTTCACTTCACTTCACATTGTGGTCTTGAATGGTTTCCACGTGGGTCTACAATGGGTTTACAAATCTGGAAGCAGAGTCACTCAACAAGTTTGTGGAAATGAGAGTTGAGTGGTGTGTGTACAATGTAACACCCCAATATTATACAATAAACTCAGCCCATAAACAGAGAAATAATAGAATTAATATACTTTCATTCATCAGAGTCCGTATACAAAAGGTAACACATGCGATATACATTCACAAATAGTTCATCCTGAATCTACAGTATGTGTTGCAAAGATAAAAGAAATGAAAACTAAACAGATAATCATGTGCTTTACAGGCTTATATCTTTCCAACTCATTGCTTGGTTACAACAAAAGTGAGCCTAGCTCAATACAATGGGTTTACAAATCTGGAAGCAGAGTCACTCAACAAGTGTGTGGAAATGAGAGTTGAATGGTGTATGTACAATGTAACACCCCAATATTATACAATAAACTCAGCCCATAAACAGAGAAATAATAGAATTAATATACTTTCATTCATCAGAGTTCGTATACAAAAGGTAACATATGCGATATACATTCACAAATAGTTCATGCTGAATCTACAGTATGTGTTACAAAGATAAAAGAACTGAAAATTAAATAGATAATCATGTGCTCTACAGGCTTATATCTTTCCAACTCATTGCTTGGTTACAACAAAAGTGAGCCTAGCTCAATACAGATTAAAGCCCTTGGCTATATAAAAAGAATACAACAAAAGAAAGAAGCTCTCGCTCCCAAAAGTCCCTCCCAGCTATTGCCTTGGCGGAGGCATGTCCCCAACGCCTAAAAATGGTTTTCCCTAAATAGGATAAACCAAAGCCCAGTAGGAATAATCTAACACAATATATGAGATTTAACAAAGATATAAGTACAACATGCATATACAATACATGTGACAAAACATTCACATTTTTATATGATCAATAAGTACCAAGTCCATATCTTATTCCATTTCCCTTCAATTCATTTCAATTCATGAACCAATTTCATTATCTTTCAACAACCCAACTGAGACTACAACCCAATGGTTATTTAATCAACACAATTACCACACAAACACTTCAATCTGCCATTTTACGAAAATTTTATCCGCGGAATCGACACTCATGTATACGCGCGGGTTCTGGACTTTCACCCAGGACACTCCGGCCAACTTAATTTCAATGACGTCCATTCCCTATTTCCTCCCAAACATGGAGTACATCTTCTTTTTCCTCCCAAACCATCATACATATACAATGTATTTAAAACATAGTCATATTCAATGACAACCAACAATAGATTAGTTTTAATTCACCTAATCGTCATGCAATTTATACAAAAATCATAACTATCTTCCACCGATAGCCCAATACAGTTATTTCTAAACAGATATTCAATCTCAAGACAGATAATTTATTCAAAATTTCCAAAGGTGAGGGGTATTACATATCCAACTCTACTATCTAGTTCAATATTCGTTCAATTTAATATTTATAGCACCGATTTCATTTATTTATACAAAATAAATATTCGAATCATTTTAGGGCAAACTCTCATTTTTCCAAATATCAACCCAAGGCTAAAATCAACTATATTGTAACCATACCACCTTATATTCAACCTCATAACCACTCCCACAACATACACTTAGAAACTCATTTTTTGATTTTACAACCCAAACCCTAGATTTGTCCATAATACACCCAAAACCTACCATTGTTACACAACCACCAAATAAGTAGGTTAAAAACCATATGAAAGTGTAGAAAATCCCTATCTTAAAGAGAGAAGATGAGCAAGGCAAGGATGAAACTTCAAAGATGCTCAAACCCAACTTTGTTCAGATTAAAATGAAGATCTTGAGACGCTCTACCTTTTTCTCAAAGGCACTATGGTGAAGATCCCAATGGATCTAGGTGAAATAGTAGCGAGAAAATGAGTTTTAGAGAGAGAAACTTAAGATCTAGGTTTTTGGAAAGTTTTAGAGAGAGAGAGAGAGAGGAATGAAAAAGTGATGAAGAATGTCATTTTTGTGATCTGTTATACACGCAGGTTACTCGAGCGTGAAAAGTGACACTCGAGCGTCAGACACATTATTCCGCTCGAGCGCAGGAAGTGACGCTTGAGCGCAGAATACATTTTTCCAATATTTGCATGTTTGCAAAAATACTGAGAGTTTGTAAATTCTGCACGAGTGCAAGAATGGACGCTCGAGTGGAGGAGCAAAACTCGCAAAGCCCGCTCGAGAGCAAGAATGGTCGTTCGAGCAGAGAAGCAAAAATCTGGGCAACAAAGGTTTGGAAAAACAAGCAACCAACTTGTTCCAAACACACAACTATAATCCAAAAACCAATATTTAAGAGGGAAAAGACATGAACAACCATACAAGGCTATGACATCCTAGTCCAAAACACAAAATGGGTCGGTGTCACGACCCAAACCCGCCCCTATAGGTTTAGCATCGTAACCGGCCAGTAATCCTTGGATTACCGAAGGCCTCTGAACTGATTAACAAAATTAAGGGGCTAGCGGAAGCAAATACATAAATATAATTGTCCAATGAGCTGTGCTGACTTATATGAAACAGAATATTTAAAACTTTATATATGCATTCAAAAGTCCTTCATACATTATACCCACACACATAGCATCTTAAGTACAGCCAACAGGATCAAAACAAGTCTTATATTTACAGAAACAACAGAACTTAAACACAGGACACTTCGGGAACCTCCACGTGAGGCACAATGGTTGGCTGACAACGGAACACAGATCCAGACAAAAGCCTCCAGACTCGAACTCCAGAATGCTCGCCTATACATATATATACACAAACAGTGAGCTAAAGCCCAGTGAATAACAATAAGGTAAAGGGGTTAGTGAACGAAATCCGAACATATCATAAGCGGAAGACAGATCATAGCATAATCATCCTCATATCAGAAGATAATAATGGTGCATCCCATAGAACACATCACAGAACGTCTTCTGACTAGAGTAATCGGTTCCGAATACCGATTAAACACATATCACCACAATGAAGTGGCTAACGAGATCTCGTAAACTTGTATGTCATGGACCTGCATTTTCATGCCGTCCCCCATGACTTGGGACTATCTATGGATGCCATAATAGATTTCAAACTTGGAATGTTCGTTCACGTAAACAGATATCATTTCAGAAATCATAGCGTATCACATTTCATTTGGAACATAATTCATATGAACGTATCTATACAATAACGTTACTCACAGTGGTTCCAGTAAGCGGTCAATCAATCCTCAAGTCTTGACCTACAACCACAAAGTACAACACAAGCATATCTTATCATTACACATTCATGTGGCCTACACGGCTTAGCTTTCATTACGTTGTTTCTTGTTCATTCTTAGCACATTGCTTAAAACACACACACTTGCATTCTCTTAACTTAGTACATTCTTTTCTTAGTGTGTTTCTAATCCATAACCTCATTACTATGGCTTAATTAACGCTTAAGAATGCCTAAGATGCAATGAGGATGCAGATATGCACTTTACAACACTTTTCAAATTTTTCAGAAAATAGGGGTCTCGCTCGAGCGTAGGTTCTCTCGCTCGAGAGAGCTTGTCAAAACAGTGGGGTCGCTCGAGCGTGGACTTCCTCGCTCGAGCGGTCTGTAAAAATGCAAAAAGTGCTGGATACTGAAAATCCCCGCTCGACGCTTGCTCGAGCATAAGACACAGTCCTCGCTCGAACACAGGTTCTCTCGCTCGAGCGTGTGCCTACGTGCACCAAAAACCTGAGAGCTTGCAATTCACGCTCTAGCCAACATTCCGTCGCTCGAGCGGACCTCTGAATACACAGGGCTCGCTCGAGCGTGGAATCCTTCGCTCGAGCGTGGAAGCCAAATTCTGGAATTTCCAGATTTGATCACCAAGCTCAAAACTCAAATTCCAATCTTCAAAACACATCTCTTGGGCCCCAAAACTTGAGATAACATAGAAAACTTGTAAAATATGAAGAATAAAGGATCATTTCATAAAATCATGGCCCAAGAGTTTGCCAAAAACTCACAATTCATCTTGAAATTCAAGAAACAAAACATGCATGTAAAATCTTTTCTTCAAACTTCATGAAACTAGTAAATTGAGCTCATAAGCTCCATGCATGTAAGAAATTCTTCCCAAAACATCATTTCATGTGATTAAACATGGTAAACCTAACATGCATGTACATTACAACCTCCAAATTCAACACAATTGATGTAATTCATAGCTAACTTGGTAATTTAACACCTACATGAGCATGCATGTATGAATTGTAACTCAAATCTTCATTCTAAGCTCAATATACACATTTAAGCTCATAATCTACATGTTAATAACTTAGATTCATAAATTAGGGGTGGAATTCATACCTATAGTCTTGAATTAATCTAGCTCTTGCACAAAATTGATGAACTCAAGCAAAGCCTTCAACTTCTACCTTTAATTTCTACCTTTCTCTCTCTAGAATTGCACTCTCTCTCTCTCTAAGATGAATTCTCAGATTTTTGCACTAAGGGAGATGAAAGAAATGAGCTCAAAAATGAGCTTAAGGCTCATATATATATATTTATAATGCTACAATTCCATAATTAGAACATAGGTCCATCCAAACACAACTTAATCAATCGTTCTGAATCAATTTTTAATAAAACTTGCCAAATGGTTCTAAAAATTCCAAATAACATATCGATGTAATCAATTCTAAATTCGGATGCCGATAAGGCTTTCAATTTTCATATTAAAGCGGAATTCCAGACAGATATTTCTACAAGTAATACATAGAAAGCCAAATATCATGCAATTTACATAATAAACCCATAATTTATTTTATTCACTTAATTAAAATCCTTAATTACCGATTAGTGGCTAATTGTGGATCGGGGTTATTACAGTCTGGTCTAAACTAGAAATGCTATAACCTCCCCCATTTTAAGGAATTTGGTCTTCGAAATTACAAATTGAGTTCACAGTCATTATTAAACCATTTACAACAATGTTAACCTCACAAGTTCAACACCATGACCCACTCTTCGGTCATCTACTCTCATCAACTTGATACACAAGTTCCTATATTGGAAGTGTAATTTATAATTTCCCAAAACATTTACAATGTTTAAATCAAAACCCAAGTTTTCAAAGTTTGCACAACATATACAATGCTTCCAAAAGTGGTAAAACACACACAATATTTCATATTCTCAAAACATATGCCACGCTTATATTGAATCCATGTTTCCAAAACACCCCATAACACATACAATGTTATCGTGTTTAACAACATATACAATGCTTTTACATTTCATTAGCATAATCAAAATCTCAATATATATTCAAACACCAACAAAAAAGTCCGGATATTTCTCTCAAACTTCCAATTCACGCTCCCAAGTTGCTTCCTCAATTCCGTGGTGTTTCCACAATACCTTAACCAAATGGATTGTCTTGCCTCGTAAGACTTGGTTCCGGGTATCCAAAACTCTCACTGGTCTCTCCTCATATGAGGTATCCTCATCTATCTCTAAGTTGGTCCAATCCAACACGTGCGATGGATCTGGCTCATACTTTCGAAGCATGCTAATATGAAACACATCATGAACCCTGAAAAACTGTGGCAGCAACGCCAAACGGTAAGCTACCTCCCCGATCTGCTCAAGGATCTCAAAAAGCCCAATAAATCGAGGGGATAACTTCCCACTCTTTCCAAATCTCATCAAACCCCTCCTAGGTGATATCTTCAAAAAGACATGATCTCCCATCTCAAAAGACAAGGGTCTCCTCCTACTGTCGGCGTAACTTTCCTGGCGACTCTGAGCTATAACCAACCGTTTATGGATAAGGGCCACTTTCTCCATTGTTTCCCTAACCAACTCTGGACCCAACAAAGGTGCATCACCCACCTCGGCCCAACATACAGGGGATCTACAAGGTCAGCCATACAAGGCCTCAAATGGTGCCATGCCAATGCTCGATTGGAAACTATTGTTATAGGCAAACTCCACTAAGGGCAAGTGCCTCTCCCACAACCCCTTGAAGTCAAGGACACAACCTCGAAGCATATCCTCAACGATCTGAATAGTACGCTCGGACTTCCCGTCAGTCTGAGGATGATACGCGGTGCTAAACGTCAATTTAGTACCCAAGGCACTCTGCAAGCTCCACCACAGCCGAGCTGTGAAACGCGGGTTTCTATCCGAAACAAGGACCCCGTGCAACCTCACTATGTCCCTAATGTAAAGGTCGGCAAGATAGTCTACCGAATCACTCACACGCATAGGTATAAAATGCGTCGACTTGGTCAACCGATAAACTACCACCCAAATGGCATTACTGCCCCATTGAGTTCTAGGAAGACCCGCAATAAAATCCATAATGACATGCTCCCATTTCCATTCGGCTATAGGCAAGGGTTGTAACAAACCTGCTGGCCTCTGATGCTTGGTCTTCACTTGCTAACAAGTAAGGCACTTCAATACCAACATGCCTACATCCTTCTTTATACCCCTCTACCAAAACTGGGGACTAAGGTCGTGATACATCTTTGTGCCTCCTAGATGCACTGCAAGGTGCGAATGGTGAAACTCTCGAAGTACTTCCTCTCGGCAAGACTCTAGTACAAACAAACGGTCAGGGTATCTCACACTCAGGTCCGGATACACATTCAAGCCTCTTTCTATCTTTCCACTGGAGATCTTCTCCCAAAGAGATTCCACCTCAAGGTCACCCTTCTGTGCTTCTATCACTCGGTTCACAAGTGTGGGTTGAGCAATTACCGAAAATAAGGCTGCAAACTCAACAGACTCGCCAAGATGCAAGTCAAACTCCCTAATGGCACCCAACATTTCCCACTCCTGGATAAAAATACCTGCTACACTGCTGATAGACTTCCTACTCAAAGCATCGGCCACTATATTGGCCTTTTCGGGATGATAATATAACTCAAAGTCATAATCCTCTATCAATTCCATCCATCTCCTCTGCCTCAGCTTTAAGTCTTTCTGTGTAAACAGATATTTCAGACTCTTATGATTAGAAAACACCTCGAACTTCTCTCCATACAAGTAATACCTCCAAATTTTCAAGGCAAAGATCACCGCCGCTAACTCTATATCGTGAGTAGGGTAGTTCTTCTCATGGTTTTTCAATTGTTGCGAGCCATAGGCTACTACCTTCTCCTTCTGTATCAATACACAACTCAAACCTTCCCATGAGGCATCACAATATACTGAATAGCCCAAACCCCTCTCCGGAATAATCAAGACTGGAGTAGTGGTAAATCTAACCTTAAGCTCTTGAAATGACTTCTCACAAGTCTCACTCCACACAAATTTGATTCATTTCCTCATCAGTTTAGTTAACGGTAAAGCTAATCTAGAGAAATCTTTTACAAACCGACGGTAATACCAGGCCAACCCCAAGAAACTACTGATCTTGAAAGCATTCTTAGGTTATGCCCAATTTTGCACTGCTTCTATCTTGGATGAATCTACAGTCACCCCTTCCTCAGATTCCATATGGCCTAAGAACTTAATTTCCCTCAGCCAAAACTCACACTTTCCAAACTTAGCATACATCTTGTGGGCTCTAAGCAACTCACGTACCACTCGCAAGTGTTTCTCGTGCTACTCCTCGGGGGGTGAATAAATCAAAATGTCGTCCACAAAGATGACCACAAAATGGTCTAGGAACTCACAGAAGATCCGGTTCATTAAATCCATAAATACCACTAGGGCATTGGTTAGCCTAAAGGGCATCACAAGAAACTCATAATGGCTATATCGCGTACGGAATACCGTCTTCGGGATGTTCTCCTCCTTTACTCTCAACTAATGATAACCCGACCTCAAGTCTATCTTAAAGAAGCTACATGATCCCTTCAACTAATCAAACAAATCATCTATACGAGGCATTGGGTACTTGTTTTTAACAGTTACCCAGTTCAACTTCTGGTAATCAATACAAAGTCATAATGCTCCATCATTCTTTTTAGCAAAGAGAGCTGATGCTCCCCAAGGTGAAGTACTGGGGCAAATAAAACCCTCATCCAATAACTCCTGGAGTTGAATCTTCAACTCACTCAACTTAGCTGGTGCAAACCGATACGGTGCCATGGAAATCGGTGTCGTGCCAAACACCAAATCAATGGAGAACTCGATCTCTCGGTGAAGTGGTAAACCAGTAAGATCCTCCGGAAAAACATCCGGGTATTCACAAACTACCCTTGGCAACTCAACTCGGATTTCATCACACTCCGCACTCAAGAAGTTGGCAAAAAGGCAACTAAGCTCACTTCGCCCACGTGGATCATATGTCGGTGATAAGACCTTATTGACCAGGTCCCCTAAGAAATAAAAACAATCACCGCTCAAGGTACATACAACAACCCTCTGATTGTAGCAATCTATAACAGCTCGGTATGACGATAGTCAATCTATACCCAAAATAACATCAAAGCTAGACATATCAATCAACACAAATGAAAACGGAAGTCGGCAACCGGAGACCTCTATATCACAGCCCCGGCACCCCTGCTTTAAGACAACCTCATCACCAATAGGTGACTCTACACAGATAGGAGATGCTAATTGAGCCAACTCTAATTTTAAGATCGACGCAAATGCAAATGAAATATATGAATGAGATGCACTCATATTAATCAACACATTAGTAACCGAATTGCAAAACAAGAAAGTACCTCTCACTACTGAAGGTGCTGGTACAAGATCTGGGGCTGTAACAGCATACACACGCTCGGTGGGCCTCTGCTTAACCTGCTCACCCCTTGGAGCATATGCCTGATGCACTGACTGAGCCGAAGAGGCTCCTTGATTGGCCCTTGAGGCCTGTGCTGATTGTGCTGGCTGGTGACTCTGTGTCTGCCTCGAACCAGACGCACCAGGTGTGCCACCTAACTGTGGGCAAAACCTCTTCAGGTGCCCCGCCTGCCCACATTGATAACAAGTGAGTGACTGCCCTCTTCCCTGACTCTAGCTCTGAGAGTGAGTCGAAGATGGTGCAGACCGTTGCCCTCTTCCTCTTTGAGGATAAATTGGAGACTTGTGGCCTAACTAACCACACTTGTAACAAGTCATATCTCCCTGACCACCCCTTCCAGAACCCGAACTCAATACCGGAAAAGTAGACCTCGTCTGTGCTCCTTGGGACCACTGGGGGTTAGAACCCCTTTGCCTCTTGCTGTCCCCCTGATTATCCTGACTCCTCTTAGAGCCCCTCATCATCTCCTCCTCCTCCATCTACATAATGGTCTCAAGATGGGCCGCCGCCTCCACAAGGCGCCCATAGTCTCTAATCATGGACCCGTCCACTCTAAACATGAGCCTGATCCTTAACCGCTTCTCAAACTCTAGACAACGGCGTTCCTCAGTCGCCACAAGCTCGGGTGCAAACCTTGACAAGCTAGTGAATGTGATCTCAAACTCGGCCACTGGTGTGTTCAACTACACCAACCTAGAGAACTGATCTCTCAACTTCTCCCTAACTGTGGGAGGTAGAAACTTGTCTTGGAAGGTGCTAACAAAAGGCTTCCAAGTCACCCCAATGAGCCCACACGCATACTTCCACCATTGACTCGCATCCCCTTTCAATTGGAAGAATGCCAAGGTCACTCTCAACTAGTCGTCCTCGATGCCGAGCATCTCGAACGTCTTCACTATCTGCTCTAGCCACTCATCTGCCTTCAGTGGCTCCTTGAGATCACCTAGAAACTCATCTGGATTTGACTGGAAGAACTCTCGCTTAAGAAATTATGGCCCTGCTTCAGCTACTTGGGCCTAGACTTGATTCTCAGCTCTAAGAATGTCCATGGATTCCCGCAATGCACCGGCCATTTCGTGGGCTAAGGCGCCCATTGCCTGTTGACCTATTAGCTCGGCCACGTTGGCCTTACCAACCCCTTCTTCTTGTGCCGAAATTTCATCCGGTATAGGCACTTCATGCCTCTTAAGCCTACCACGCCTACCACCACAACCACGTCCTGACAAACTAATAAAGGTAACAAAAGAGATTAGCACATTTACAAATGTGCCATAGCTAACTCACTCGCGTCCTAATGCGGTGGACAACAGTAATTCACTCCACGTAAGCACGTATTCATATAAACACATATGAATTTCCTTCCTAGATAATGACCGTCCCGTGGCGTTGCTAGAGTTCCAATTAGAAACAATAGTGATCAAGTGCTCTTCTAATAGGACTTCTAGAAACCCGTAGACCCACTCAATATCTTAGGAACTAAATCCCATACCCATATAATCATATAAGCATGTTATCACACAAGCATACACTACATACTAATGTCTCAACTAAGCGAGACAAACCATTGTGGTAATAACCACTTCCCACGTACCCAAAGTATTCAAACCCGATACGCTCTGATACCAAGTTGTAACACCCTAATATCATACAAATAACTCAACCCATAAACGGAGAAATAATAGAATTAATATACTTTCATTCATTAGAGTCCGTATACAAAAGATAACACATGCGATATACATTCACAAACAGTTCATCCTGAATCTACAGCATGTGTTGTAAAAATAAAAGAACTGAAAACTAAACAAATAATTATGTGCCCTACAGGCTTACATCTTTCTCAGTCATTGCTAGGTTATAACAAAAGTGAGCCTAGCTCAATACAGATTAAAGCCCTTGGGTATATAAAAAGAATACAACAAAAGAAAGAAGCTCTTGCTCCCAAAAGTCCCCCTTAGCTATTGCCTTGGCGGAGGCATGTCCCTAACACCTGAAAATGGTTTTTCCCAAATAGGGTGAGCCAAAGCCCAGTAGAAATAATCTAACACAATATATGAGATTTAACAAAGATATAAATATAATGTGCATATAAAATGCCTGCGACAAAACATTCACATTTTTAATAATCAATAAGCACCAAGTTCATATCTTATTCCATTTCCCTTCAATTCATGAACCAATTTCATTATCTTTCAACAACCCAACTGAGACTACAACTCAATGGTTATCTAATCAACATAATTACCACATAAACATTTCAATTTGCCATTTTACGAAAATTTCATCCACGGGATCGACACCCATGTATACGCGCGGTTTCGGGACTTTCACCCAGGACACTCCAGCCAACTTAATTTCAATGGAGTCGATCCTCTATCTCCTTCCAAACATGGAATACATCTCATTTCTCCTCCCAAACCATCATGCATATACAATGTTTTTAAAACATAGTCATATTCAATGACAACCAACAATAGATTAGTTTTAATTCACCTAATCCTCATACAATTTATACAAAAATCATAGATATCCTCCACCGATAACCCAATACAATTATTTCTAAACAGATATTCAATCTCAAGACAAATAATTTATTCAAAATTTCCAGAGGTGAGAGGTATTACATATCCAACTCTACCATCTAGTTCAATATTCGTCCAATTTCATAGTTACAACACCAATTTCATTTATTTATACAAAATAAATATTCGAATCATTTTAGGGCAAATTCTCCTTTTTCCAAATATCAACCCAAGGCCAAAATCAACTATATTGTAACCATACCACCTTATATTCAACCTCATAACCATTCCTAAAACATACACTTAGAAACCCCACTTTTGATTTTACAACCCAAACCCTAGATTTGTCTATAATACCCCAAAGCCCACCATTGTTACACAATCACCAAATAGCTAAGTTAAAAACCATATGAAAGTGTAGAAAATCCCTACCTCAAAGAGAGAAGATGAGCAAGGCAAGGATGAAACTCCAAAGATGCTCAAACCCAACTTTGTTCAGATTAAAATGAAGATCTTGAGACGCTCTACCTTTTTCTCAAAGGCACTAGGGTAAAGATCTCAATGGATCTAGGTGAAATAGTAGAGAGAATATGAGTTTTAGAGAGAGAAACTCAAGATCTAGGTTTTTGGAAAGTTTTAGAGAGAGAGAGAGAGGAATGAAAAAGTGATGAAGAATGTCATTTTTTGCGATCTGTTATACACGCAGTTCGCTCGAGCGTGAAAAGTGACGCTCGAGCGTCAGACACATTGTTTCGCAGAATACACTCTTCCAGTATTTGCAGGTCTGCAAAAATACTGAGAGTTTGCAAATCCCGCTCGAGTGCAAGAATGGCCGCTTGAGCGATGGAGCAAAAATCTGGGCAACAAAGGTTTGGAAAAACAAGCAACCAACCTGTTCCAAACACACAACTACAATCCAAAAACCAATATTTAAGAAGGAACAAGAGGGAAAAGACATGAACAACCATACAAGGCTACGACATCCGAGTCCAAAACACAAAATGGGTCGGGTCTAAACCAGAAACGCTATAACAATGATTATGAGTGAATGGTATAATTGTAACTTTCAGGGTGTGCATTGAGAAAATTAATTAATAATCAAATTAATAAGTGTGTGTATTTAGAGAAGATGTGCACTGAGATTATTAAGTGTGTGGAAATAGAATTTCCTAAAAATAATTACTAACATATGAGGGGGTGTAAGTGACAATTGCATCCTCATAATCTTCATTTATACCCCATCACAAACACACTTACACCTCTCATGTGTTGATAATTTTTTATTATTATTTTTTTTTCACCAACATGTAATTCTCCCTTAATTAAATCATATTCATGATTCTTATGCTTTAACCCATGACCCGCATATCATAGATCCGAGTTTTGGAGATATGAGATGTGACATTATTCACCTTGTTTGGTTAGAAAATTGTGCTGATTTTTTTAGAAAATTAAGTTTTATATTTTCTGTATTGTTTTGTTTTTAGTTAAAAATATATATATATATATATATAATATTTTAATTTTTTAAAAATTTTTAGATACACCTAACTTAGATTCACTTAAAAAGTATAATATTTATGCAATTTTTTCTAAAAAAATTCATCAAATACAAAAATATAAAAATATAAAAATTCAATACATTTTCGTATTCTTGTATATTTATCAAATTTTTAAATATTTTTTCATAAATATTTTACTTTTTAACTGCATCTAAATTATGTACATATAGAAAGTAAAAAATTTATTAAAATAAAAAACATGAAAAATAAAAAATTTAATTTTCAAAAAAGCAATCAAAACTAAACAAAGTGATTGGTTTGAGTGTAAATGAAATTTTTACATAAAATGTTAATGACTTCTATAGAAATTTATAGAATCACACATTAAGAATAAAAGGAAAGAGACGTGAAGGCTACTTTGCAAATTCCTTTCTTTTCTAATTTTTATTGAAAAATGTATAACAGTGATTTAATTATTATTATTATTATTATTATTATTATTATTATTATTATTATTATTTATAATCGGTTGTCCAAATCAACTTACACTTACCTCCATTAATTTAGGGGAACCAATCCCTCCGTTTGCTTACGGGACCCTATTTAAAGTCAAAATAAACATCCTATATGGGTTAACTCAAGAAACTTATTGTAACTAGTATTGATTAATTATCTTATAATATTTAAGAATTAGAATAAAAATATTTAAATATGATAATTTGATTAGATTAAAATTGAGAAAATTATTCTAAGATCCTTATCCCATTTTTAGTAATGGAAAAGGTTCACAATATTATTTTGTGATGTCTAAAGTCCCTCAATCTTAACACCCATATATCACAAAGAATTTTTTTTTTTTGATCGGGTATCACAAAGAATTTAATTATCACAAATCAAACCTCATTTCTCTCTCTCTCTCTCTCTCTCTCTCTCTCTCTCCCTCTCTCTCTCATCAACATCATATATTTCACCGTTCTTACAATTTACAATCAAATTCACACACAGTTTCAATTCTTTCTCGTCGATCTCTCTGTTCGTTTTATCTTTGTCTCCTTTGTATTAGTTTTGCTTTCTAGGGTTTCACACCGATTGGAAATTGATTGGGGGAACGTGACTGTAGAAGATATGATCGAAGCCCGATGCGAAGTGGACTGGTCATCACCATCTCACTTTCTCTCCAAATTCTTCTCCAGATTCAGTGTCCCTCGATCCTCTTCCAAATGGAACAGTCGTCTCAAGTGCAATCTCTACTAGTACAATCTTTCTCAATTATATATATATATATATATATCTTCACATGCATTTTTATTTATACAATTCTTTTTTCATGCCCTGTTTGGTTGCTTAGAAATATTGTAGGAAACAACTCTATTTTGACCCCTTCTTTGGTTTCATAAACAAAATTTCACTAATCTAGGTTTGGTTGGAGCTTAATGGACTTGAATTTTGTTTGGTTTATTGTAGTACTCGTGTCCTTTAAACTATTGGAGAGTTTATTTAATTCCATTATTTTCATTTTGGGAGTCTTTGGAGTTGTTGTATTTTGGTTTCGGAGGAGTACGATTCGATTTAGACATGTTGGGATTGTTCGTTCGCACTCCTTTACGTTGAAAAGTTCTTTAAAAACTTGGAAAATATGTTCTGGTGTCGACACTAGCCTTCCTGAGGGTCGACACCACCTTGCTGCCTTGCTCTTAGTGCCTTTGCTAGTTTATAGGGTTGACACCACGGGTTTTGAGGGTCGACCCTTCCCTTGCTGTTTTGATCTAGGTTGCATTATGGAATATAGGGTCGACACCACTAGTTCCTAGGGTCGACCTTTGTCCTCTGCACACATTAATGTCTCAACTTTTCTTCCTGAGGGTCGACACCACTATCATGAGGGTCGACCTCTGTGAGTTAATTTATAAATTTTGGTTCAGTTTTGCGCCCAACTTTTTGAGGGTTTGACTTATTCTTTTCTTTGGCTTTAGGCTATTATTCTACCACTATAAATATACCCCAAACATACTTTTCTCATTTACTTTTTTCTTTTTCCCTCTCTCTCTTCCCTCTTTACATTGTGAATCTCTTCCTCTCTCTTTGAAACTCAACTTTTTCACTAAGATCTCTAGATCTACTCACGTAGAGTCATCTTTTCACCTTGGTCCTCTGAGAAAGATTGTAGATCTCGTCAAGGGCTTTCTTTTGATCCAAGAGTTTCGTGGTTTCATTGACTTTGAGTTTGTCCGAGTTCTCCTCTTCGCTTCAAGAGGTAGGGTTTATTTCCTAAACTCAATGTGAGTTCGTTAGCATATTTGTGGCGTATTTTGTTATTTATATTTGGTAGTCATTCGGTATGATTTTTACCCTAGTTATTTGTTATTGCAAAAGATCTATGGATTTGGGTGTTTCAGATTAAACTTAGGGTTTGGATTTGAAATGTAAAAGAGAGATTTTTCAAATGAGTTCTTGAACAAGGTTATGATTTTGTATTGGTGGTTGAGATATGTTGACATGATAGCTTTCCTTTACTCAAAAGTGATTTTGAAAGAAAATGAGGGTTTGTTCTAAAAACATGGGTTTTGGCTTGTGTTGGAAAACAATGAAAAATGATGTTAGTGTTGTAAGAGATGGAAAGAAAATGGTTGTGGGATTTTAAAAATGGTTGTTGCTACTCTTTTGAAAAATTATATCTATATTGATATTTTTTCTTTTTTGATTATTGCATTAGAGATAACTATTTTGGCTATCAGTGGAGGATAATATTGCCGTGTGTTAGAAATTGCATATGGATTAGCCAATTTGAAATAATTCATATCATCTAATGGGTTTTGGAAATTGAAACTGTATGTTTTGGAAATTCTCGTATTTTGTTTTGGAACATTTGCATTGTTTTGAAAAATGATATTTTGAATCACACATGTTGTGCTATTAAAAAAAGGTAAATAAAGTGGTAAAGTTACGAGAGGGTGTTAAAGCAGGATTAAGTTGGCTTGTGTGTCCGTGGTAAAAGACCTAAACTTGCGCGGTAGGTGTCGGGCCTTCCGATTACCATCGGTAAAAATGACCTTGTGACTTGTGTAGTTACTCATATGAACACCAGCCCTGAGTTTTACCCATTTTATTTATTATTGTTTTAGCATGAAATGATGTTTTGGAAAAAGGTTTTAGCGATGTACTCGCATTTGATTTAGCAATGCATTTGCTGGTTGGTATTGAGATATTTGGATCGGTTTTTGGAAAGGGATTTTATATCAAACGGATGATTTGAACTTGGGAAAAAGTTTTGATTAAACGTAAGGTCTTGGTAAATGGAAAGAAAGTATCTTGTTGAGAAATCAAATGGATTTGAAAATGCATTTGGGCATATTGTATTGTAGCTGGTTTTTCGTGTTCCTCGGAGGGGTTTAGTCTCCTTAGATACGATAGCTGTACAGTTTGAACTCCCGTGATTTTGAATCTGATTTCACAAGTGCAATGTGAAACAGGAAAACACAAAAGAGTCTAAATCCAGTAAATCTTTGGAAAATCGGTTTTTAATCAAAAATGCAAAAAATGGACTGCATTGCTAGATTTTACAGTCGCCACTATTTTTGGAAAATTTAGGAAACCCGTAACTCATGCCGAAGGCCATTTATCCGTCATTACCAAAGTATCTCGGCTCTGGAACTTAGGTATGAGAGGGGAAGGTCATGAATTGAGCACCCCACTCACCTGATCAAAGATCGGCCTCTACTAATCATGATGTGATTTTTATATATAGCACATGCTCTTGTTCCAATTATTATGCTATCTTTACGATGTGATGCACACAAGTATAGACTAATCAGCTCACTTTGGAATGCTTTGATTTCATGTTTGTTTAAAAGTTGTTTTGAATATGCGCCACTTAAAAAAAGTGAACTCATATGTACATTAATCAAATTATCCCAATTTAAGCAAATTAGCCTTCATCCACAGACATCCAAGAGATATATCAAATAAGCACTTAGCCCCATGGTAGATATGCTTGATATAGCAACACTAACACACATGCAATATGCTGAAGCAAGAAATACTCACCTAGTACTCCGAGGCAAGCCAAAGAAAGATAAAATAATTAGAAAAATGCATGTTCCTAAATATGCAACATGACTAGTGCAACACATACAAAATGCAACTAATAGGTTCAGTTTATTAACATGTCATATGGCTCAACTCAGAGCATGCGATTAGTGCACGTATTCGAGTAAGTAGGAAATGACAACAATATTAAGATGATGAACTGAACCTAATGCATGCAAAATTGGATATTTACACATGGTAATGATATGAAACCAAAACATGAATGCAACCATCGTAAGCGAGTAAATAAGAGGGAGAAAGAAATGGGGGTTGGAAGACATGCACAATATTACAAGTTTACCCTCATATAAGAGGGTTCGAATGAATGTCCTAATTTAAACTAATTATTACAACACCAAATTAATTAAGCTAATTAGCTAGCTATTACAAATTAGAATTAAACTAACTAATTACAACACATTAATACTAAGCACTAAATTTAAAGGACGGGAAGCAAGGAGCCGCATGCATGCAAGTGAGAATGTCCTTCCAGAAACGCCTCTATTTTGCTGCCAGATTGTGTTCTGATTGAGTCAAAAAATAATTCTATTTTTGCCTCAGCTTCTGCTCTATTCTGCCATGAAAATGACACTGCTTATCTGAAATGGAGTGGCCGGCTGGCCTTGAAAAGTGGTCGGCCGACCACTATTTTTGGGCTCTACCCTGCTGTAACAAAATGGAAACACAGCACAAACAAAGTGTTTCCAGGGGATGTTTGTCCTATCTGCCACTCCCTTTTATGAAATTGATTAAGGGAGGAGTATACTTGATTCATAAATCATCAATTGACACAAACTCATTGCGTGATTATCTATGGATCGATAGGATAAAAGCTCAATAAATGAAAATAAATTACCAACAAAACCTCCTCCCTATCATGGAGTTACCTCAAGGGAAGTGGTAAACATTGCTTCTTTAACCCATTAAACGTCACTAGAGAGTACGCAATGAGTCAAGACGCAATAGGTTCAATTAATGTCCAATTGAACCCGACTAATTTTATTACTCCTGTTACCACTTTTAGTCCAATTTTATTAGCCCTTTTTATTACCTTTCCAATCTTTAATCATTTTGTCCAAAGGTGATAATTACATCCACTAATGAAGAAAAGTGTCAAACAAGAAGTTGTTCTTGGCATGAGAGAGATGTAATGCCTTGGTAATGAACCTCCGAAGAGATTAAACCATTAAGCATGGAAGGTCTCTTTTGTATGCCTTAAACAACAATTTGTTTGAAACAACTCTAAGAAAAGAAGAAAACCAAGAAATGAGGGAGGTTGCAGATATGATTATTGCAAGTGAGAGTACATGTATGAAAAGTACGAAATAAAGGCTATCAACTCAAATAGGTTGGTGTCTAAGGCCTAAACCACCAAACCTATGAGGACTTACAACAATACAAGCATGGTATTCAAAGCATAAGCTATCTAAACAATTAAAATAGCCCCAAAAACACCAAAAACAGTGCTGGAATTAGTTTGAAAAAACTAGAAAAAGTAAACAAAATCGAAGAGAATTGAAGCTAGTAAGCAAGCCTAAGGAGGGGTGGCTAACCCCTCCACTTTTTGGACCTTAAAATCACATATTTTAGCCTCTTAAAACTCTGAAAAACAGTAGCCAAAAGTTGAGAAACAAGCGGGAAACACAAGGATAAAAGCTTATAAAACAAGGTTTAAGAAAGGGTGATTAACGCCTCCACTTTTGGTAGCTTTAAATCACAAGTTTTAGCCCACCAAAACAGTCCAAAAACAGAATAAAATCAGCAAGAAAAAAGAAGGAAGAAGTAGTATAAAGATGGCCAAAGTTGTACCTCTTGAAGAGGAGTTACTCTTTTGTTCACAAACCACAAGATGCTCATTCTCGAGGGCTGATATTTTAGCTCAATAATCTCAGCAAGGAGCCTCAAAAAATTAGTTTAGGAAGTGTATGTATAGTGTATGTATATTGCAAGATAGAGAGGGAGAGTGTTGGGCAAGCTTTGGGCACTTAGCAAAATTTTCTAACATAAAATCAAGAGGGGTGAGCTTGTATTTATAGAAAAACAGCTTCTCTTAATATCAGTATAGAGACCGCTGGTGCAAGGCATGCACATGGGGGGGGGGGGGGGGGGAGAGGAGATAGCTGGCTCTAAATATTTGTCATTTGGGACACCTGGCCGGCCAGCCACTCTAAATGGTCGGATTTTTGATCAACTAGCGGGCTAGCTACATGCAAAAAAAAAATTGTTTTCAAGTCCGACTTCAAACGGGCATATCTCCCTCATCCGGATTCGGTTTTAGGTGATTCTTGAGTCTAAATTAAAGCCCCAGAAGTCTAATTTCCAATGGTAGTGACCTTATATCTAAATTCTAAGTGTACAAAGAGATATACCTAATTTAGTGAATGCCACTCATTTCTTTTTAACGGTTTGATGCTCAACCTTTTCCTAAACTAGTTTTCTTCCATCCCCTCCTATCTTCTTTAACTCTAAACCTATAAATAAGATTTTTTATAATATTTTTCAAAGAGTTCACCTCCCTTCTATTTATTTCCACTTTGTCCTTACTCAGTTTACCGAAAAGTGCAATATTTAAATGAAATGTGAGCCTCGGAACATCGTAGAAGCTTTTGGAAAAATATTTTGAAAAGACGATTTTAAGGTGTAAAATAGCTTTGGTCAAAAAAGGGTCTAAGGTTGGGATTTAGAAACTCAAAATTGAAGCTTCTTGCTGAAGAAATTGAACATTTTGTACAGCGTATTATTTCATCATCGAGTGTTCAACTTGAGGTGCCCAAGTCTTAAGGGCAGTCAAAAATGGGGTGTGTACAGTTGTCCCTCTTTGACAAAGCTCGAAGTCATGAAATGACGTGAGTGAATATCAAAGCCCGAAGACGACCTATTTTGACAAGGCCGTAAGACTTGGGCAAACAAACAAAATGCAGATGCAGTTGGTTGAACTCGAAAGTTGTCTACGTATCCCTTTGCAAGGAATCAAACCAGCGTAGTTCAGGGGCAAGATGCAAATGATACACAATGTAACGAAATAATCAAACCACAAGCAGTGCAAAACACACGAATACCATAAAGGAATGGAGATGCAAATCAAACTACGTTTAACACAAAAAAGGTGCCGGAACCCTCAAACCACAATTCTTGCGGAATAGGCGCGTACACATGCAGAACTATGCATTTCGCAGAAAGAGTACAAGTAATTTAGGTGGTATGATATAAGTGAGGAATGATCTGCTAGGAAAAGATAATGATCATAAATGATGAATGTAACAAGACAAAGTACGATGCAATGGATACAATGGATGGTGTGAATAAGGGATGCAGACTGAACTACATCTCTCCTAGAAAAGGCGTGGACATAAAACAAACCACATCTAACACAGAAAAGATGTCGAAACCCTCGGACCATAATTCTTGCATAATAGGCATGTACACATGCAAAGCTATGCTTTAATGTGAGAAAGGTATGAGCATATGCCAAACTAAGCTTAACATGGAAATGATGCAGGCAACAAAATAGTATGATGTAATGGATGCAATAGATAAAATGGATAGGGTAACATACTCTAATCATGTTGGAATCGTAAGAAGAGGAATAACAAATCCCAAACACGCTGAAATCGTGTGAGGAAGGGAACACTTTAACCATGCTAAAACTGTGAGAAGAGGTCCTGAGAAAACTGCTCAGGGTTGCGTTCCTGCACGCCTTAAGATAAAGAACAGCTCGAGAACACTTTAACCATGCTGAAATCATAAGAAGAGGTCTTGAGAAAACCGCTCAGGGTCGTGTTTCTATACTCCCTGAAATAAAGAACTGCTCGAGAACATTCTAACCACGCTGAAATCATGAAAAGAGGTCCTGAGAAAACCGCTCAGGGTCACGTGCCTACATGCCCTGAGATACTCTAACCACACTGAAACTGTGAGAAGAGGAAGATAAAACCGCTCAGGGTCACATTCCTGCATGTCTTGAGATACTCTAACCACGCTGAAACTGTGAGAAGAGGAAAAGAAAACTGCTCAGGATTGCATTCCTGCACACCCTGAGATAAATTCCAAACACGCTGAAATCGTGTGAGGAAAGGAACTCTCTAACCACGCTGAAATCGTGAGAAGAGGTCCTGAGATGATGCGATAGATGCAAAGAGTATGATGAGATTGTGCGATAGATGCACAGAGTATGATGAGATTATGCGATAGATGCACATGAACGGTATAATCATGTGATAGATATACGATATGGGATGATTGATGATCGATAAGCGATGTTAGTGGATGATACTTAGGAAATGCAAGAAACAAACAAAGCGGTGCTTTTGAAAGCACCTTATGGGGCGAGTGGCGATGAACCGCTCTACTCTGAAAATGATCTCCCTTTTGTGTTCTTCAAACTCTTACCTTCAACTCTGGAAGATGGGTGAAATCTGCATGTGGAAGCCAAGGATGCTGCTTTTCTTCTTGATCACATTCACAACTTTCCTATTCTCCAACGAGGTGACAGATTAGGTTGATTTAGTATCCAGAATTTAGGTGCATACACGTTACCTCAACCTATGGGGCTACTATACAGATTTCAAGCCAGGGATACACCCCTAGGTATTCAAACCATTCAAACTCTAAATCCCACCATCACAGTTGGTCTCCTAGGAACTCATTGCAAACACAGCCAAGATGCCTCTGGTAGGGAATGGTGTTCAGGGAGAGTGCTTTGATCGCCATTCTGACTTTAAAGCAGGCTTGAGCTCGAGGTCGAAATACACTTATACTCCGAAGCAATGACGAGGCCTGAGAAGGTGCATTTAGAATGCAATCTCGGAATTTGCTAAAGTTGAAACAAACTTAAAGTGCTCCAATTTTCCCTTTTACTCTCTTGTTTTGCAGTCCGGAACCTATGTAGCTTTAGATAGGTTCTTGTTTTGCTACTCTCTCTTTTATCGGGTTTGGACCCTGCAGTTTTTTAAAGAAAGAATTATGTTTTGCACATCATATTGGAATGGCACAACACTCTAAGCACAAAACGATTTATTTTTGAAATTAAAATTGAGAATGAGTTCTTAACCAGGTATTGACCCTACGACTGACCACCGTACGAAACACGACTCAACAAAGGAAAAAAACAAAGTAAAAATGACCTAACCAAAATCGAAACAACTTAAAACAACAATCAAAACAGACAGAAAAACAATAGACACAACACTTGGATGTTTTCTTTCCACCGGCGGAAGTCCTCTCGGTTCACGAGAAGCCCATTGTTTCTCCAGATATTGTTTCCTACTCTTTCCTTATTTATAGCGTTCATATCACTTTGACACTCAATCTCTTTTTCCCTGAAAAGCTCTTTCCTTACTTTTTCTCTCAATGCACATCTCTCTATTCTTTAATCTCTCTTATTTTTTATCCCTCCCCAATTGTGGTTGATGGATAAGCTGAAAGTTGTGGGCTCCTTTCACTCACAACTAGTGAGTTTCCCCGACAAAGGGGTTGTGGTGCGGCTGGATGTGCAGTAGATCTACAACTAACATCGCTTGGTAATGCCCTTGGCTTAACTTGGCCGAGATGAGTTACAGCATGTCTCGCCAGCCAGGTATACAGTTGATTGGTACTTTCCACTCCAGTTCAAAGGCTAGTCTAGGCATGAGCAGACCCGTCCAGATGAGAGGGTGGAATGCCTTGCTCCATCTCCATTTCGTGCTTCACACTTGGCTTGGTACCTCGCTGTTTGGAGGATGAGAGAGCTTTTGGCCCTTGCTACTAGCTTCAGTTGTGTTCGTTCTGGCGAGTGCGCTAGCATTGATAATGGGGAAAAAACAAAAAACCTGACTCGATTGTGCCCTTTGTTCATTGTTTTGACTTTTTTTTTTTCGACTCTGTACTAAAACAATTTTGACCAATATGAGAGTCAAATTAACATGCTTGTTCGATTTTCTGCTTTGAAATCATGTAAGTCAGTCTGTGAGCAATGGAAATGTTCCTTTTTTGGGTCTAAGAAATGGCCTGGCATTGGAAAAATTGAATAAATTTTGAGAAAATTAGTCAACTTCACTAAAAATCCTCAAAAATTATTTTTGCAAATGGCCATTACCCGACCAACGTGGAATTAACTCTTGAGATGCACAACCTCAAATCCAAACTTGATTTTTCTTGTAGTTGAATCTTTTATCAAAATAGGACAACTGAATTTGAACGAAGATGAGCCAACGGGACATGGATAAGATAGCCAATTTGAACAAAGATAAGCCAGTCAACATAGATGAGACAAGCAGGCTGAACAATGGTTAAGGCCGAACTTCAGAATGAAATTGCCAACGTATCCCAAAGATGGGAATCAGGCCTTGTGTAGTTCCGAGGTTAAGGTGCACTCAGGTATTAACTCTCCTTTTACGCTCTAACTTTTGCCAAGGCCGCCCTTTCAAATTTTCAACCTTGCGAGCTTTATTTTTCTTTCATTCTTTTTTTTTTTATATTTATTTTTCTTTTTTTTCCTTTCTTTCCTTTTTAATTTTTTTTCTCTTTTTTCTTTCTTTTTATTTTTTCTTGCTCTAATTTTTGCTTGGGTTGTCCTTCCGAGTTTTTGGCCCAGCGAGCCTCTCAAGGATGGAGAATTTTAACTTGTCCATGTTAATTTTGAGATCTTAAGCCATCTGTATCCAGGAGAATGGTTGTTGTTTCTGACCAAATAGTTGCTGATGCTGTAAGGGCCCATCCAATTGGGTCTAAATTTGCCCCTAGTGTTGTGGATAGGAACTTGATTGTCCTTCAGCAATAAATTTTCCCCTCTCAAATTCTGGGATTTGGCTTCCTTGTCGATCTTCATTAGCTTGAGAAATGACCTATCTCTGAATCTTCGATCTCATCTGACATTTTTTGCCCCAAGTTTAAGGTATGCTTTTCATCCAACTATGCAAAGCTGCTTCCAATTCGGCTACGCAAGCCTCATATTGGTTGATCGTTGAACATTCTAAATCAAGGTTCAAGATTTGAAAGCAAATGGATCGAGTCTCAAGAGTGATCCTATGATATGCGAGCTGAAGATCAAGTCTAGGCATGTTTTCATAAGACCACGTAAAAAAAAAAAAAAAAAAAAAATTTGAAATCTTTTAATAAAGCGACTAGTCGCTCATGCTCCTCTGAAGACAATGTAGAACCAATATAGACCAAGTCAGGATCCTTCTCAGTACTCACATTAACAAACATGATTTCATTCATTAAGGGCTTTAGCACATCTCTCTTCCTCTCAATTGATCAAATTTTGCAAATCCCAACAAATTCCTCCCTCTGTGTTTGTCACTACCACTGTTTTGGAAAAAGTTTTGAAAAATTTTGGTCAATGTAATGATTTAAAGGCACAAAGAAGTAGGTGAAAGGCACTTCCGTTTCATTCAGAATTTCTGGCTCAACTAGCTCAAAGATAGAAGCAAACTCAAAAGAAATAGTGAAAAAGACAAACACAAAACAAGATGGTGATGTTCGAGGTAACACCCCCGAAATCACCAAACTTTGACGCAACAAGACTGACTCAACACCCAAATTAGAAAGTAAAATAAACAACATTTTCAAATTGCCAAAATCAATGTGTGCCATCCATTGTGCCCGGTGTAAAATGAGTGCTATGAACAGGTGGTTCATCCTCGATCACAAAACCAGCCACATTATCCTCCAAGTTCATTGATCCAGAGCCGATAGACTTTGTAGGACTTGGTATCACCTTGTTGTCAATCAAGTCATGTACTTCATGGTGAAGATGAAAACAACGGTCAGTGTCATGGCCGGGTTACTGATGGAAGGCACAATACTTGCCAGCATCATGCCTGGCAATAAGGCGATTAGGGAGAGGCCAAACATCAAGGGGTTTGAGATGGCCTTGTTCTATGAGGACTTGGAGAGCTTTTGATAAGATCATGTAAATGGGATTGAAGGTGCGACTATTGATAGAGAAGTCGGCAGGTATTGACTAGGTTTGGAGACCTCCCACAAGTGTAGGGTTAGAGCTGAAAGGGGTGCTTCTGGCAAGGCATCCCTTTTCATGGCCTATCTCGAGATTCAAAATGCCCCCGACCGGAGCGACAAAAGTGTCATCCACAGCCTTTGCAATAACTGCAAGCACTTGTTGTTTGTTCAACCTTTTGATCTTCAAAGTCTCAATAGCCCACCGAAGATGTGCATAAGGATCAATACTTGCCCCGGCTATGTTCTTGCCACTTGCTTTAGCTTTGCCAAGGGATCGGGTCGCTACACCTGAGTGAAGCCTTTGACATGTCATCACCCAGACTTGAAATGACTTCAGGTTGGCCCTTTCCAATTGCAACTCGCCTCAAGTTTGGAGAGCTTTTTAACGAAAAATTTCTAGCACGTGAGGGAGCCAAGATCCCAAAGGCTAAATCTGCCATAATTCTCTGAAGATCTTCAATCAGGCTCATCAGCTCAAAAGTAGTGGGTTCATCCATTAGTGCCTGCGGTGTATTTGATGGGGTTTGAGATGATTAGGGTTCAAGTGCATCCATCATACACAAGTTCGTGCTTTCTGAAATAAACACCTTAGGCTTGGGTAAATGGGCTGGAGTGATGTATATGCTGGGGTTTTAGGTGGATGGTAACCTGTCTCGGCAATCAGGATAAGAATGTGATGGTGGTGTTGGCAGAGGGATAGCTGCTTTGGGCAGTTAGTTTTGAGTATCTTGTTTTGTGACCTGGAGGGTAAACGGTTGTAATTGTAACCGATACGGTGTAGACCGTTGAAATATTATGACTTTTGTTTTTGAATGTATACATGGTGGGTTGGTTATTTTGATGAGTTGGATGTATTATAATTTTGAGTTTTCCTTAATGTGATGGGTATTTTGGGGGTCGTTATGATTAGTTAGAATATTGCGATGGTGAAATTATACCAGTAGTATGTTCAATTTGGTTGATGTCGGTTTGTGCTAGAGGTATAAGTTTTAATTTATTGCGGTCAAAGTTTCTTGGGAAAGTAAGAGGGTTGTATCTTGTAGTGACAAGAGTAGTATTGTGTTTGTTGGTCGAGGTTTGGAATGACGGTGAGGAGGTGATTGCTTCGGAGATGGGCCGTGTTTTGGCTCACGTAGCGTTCTAGGTTAGTTGAGAGAGTAGTTAGGAATGTAGTGTTCTATGACTCGGGTGGAGGAGGTTGAGAACTTCTTTTGTTCTTCTGTGGAGTTAGGATAGTGTGACTTTGAAAGCCTTGTAAGTGTCGTGTGTATGTGTTGGGGTTTGGTTCAGGGTAATTGTTCAGTAAGTATTAGCAACTGACAGATTGACTAGAGGACTTAGTGTTTTGGTTATACTTATATAATGTGTGACCGGATAGAATGTAGATTAGAGAGTTGACCTTATTTGTCACTAATGGATGGAGATGTTGTGTTTGCTTGTTGTTCGGTTTGGGTTGTTATGTGGTAACAGTGGTGTTGTAGCGTAGTAGGCTCTTGTGAATTGGCTTAGAGATAAAAAATAAATATGTGAATTTCGTTATCGTGAACTTGGTTGGGATTGTGAGTACATTAGCAGAGTGAGGGCATTAGTGTTGAGATAACCCAATTGGGGTTAAGGGTGAGATGTTGTGTAGTAAGTAATGGGGTTTTACCTTGTGTGGTGTGTAACGTTACATGGTTTGTATGATTATTGTTAGATAATGTGTAGAAGGGAATTGGACATGGGACAGTTCCAAGAGGGTACCTCAGTGGGGCAGTAGTGGGGTTAATATATGAATTGAGTAGCTAAAAATTTGATAGTGCTGGATCACTTGGGTGTGAGTGCTTGTTATTTGGTTTGGATAGTGGAACTCTGAGTGAAGCAGTAACATTGTGTAGAGTGATTGGTGCGCTCTGTCAGAGTTGCTTTGACCTTATTGGCCCTTGGGTGCGTGGTGTGAAATGTTGGTGTATGCGTTGACTTAAGGGATGGTGTTGTATTATAACTTGAGAAGTCCATTTCAGACTCAAATGTGAAGTGAGGATGTGTGTGCCATGTAGGCATATATATAATGGGTGAATTGAGAACCAGAGTACTATAGGTTAACCTTGAGAAATCCCGAGTGATTCAATGAACATGTGAGGTTATGTATGGAACTCTATTTCGGAGTTGTGGGCGCGCCCCGAGGGAGGGACTTATGCCGCCAACAGTTCGGACTCGTTTTGTGTCACGATTCTTAATCTGAACCAAAGAGTCCAAATCCGGCAAATCGTTTTGAGAAACAGATTTTTGAAAAGAAGTGCCAAACATGGACTGCTTTGCCAAATACAGAGTCGCCACCTAAATATTTTTTAATGGGGGAATTTAGGAAACCCTGACCCGGTGCCAAAGGCCATGTGTCCGTCATCACCAAAGTTACATCGGCTCGGGAACTTGGGTACGATTGGGGAAGGTCAGCTATGAGCACCCCCTCTCGCCCGATCCGAAGATCGGCCTCTACTAACCATGATATCCTATTTTGAAAACGTTATGTATTCTTATTCCGGTTATTAGCCTAGAATTACTATGTGATGCGCACAACACAAAAGTATAGACTAGATTGCCTAATTTGGAATGAAACATTGCATATCCATTTGTTTGGAAAACGCTTTGGAATTTGCTACTCGTAAGTAGGCTAAAAGACGGATTTCAATGAGTTATTCCAACTCAAACAGTCCAACCTTCACCCATAGGCATTCATGGAGTTATATCACATACGCATTTACCCACATGGTAAGCATGTTGTCAGGTTAACATTCACACTCATGCGAGATGCTAAAGCATAAATACTTACATCGTACTCTAAGCCAAAACAAAAGTTGTATTAGAAATCCATGCATGATCCTAATTATACAAAAATGCCTAATGCAACACATGCAGGAATGCAACTGTAATAGGCTCGGCTATCCTAGAATGACATGTGAAATGCTACAGCTAATCATGTATTCATCTTGGAATTGAAACGCAAATGCAGTTAGCATGATGTGCCGAGCCTGGTGCATGCAAGACAGATGAATGATGCGCGCATGCGATCATAAGTATGCTAATTGAAACATGCCCTACACTAACCATTGAAAGCTAGTAAATAAAAGGGAAGAAAGAAGTGGGGGTTGGAAGACATACACACACTCACACACACTTATTACACAATTGCCCTCGCTCAGAGGGTCCGAATAAATATTACAGTCCGAATAAATAATACTAAATTAATTATTACAAAACTTCTAATTAATTAACAAATTAAATGCAGATAAAGAAGGTGGCCGCAGCCCTGCCTCGGAATGAGTGGATGATGCATCCTTGACTCGCCTCGCCCGGAAACTCACTGCCATAGCACTATTGCCTCTGTTTACACTGCCCTGCCCCTCTGAGGATCACAAAAATTTCCAGAACTGCTTTGAATCACTCCCTGAGTATCCCGGATTGTCACCGGCCAGAACAAAATACCACCGGCCATGGGAATGGATTTATCGGCCAAAGATGGTGTCACCGGCTGGACTTTGGTGGCCAGTCGGCACTATATATGGCCGGTCGGCCATTTCTTCCTGCAGAATCCTGCAGTCGACAGCAGCAGAGGGCAAGCAGTGTATGGCATGGAATTTCAAAGCAATGTGTGCATGGCCACACTCTCTATCATGCAATGGACTCAAGGGACCATGGCCCTCGACCCTCGGGCCATCAATTATGCATTTCGATGCATGATGGCCTAAGAGGCCAAGTTTGCAACTTGATGTAAATGCATGGAACAAACAAATGAATGCCAACACCCTATCATGTTGAGGTCAAGGGGATTGACGACCGAGGGTTGAGACGTGTTACATCACTTGGAGTATGAACACTTCTCAATCCTCAAACTTGGTTTGACACCCCAAACCAAGCAAAATGTAATGCAATGTATGCAAGGTGGCTAAAGTATGCAACATGAGGCTAATAGGTACAAAGCATGCCAAATGCGAAGTGACCTATCATATAAGATGCAATGTGATACATCCTATCGTACAATGTAAGCATAAAACCAAAGTAATGCAATACAATCATGCAATGATGGACCCAAAACACAAAGGAGCAGACCTCAGCCCACCCCCAAAATAGTGACAAAAGATGCCTAAAATGATGGATAAATACTCATGTTAGCATGCACACCAATAGGCTCAAGACTAAGGCATAGCAAAAGAGCATTCTACTACCACTACCCTAAGCAAACATGGCATAAGCTATACAACCTAAAACAGGGTTCTAGCATGCAAAAGTGAGCCTCAAAACCCACTGGTTTGGTAGCCCCAAAGCCTCAAACGCATGGTCATGCACAATGACCTATTTCAAGGCATAACAAAACAACTCTTCAAGGCATGAGAGGGATGATAAATGTGATCATACAAGCATGATTTATGGACTGAAATATCATGAAAAATGACTTCAAATCACTGAAACAACCCAAACCAAGCATGTTCATGACCCACACCGTTAAGGCTCATAAGCCAAAATGCAAAGAGGCTACCCTAAACAAGGCAAATATGATCAAACCAATACCTAACAGTCCTTAAGCATGGCAAAATAATGCTAAAATCTTCATGAAGCTAGGCTATAACACACAAGAATCATGGCCTAAATGCATGGCACATTTCTAGGTAAAATGAGGGAATGCAAAGCAAGTGCACTATGCATGAAAGGGGCCACAAATCCAACCAAAAACAGAGGCAATATGTGACCAAATAATACCTAAAAACCTCTGAAATGGAGCCAAGAACAACTACTCATGCATACTACCATTAGGAACCAAAAACATGCACAAATGAGAGACCAAGGGAGAGGGGTGTCCCTCCCCTATGCAAGACCTCAAACCTCCTTCTTCACCACTGAAAATCCACTGGATTTCAGTGGTGAGAAGGCCAACACACAAAGGTTACCAAGACTCAACAAAGGAAGCACCAAAAGGGCCAAACGAGGCCTAAGAGGGTGAGGTCGACCCCAAACAATAAAATGACCTTAATGAAGTGTCTTAAGCATGAAAATAGAAGACTTTTTTCAGTTATACACAAAGTCTAAAACAATAAGCAAGATAGGAAAAAGTCTAGTGCAAGATTGGGGAAAGTAAAACAAAATTGTTACCCTTGAAGAACAGTCCAAGAACAACAAGGTCAGGCCCCTTTTTGTCATCAAAACCAGCTTAAAACTTCAAAAACAAACCCTCAAGGCCTCCCAAGTCGAAGCATGGTGTGATAGTGTGTGTTAGTGCAATACTATGAACTAAACACACTTTTAGGCCACAAAACACACACAAAAGAGGAGAGAGAGAAATATAGAGAGAGAGGGTGATATATATCAGAATATATATGTATAAGCTCTGGTTTTTTTTGTTCAACCCCTCTCAATGGAGGAGGAGGGGCTCTTATATAGAGCATGCAAAATATCTTGAAGCTTACAAGACAAGCTAAAAGAAAGGGTCAAGGAGGTCAAGGCTTCCAAGAGAAGCTAAGCTAAGGGTGCAAGCTTCTTGAAGAAGCTTTGACAAAGGGTCAAGCTTCCTCAAGAAGCTTGACCAAAGAGGTCAACCTTCTAGAAGGAAAAGGGGTGCAAAGGCTCAAATCAGCCACACCCGTGCACGGGGAGCAGGGCCTGTGCATCCCAGCTGGCACAGCTGGCATGCACCATGCCTGAAAGGTTCAAAAGGGCAAAACCGGCCAAGAAAGGAGGTCACCGGCCAAAAAAGTGCCGGCCGGCCACTCTGAATGCCGACCGGCCAATGGTATACTTCACCAATGGCCGGTAGCCTCAAAACATGGCCGGTGGCCTCAAGCCACGGCCGGTGGGTCCAGGGGTAGCTAACAAGTTACTCTGTACCCTAGAAACAAAAACACAAGTGTTTGGTGCAAAACCAAACATAGAACAGTCGAGTTGAGAGATCCTGAGGCAAGGCGCGTAGCCGAGACCTTCGGGAACTCAAAACGAAACACAAACAAAAGTAATCACCGAGTGTTCGAGCAGTGACGTCCAAGTCTTAAGGACGGTCAAAAATGGGGTGTCTACAGTTGCCCCTCTTTGACAGAACTCGAAAGTCATAACAATGGCGGGAGTGATTGTCAAAGTCCAGAGACGACCCATTTTTGACAAGGCCGAAGACCTAGACAAGGCATACAAGCCACAGATAAAGATATGCGCCTGAGGGCAGGGGGCAGAATGCAAGGCAATGCATAAAGCCAAACATGACTTATGATCATGCAAAGAAAGCTGCAATGAAGCATAACATGCGACAGTTTTAAGCTAGCATACCCAAATCCAACTACACTACAATGTAGAGGGGATGTAAGAGAATTATGCAATTCTCACTAAGTTTCACGCGGAGGAGTACAATACCTGTGCGGTTCGTCTGGTCATGGCCAACCTCAATGAACCGTACATACAATATTGTGCCTGCAACCGAAAGCAACTTAACAGGTACAATATTGTTAGCAACATGCACAACGTGTACATCAATGCAATTGAAAGTGCGTGACGACGCAAAGAAAGTGGGAAGCATAACAATGCTGTGAAGGCACAAACACATGTAAGTAAAGAACACGGGACAATGTGCGCAACATGTGAAGATGTAGACACATGTAAATAAAGTATACGCGACAATGTATACAATGTGTATAAAATGAACTTGAACACATGTAAGAAAAGCATAACGCGACAACGCATGCAATGTGTATAAAAGGAATTTGAACACATGTAAGTAAAGCATAACGTGACAACGCATGCAATGTGTATAAAAGGAATTTGAACACATGTAAGTAAAGCATAACGCGACAACGCATGCAATGTGTATAAAAACTTAAAGCATGGTAAAGACAAGCTATTCATGATGTTGAAATGCTAAGCACTGCGACACAAAGTATGATTAAAGGGATTCGTGGAGTATTGCTCATAGCAGACACAACTTGAGGTCAACTCGGAGGTCTATGAATGTTCTGAAGGTGTACTTCCTTGCACGCATCGAGAAATGAAGTGCCAAACCATACAATTGATCCAAACAAGAGCGCGAGAGACATATTGACCACAAGGGAGGGGGCTACCAGTATCAACCCTGATACTTTGCTGTCTTACTCATTCTTTTTGCTTTACTTTCCTTTTTACTGGTAGTTTAAGCACATTGCACTGCCTCAGGCAGGTTTTATTTAAAAAAAAAAAAAAAACTGCGCATTTTGCAAAATACATGATGGGAATGAAACTGCTATTTTGTTCAAATGTGTTGCATTTGTACGTTCTATGCATGCAATCGCATGGCATCACATAACAATGTGAAATGAAATTCGTTGAAAATAGAGCATTCGCATCGTAATAATCAGGTAGTGAACCAAACTACAACTCAATAAGCAAAACAGAGAGACTCGACATAACCAACCAAGTGCGAGTACAATCTTGATAAGCAAATCGAAGACTTAAAGAGAGTGAAATACAACTCGATAAGCAAATGTGCAACAACTCGATAAGCAAATAGGCGTGACTCCGCAAGAATCGATCACCGGAGGGCATTAGAAGTGGTGGAATTCCCCAATCCTCAGCATAAACAGCTTAGAGAACAAGGAGGAAGGCCACCGGCTAGGGGTAAAGGACATCGGCCATGAGAAATGGCCATCGGCCAGAAACTTTGGTCAATCGGCCAAAAGTGGTGGTCGGTCGGCACTATATTTGGCCGGCCGGCCATGAATTGTAGAACCAGCAGAATGCTGACATCTGTCCTCCACTCAACCTTATCTTCTAAAAAAAAAAGCCTCAGCTTCGTGGTTCTTCTCAATTCAACACTGATTTGCCCCAAATGGAAGTGCTTCTTGCCCAAAATCTCACAACTTGGATTAACAACTTGGATGGCTCGGAAAAGCTGAATTTCCGGGGCTTTGGCAAAACGCACTATTCACTTTGGGTCGCACCCCGCTACACCTTCCGTTTCTCCATGCCCGGCAAAGTTTTGGAATCCGGTGACACATGTTTTTAGCTTCGGCGGGCAAGAGGTATGTCCTACCTTTTGAAGATTTTCAAGCTTTAATGGAGTCCGAGCGCAATGAGAGATCCTACCCCAACTTCGCGTTTTGGTTGTGCCCAAGCCTTAGGACAATGTGTGGGCTCTCAATACCCGACGCTCGATCTTTGATTTATGACGAATGCTAGATATTCTGAGTTTGATTTGCCGTTTTTCTGATGCCGGTGACCGCGGCGACCGTCATTGGCAAGTTTTCGGCAACACGCACTTTGTTTGTGCATGCTATCTCATTTCTTACTTGCCTCAAGCTCCGGAAGGGGCTAGTGTTCGGTTGATCGAGGTTGCCCAAGGTTTGAAGGAGGGTAGAGTTGCATCGCCATGACTCTGGCTGAGACGTTGATAGGCTTGGATCTTTCTATCGTCGCGAAATGACCAAATTTGCGGGGAGTCCACTGCTACTGCAGGTAAAGTTTCCCACCCAATCTCTTATATGTATTGCTCACATCACTCGGCCCTCAAGCTCGGTTTTCTCACAAAACCCTTTTCTCACTTTTTCTCTCATCGTTACATCTCTCTATTCTTCATTCTCTCATTTTCATCCCTTCCCCAGGTGTGGTTGATGGACAAGTTGTAGGTTGTGGACTCTTGCCCAACATACTCAGCTCGGGGGTACTTCTTTAGGCAACGCCTAGTCGATGCCCTTGATGGGTTGGTGGTTGATTGGATGTGTAGCTTGTCCCCAGACCGCATTGCTTGGCGGTGCCCTTGGTTCAATCTACCGGCAATGGGCTATAGCATGACCCGCCAACCCGGGATTCAGTTGATTGGCTGGACTCACTGTGTGTTCTACTTCCCATTCCGGTTTCAACGCCAATTTGGTCATGATCAACTTGTCCACCAGATGGAATAGAGTATCCGGCTACTTTCCGATTTGAGCGCACAGCTTGCCCGGTACATGACAGCATGGAGGACTAGAGAGCTCCTGGCCCCCGCTCCCACTTTCAGTTGCACTTTGTCTGATGAGTGCATAGATTGGCTTAATGAGGAGGCACAGATTGGGCCCAGTTTGGCTTCAGAGGCTTCGACCAGCTTTGGGAGGGGGCGCAGGAACACCTGACTTAACTATGCCCCGAATTTATTGCTTTATTAGTATTTTCAAGTTTTCTTTATGAATGTAAATAAAAAGCAACTTCAATTTGTATGCAAGAGCAGGAGAACTCTGTATTGAAATCAATGAAATTGAACGTTGTGGTACTGAAAATTTCCCGTTTTGGTCGAGAAATGGTCTTAGTTGTAAAAAGATTTATTTGAACAAAGTCAACTTCTATTAGAACTTTTCAAAGCTATCTTCGATATGGATCAGAACTGGACACGCCTGAGATCTGTCACTAAGATGTACAACCCCGGATTCTAGCAACTGGAAAAGTTGCCCCTAGTCTGAATAGTACCGCGCGCACTGCATAGCAACGGAGTTGCCCCTAGTCCGAATAGCACTACACCGGAGATTTCAATCAAAGCTTTTGAATACTGAATAGGCCAAGATGACCGAGCTGATCAAATGGACAAAGTTGATCGGGGAAAAGTTTATGGCTGAACTTCAGGACGAAGTTGCCTACGTATCCCAAAGATGGGAATCAAGCCTTACGTAGTTCAGGCTCGGGTTTACTCGAGTATTTTCACTCTCCTTTTGCGCTCTAACTTTTGCCAAGGCCGCCCTTTGCAGGTTTTCAACCTTGCGAGCTCAGTTTTTATAGTTTCAAATTTTTTTGTGCTCTAACTTTTGCCTAGGTCGCCCTTTCGGGTTTTCGGCCTAGCGAGCCTCTCAGGGGTAATATTTCTTCAACTTGTCCATGTTGATCGGTTGTGAGAACTCTAGGCCATCTAGGTCCATCAGAAACGACAGCTCCGCCCGACCAAATAGACTTAATGATGTAGGGACCAGTCCAATTGGGTCTGAACTTGCCCCTTGGGTCGTGGATGGGAGCTCGGTTGTCCTTAAGTACCAAATCTCCTTCCTTTAAATTCCTAGATTTAACCTTCTTGTTAAAAGCCCGGGCAATTCTGCCCTGATAACCTTGAACATGGTACAGTGCTTTCAATCTCCTTTCATCAAAGAGCATGAGTTCCTCAAATCTGCTCTGCTGCCAATCTGCTTCGGCTATCTGGCATTCAGCTAACACTCGCAAAGACGGAACCTCAATTTCGATAGGTAGAATGGCCTCCATCCCATAAACCAAGGAATATGGAGTCGCCCCCGTAGAAGTTCTGATTGAAGTCCGGTAGCCCCACAGAGCAAACGGCAACTTATCCGGCCAGTCCCGATAGGTTTCCACCATCTTCTGCAGTATGTGCTTGATGTTCTTGTTGGCGGCCTCAACCACTCCATTGGTTTGCGGCCGGTATGTGGATGACTTATGAAAAGTCACGTTGTATTTCTCCAACAAGTCAATCACCTCTTTCTTGAAGTGGGAACCAATATCTGAAATTATCTCATTTGGGACCCCGTAACGACAGATGATGTTGTTTCTTCTGATAAACTTCGCGACATGTGAAGCCTTCAACACCGCATAAGATTGGGCCTCACCCACTTTGTAAAGTAATCTATCTACGACCAGGATGAACTCATGCTCATTCGACCCCTTTGGAGTAACAGCCCCGATCACATCGATTCCCCAAACTGAAAATGGCCATGGCGAAGTCATGTTGTATAGTTTTGACGGCGAGATGTTCATGCGGTTTGCATGGATCTGACATTTATGGCATCGCCGAACAAAGCCAATACAATCCTCCTCCATGGTAGACTAGTAGTAACCCTGCCTAAGGATCTTCCGAGCCAACATTACCCCGTTCATATGTGCACCACATTCTCCCTCTATGGATGGCCTCTATCAGGCGCTTGACTCTTCAGCTTCTACACACAGCTTATGCATTTCCAGATGACCTCTTTTATACAGCTTACCCCGCAGATGATGACTGAACAGCCATTCTTCTTCTGATTTCCCTTTTATCCTTGGCATTTGCCCTCGGTGGGTATGCTTCCTTCCCAAGAAGTTCCAATGTCGTAATACCAGGGGTTTTTGTCCTGAACCTCATCTATAGCAGCAATTAATTCATATGCTGGCGCAAACTTCTGGTCAATGATGACTGGACGCATCCGGACTCCAAACGAGATGTCTATCATGGAAGATAGAGTTGCTAGTGAATCTGCGAACCTGTTGTTCTCTCTTACTAGATGAGCAAAGTTTAGCTTTTCAAACCGAGAAATTAATAAATCCAAGGTCTGGTGGTACATTATCATCTTTTTTTCTTTGACTTTCCAATCTCCTTTTGCTTGAGACACAACAGGTTCAGTCCCCAATGACGTCCAACCTGTTTTGCCCTAGTTCCAGGGCTGCTTCTAGGCCGGCAATGCATGCCTCATATTCTGCTCATTGTTCGAGACTTTGAACCGGAGTTTGAAGCTAAAGGGATATGGGACTTGTCGGGTACTATCAACAACACTCCTATCCCATCCGTACTGGTTTGACGCTCCGTCAAAGTACATCGTCCAAGTTTCATCGTCGATATGCAAAATAGCCTCATCTGGGAATAAGTACTAAACTTCTTCACCCCCTTCTACTGGATGATCGGCTAAGAATTCTGCTACTGCTCTTCCCTTGACTGACTTGCGTGTCACATATTTCAGATCGAATTCGGAAAGCAACAGCAACCAACGAGCTAGCCTACCCGTAAGTGCCGGTTTCTCAAAAAGATATTTGATGGGATCCAGCCGTGAAACCAACATTACAGAGTGAGCTAACAGGTAGTGCCGCAGCTTCCTGGTAGCCCATACCAAGGCTAAGCAAGCCTTCTCCAACGGTGTGTAGCGAGTCTCATACTCCAGCATCTTCTTGCTCAGATAATAAATGGCCCTCTCTACCTTGTCCTCTGATTCCTGCGCGAGCATACAACCCATTGTAGTTTTAGTCACTGAAAGGTACAATACCAACGGTCTCCCTGGCTCTGGTGGTGACAACACGGGTGGGTTCTGTAAATATTCCTTGATCTGTTCAAAAGTAGCTTGGCATCGGCCGTCCCACTGGAACTTCGTTCCTTTCTTCAGGAGACCAAAAGTGGTTCACAAGTCAAGGTTAATTTTGAGATAAACCGTCTTATGAATTGCACTTTACCCAGAAAGCCTCTCACCTCCTTTTCAGTCCTTGGTGGTGGCATTTCTAAGATGGCCTTGATTTTGGAAGGGTCGACTTCGATACCTCTCTGTGTAATCAGAAACCCTAGCATTTTCCCTACTGTAACACCAAACGTGCACTTCTGAGGATTTAGCCGCAACCGAATTCTCTGATCCTTTGGAAGAACTTTTGTAAGGTGGTGTAGTGGCCCTCTCTTTCTTTGGACTTGACAATCATGTCGTCCACATACACCTCAACCTCTTTGTGGATCATGTCGTGTAATATCGTGGTCGCGGCCCGTGATATGTAGCTCCAGTGTTCTTCAACCCAAACGGCATCACTCTGTAGCAGTATGTCCCCTACGGGGTGGTAAAGGCAGTCTTTTCCCGGTCTTCAGGTGCCATCACTATCTGATTGTAGCCCGAGAAGCCATCTATAAATGAAAGCAAAGCATGCCCCGCTGTGAAATCTACCAGCTCGTCGATATGTGGTAAGGGAAAGTCGTCCTTTGGACTGGCTCTGTTCAAATCCCTGAAATCCACGCACACTCGGATTCTGCCATCTTTCTTTGGTACCGGAACTATATTGGCCAACCAAGTCGGGTATTCGGATACCAGCAGGAAGCCTGCGTCCATTTGCTTGGTGACCTCTTCCTTAATCTTAATGGCCCAATCCGGGCGGATTCTCCTGAGCTTCTGCTTGATAGGTCGGGCCTCGGGGTCAAGAGAGATCCGGTGCTGTACGATCTCAGGATCGATCCCAGGCATGTCTTCGTAGGACCACGCGAAACATCTTTGAAATCTTTTAATAAAGCGACTAAGCGCTCGCGTTCCTCTGAAGACAACGTGGACCCGATCTAGACCAGCCCCGGGTCCTTCTCAGTACCAACATTCACAGTAGTGATTTCATCCACTAAGGGTTTAACAAATCTTTCCTGCTCTTGATCAATTAATCATTGCAAAACCGGAGAAATTTCTTCCTCATCGTTTTTGTCAAAATTTTGAAAGTCCTGATTCAAGCAATAAATCAAAGGCACAGAAAAGTACTCAGAAACCACATCCACATCATTCTCATTAAGTACATCCAAACCGTCCGATTCTTCTGTTACAACAGACTCAAAAGAGAAAGAAAAAGACGACCAGGACAAGACTGTGGCATCCAGGTTATCACCCCCAGGAATACCGGACTCAGACTCAGTCACAAGACTCGATGGAATCAGATTCCGACTCACTACCTGACCTGGTACTGTTTGACAAAAATCCCTCTTCGTACTGCCAAACGAGAGAGGGTGCGATGGATGTATCCAAAATAGTTGATGGTAGCCCGCAGCCGTTTCATTCCCGATCATGGACACCGAGAAGTTATCCCCAACCACTTCTGTTCGATCGGAGGGTCTGAAAGTAGACATGCCAGTGTTACCCCCATTTCAAGTTCGGCGTCCTCAGACTCCATTTCCTTGCTCTGCTCAACCTTAATTGTCGAGTCTGCCTACTCTTTGGCAACATCATCCCCAGATAACTATAGGTCAAAGAAAATCTCGAACCCCAGCACGCGCTTCCTCTCCGCATTCAACCATGGCTCTGGAAAGCCACAGAATGGAAAGTCCTCCCCCTCCCAGACGAAGCGTCCGTTCAGGGTACCCTGGATGGGCCGGTGCATCAACTCAAAAGGTTTCCCCATTTGTTTCGCTCTGGCTCTCCCAGCCATCTCCTTTCCTTTCCTTACCCAATCCTCCTTGGTGGGCAGATAACCCAAGCCAAAGGTATGAGGGTTGTGTGGCACTTCGGCCAATGCTGTGACGCCCTTCCGGCCGCTCCTTCCCAATCCCATCCCAGGGATGTGTTGGAGCTTGTTCATGAGATATACTGCTTGAGCACTGACATATATCCCCTCGTTAACAGCCATGATGTTCTGTACACCCGAGCCTCAGCCAGGGTAAAACCCGATATGAACACATCCTCCATACCGTGCTCAATTTCTAGAACAGGCGTAGATACCTGGTGGTGGATGAATCGATGAATTTCCAAAAACATGGCTACTCCTTTCCCATGGGGGTATTTCACCATTTGATGCAAAGTGGACGACACTGCCTTTACCTGATGCAGCCACGGCCGCCCCAAAAGCAGGTTGAAAGTTGCCGGAACTTGTAAGACATGGAATCTATATCATGCTGTCCTGGCCCAACTTTAGTCTGAATTTTCACCGTCCCCATGACTTCTCTGCTCGTGTTGTCGTATGCCTTAATCACCTGGGCTGTCGGTACAAAGTCCGTGGTTTTCAAACCGATTGCATACGCTGTCCTAGCCGAGCAGACGTTGATGGCGGATCCGGTATCAACAAGAACCACCAGTATCCATTTATTCTTACACTCCACAGAGATGTAGAGCGGCTTGTTGTGGTTTGCCCCCTCGGGTGGCAATTCCTTGTCGGAAAAAGTTAGCGTCGGGGTAGCTCCTCCCGGAAAGACTAATCCCACCAGCTGTTCTAGCGTTGTTTCTATCGAAAGCTTAGCCTTGTCCATGGCCGATAAGACAGCCTGTCTGTGCACTCGTGATACCATAAGCAGTCCCCAGATGGAGATGTCTGCTTGTATCTTTTTTAACTGCTTGAGCACAGCCTCCTCTTCAAGTTGTTTCTCTTTCTGCTTCTTAGTCTCCCGATCTTTCCCAGAAGCCTCTGGTTGGTCTAGGTGCGGGGGTTTGAAATACCGCCCGCTCCTTGTCATATGGTCGACTTTTCCAATGTACTAGGTGTCGTCGGGTTGGTTGTTCCCCCAATCTTCATCCGTGTGGGCAAGACATAAATCATCGTCCTCCCACCACATTCCATCTGCAGTCAACAGACACCTGTCCTGCTCTGGTATGACTGTTCTCATACTCGCGGTACCTTCCATCACTATGCTCGCAGCATTCTCTGTTTTTGTGCTCATAGCAGTTTTAGTCCCCACATGGGCCTTTGCTTTCCTGATTCTCTCGAAATCTTCAAAATTTTCCTGTTCTGACCGTGTCAATACAGCTGGCTGTTCAATAATTCCTGTATTCAAAATGCTCCAATCCTGAGCGAAATTCTTGACACCGGCGCTCTCCGGCGATGTACTCTGTTCTCCGACCCTTCCGGCCGTCACTAACCTTCTTGCCCTTGCCGGGCCTTGTTCTGGTTGGAACTCTTCCACTACATCCGGTTGATCATCCAACCACCCGGTAGCCTCTGCTGATTCCCCATAATCAAACCAGTTGACTGTTGCGTCCCCTGGATCTTGGTCACTGTAAAATTGGAGATTGGCAAGGTCCTCTTCCACAGCCGTCAAATCATCCGTCCTCTGTCCCAAACCATCCCCTTGGATCGCACACAGCTCTACCTCCGTCGGCAATCCCACATCTAGCCCATCTTGGCCTATTGACGAACTGTAGTCGCTCGGACTGTACACTTTCTCAACAGAACTCCCTGATTTCTCAAACTTTGGCTCAACAACCCTCTTCTCCTCTGAAATCTCCCCTCTTCCGTCCTCGACAGTCACCACCATGGGCTTAGGTTGGGTTATGGAGATGTCCATCATGCACAAGTCGGTGCAATCAGGAAGGAGTACCTCCGGGTTAGGCAAATGGGAAGGAGTGATATAGATGCTAGGATCGTAAGACACGACCCCAGTCTGAATGAAATTGATTCTTTTGGGAGGTGGAGCTTGGTTATATGTAGGGAGGGGTTTGTTGTAACATTGGGTTTCTCGGGAGGCAGAATCACCCCGTTATCGATGAGATCTTGAATCTCATGACGTAATCGGTAGCACAGATCGGTGTCATGACCCTGCTGGTGGTGAAATGCGCAATATTTGGTTGGATTGTGGATAGGGGGAAGTTTCTCCGGTAATGGCCGCGGCTTTAGGGGCTTCAAGTTCCCTTTTCTGATTAAAACCCCCAGAGCTTTGGACAGGGGCATATACAGTGGAGCGAAGGTTCTTGTGTTTTTTGGTGGGTATTTGGCTGTTTGTGTATGGCTTCCGGACGCGCCGGAGAATGGCGTAGCTGCCATGGTTCTTGGAGGGAGGTTGGTGGTGACCATGCTCACTTCGGAGGCTCTTGTAGTTGTAGCACCGCTCGGGCCCGCATTAGTGTTGCGGTTGAAAGTTCTTCGGGGTTGCTCCCAATCATTATCAATTAAGCCTTGCTTCAAGGCATCCTCAATCTGTACCCCCATTTCATGTAGATCGAAAAAGGTAGGAAAGGGGAGTACAATCATTTTCTGCATTAACTTTGGCTGAAGATTGCGCACAATCATCCGAATCTGATCCTTGTCTGTGGGCCTTAAGGTCATCATCGAAGCCTTGGCCCTCCATCTGGTCATGAATTCTGAGAAGCTCTCTTTAGGCTCTTGTCTTGTTGTTTCGAGATCACGGGTCGTAATCTCGATTTGTGTATTGTATGAGTATTGCGCAATGAAGGCCTCAGCCATCTCGTCCCAATTTCTCTTGACGTCATCTTGTAATTTGGCATACCATATGGCCGCCACACCCGACAGGGTCCGGCCGAATAAAGACAGCTTTTGCAGTCTGGTGAGGCCCATCGGCCTTAAAATATCCGAAAACAACCTCAGGTGCACCATGGGGTCCCCGGATCCATCAAATCGGTCGATATGAGGCATTTTGAATCTGTCAGGCAGTGTCACGGCTGCGTCGGTATATCCTTCTTCAATATCAGGGATGGTCTTGACTCTCTGGGATCTTTTGAACAGCTTTTCAAGCTTGCTCAACTTCAGTGCTGTGGGATCTGTCTCGAACTCAGAGGGAGAGTCCGGTAGGTTAGTGGGTGTTTTGGATAACTGGGGTGGAATTGGGGGTAGGATCGGGAGTGGAGGCGGTCCCGTGGGAATGTCTGTATCATTCTGAACATTAGCTGTCTCCCCGAGGGTTGGAACTCCTGGCGGGTGAGGAGCTTGCTGCGAAGCAAATGCTCCAGTTTGTTGCTGTAACCTCACGATTAACTCTGCTTGTTCATTCATAACCGTGGCCTGCTGCTTGGCGAACTCTGCCTGTCGGACAGCATCCTGCTGCATCATTTTCATACTCTCATGGAGTTGGCGCACCATCTCCTATAAGCTGCCCATACTGTTCTGATCTGATTGAATTGCCGGTATATATTCCCTCTCTGCAGGTGAAACAGAACCCTGATCCCTACTGTACTCAAGTGGGGTAGATAAGGCCCTCTGAACTGACTGCTGAACTGATGCCCTCTGCCTAACTGCCCTCCGTCTAGTAACCGGGGGTAGAGAGTGATACACTAGCTGTCCGTCTACCAGATCCTCAGATCGATGGAGTTGACGACCTCTAGTCCAGAGTGCTTGGGGAATATCTACTGGGTCAGAAGCAATCATGCTCAACTACCTAGCAAGAAGATAAATAAAGCGTATAAGAAAATAAATAAACAGACAAATGAACAGAGTAACGACATAAAATAAATACGCAACACATAGTTGGGTATCACAACATCCTGCCAATAAGCTGAATATACTGTTCCTTAATCACTTATTACTGTTCCCAAATCATTGCCCCCAAGTCTAAATTTGATATCCGCAGATAACTGATTCCCAAAAAAAACACTGATGCCCGTAGGCCTGATACTCAAACTTGCAAACTGATATGTGTGTTCCTGTAGAGATACACTCTAAAAGCACATAGCAAGTAAAAGAGAGCCAAAACACCCCTATGTTGGGGTAGGGTTTCCCTGTCCTATTTTGTCAGGAGCTAGGGTTTTGCTACGTACGCAGCGATTTCAAACAACCTAACATCGGGTAAGCAACCTGTCCTAGCTTGGAATGGTCACTATGGATTTCGATATGCACTAGGTCGAATGGTCAAAAAGGGTGCCCCGGTAAAATCGGGGTTTGTGTTCCCATACTGGCAGAGCCCGCAACCGATCAGCCTTATGGCACGCTTCTCGAAGCGAGCCTCCGGCAAACCGCTCAGGAATAGTAGATGGCCAACACGGTGTCCTAGGCGCACCAATGCACATGCAATGCAAAGAAACACATAAACGTAGTCAAAACAAGATATCACGAGTTTGAGTCAAGTCCTCTAAATCCCCAGCAGAGTCGCCAGAAACTGTGGGCGCGCCCCGAGGGAGGGACTTATGCCGCCAACAGTTCGGACTCGTTTTGTGTCACAGTTCTTAATCTGAACCAAAGAGTCCAAATTCGGCAAATCGTTTTGAGAAATAGATTTTTGAAAAGAAGTGCCAAACATGGACTGCTTTGCCAGATACAGAGTCGCCACCTAAATATTTTTTAATAGGGGAATTTAGGAAACCCTGACCCGGTGCCAAAGGCCACGTGTCCGTCATCACCAAAGTTACCTCGGCTCGGGAACTTGGGTACGATTGGGGAAGGTCAGCTATGAGCACCCCCTCTCGCCCGATCTGAAGATCGGCCTCTACTAACCATGATATCCTATTTTGAAAACGTTATGTATTCTTATTCCGGTTATTAGCCTAGAATTACTATGTGATGCGCACAACACAAAAGTATAGACTAGATTGCCTAATTTGGAATGAAACATTGCATATCCGTTTGTTTGGAAAACGCTTTGGAATTTGCTACTCGTAAGTAGGCTAAAAGACGGATTTCAATGAGTTGTTCCAACTCAAACAGTCCAACCTTCACCCACAGGCATTCATGCAGTTATATCACATAAGCATTTACCCACATGGTAAGCATGCTGTTAGGTTAACATTCACACTCATGCGAGATGCTAAAGCATAAATACTTACATCGTACTCCAAGCCAAAACAAAAGCTGTATTAGAAATCCATGCATGATCCTAATTATACAAAAATGCCTAATGCAACACATGCAGGAATGCAACTGTAATAGGCTCGGCTATCCTAGAATGACATGTGAAATGCTACAACTAATCATGTATTCATCTTGGAATTGAAACGCAAATGCAGTTAGCATGATGCGCCGAGCCTGGTGCATGCAAGACAGATGAATGATGCGCGCATGCGATCATAAGTATGCTAATTAAAACATGCCCTAAACTAACCATTGAAAGCTAGTAAATAAAAGGGAAGAAAGAAGTGGGGGTTGGAAGACATACACACACTCACACACACTTATTACACAATTGCCCTCGCTCGGAGGGTCCGAATAAATATTACAGTCTGAATAAATAATACTAAATTAATTATTACAAAACTTCTAATTAATTAACAAATTAAATGCAAATAAAGAAGGTGGCCGCAGTCCTGCCTCGGAATGAGTGGATGATGCATGCTTGAATTGCCTCACCCGAAAACTCGTTGTCATAGCACTATTGCCTCTGTTTACACTGCCCTGCACCTCTGAGGCTCTGAGGATCACAAAAATTTCCAGAACTGCTTTGAATCACTCCGTGAGTATCCCGGATTGTCACCGGCCAGAACAAAATACCACCGGCCATGGGAATGGATTTATCGGCCAAAGATGGTGTCACCGGCTGGACTTTGGTGGCCGGTCGGCACTATATGTGGCCAGTCGGCCATTTCTTCCTGCAGAATCCTGCAGTTGATAGCAGTAGAGGGCAAGCAGTGTATGGCATGGAATTTCAAAGCAATGTATGCATGGCCACACTCCCTATCATGCAATGGACTCAAGGGAGCATGGCCCTCGACCCTCGGGCCATCAATTATGCATTTCGATGCATGATGGCCTAAGAGGCCAAGTTTGCAACTTGATGTAAATGCATGGAACAAACAAATGAATGCCAACACCCTATCATGTTGAGGTCAAGGGGATTGACGATCGAGGGTTGAGACGTGTTACATCACTTGGAGTATGAACACTTCTCAATCCTCAAACTTGGTTTGACACCCAAACCAAGCAAAATGTAATGCAATGTATGCAAGGTGGCTAAAGTATGCAACATGAGGCTAATAGGTACAAAGCATGCCAAATGCGAAGTGACCTATCATATAAGATGCAATGTGATACATCCTATCGTACAATGTAAGCATGAAACCAAAGTAATGCAATACAATCATGCAATGATGGACCTAAAACACAAAGGGGCAGACCTCAGCCCACCCCCAAAACAGTGACAAAAGATGCCTAAAATGATGGATAAATACTCATGTAAGCATGCACACCAATAGGCTCAAGACTAAGGCATAGCAAAAGAGCATTCTACTACCACTACCCTAAGCAAACATGGCATAAGCTATACAACCTAAAACAGGGTTCTAGCATGCAAAAGTGAGCCTCAAAACCCACTGGTTTGGTAGCCCCAAAGCCTCAAACGCATGGTCATGCACAATGACCTATTTCAAGGCATAACAAAACAACTCTTCAAGGCATGAGAGGGATGATAAATGCAATCATACAAGCATGATTTATGGACTGAAATATCATGAAAAATGACTTCAAATCACTGAAACAACCCAAACCAAGCATGTTCATGACCCACACCCTTAAGGCTCATAAGCCAAAATGCAAAGAGGCTACCCTAAACAATGCAAATATGATCAAACCAATACCTAACAGTCCTTAAGCATGGCAAAATAATGCTAAAATCTTCATGAAGCTAGGCTATAACACACAAGAATCATGGCCTAAATGCATGGCACATTTCTAGGTAAAATGAGGGAATGCAAAGCAAGTGCACTATGCATGAAAGGGGCCACAAATCCGACCAAAAAAAGAGGCAATATGTGACCAAATAATACCTAAAAACCTCTGAAATGGAGCCAAGAACAACTACTCATGCATACTACCATTAGGAACCAAAAACATGCACAAATGAGAGACCAAGGGAGAGGGGTGTCCCTCCCCTATGCAAGACCTCAAACCTCCTTCTTCGCCACTGAAAATCCACTGGCTTTTAGTGGTGAGAAGGCCAACACACAAAGGTTACCAAGACTCAACAAAGGAAGCACCAAAAGGGCCAAACAAGGCTGAAGAGGGGGAGGTCGACCCCAAACAATAAAATGACCTTAATGAAGTGTCTTAAGCATGCAAATACAAGACTTTTTTCAGTTATACACAAAGTCTAAAACAATAAGCAAGATAGGCAAAAGTCTAGTGCAAGATTGGGGGAAATAAAACAAAATTGTTACCCCTGAAGAACAGTCCAAGAACAGCAAGGTCAGGCCCCTTTTTGTGATCAACACCAGCTTAAAACTTCAAAAACAAACCCTCAAGGCCTCCCAAGTCGAAGCATGGTGTGATAGTGTGTGTGTTAGTGCAATACTATGAACTAAACACACTTTTAGGCCACAAAACACACATAAAAGAGGAGAGAGAGAGAGAGAGAGAGAGAGAGAGAGAAATATAGAGAGAGAGAGGGTGATATATATCAGAATGTATATGTATAAGCTCTGGTTTTTTTTGTTCAACCCCTCTCAATGGAGGAGGAGGGGCTCTTATATAGAGCATGCAAAATATCTTGAAGCTTACAAGACAAGCTAAAAGAAAGGGTCAAGGAGGTCAAGGCTTCCAAGAGAAGCTAAGCTAAGGGTGCAAGCTTCTTGAGGAAGCTTTGACAAAGGGTCAAGCTTCCTCAAGAAGCTTGACCAAAGGGGTCAACCTTCTAGAAGGAAAAGGGGTACAAAGGCTCAAATCAGTCACACCCGTGCACGGGGAGCAGGGCCTGTGCATCCCAGCTGGCACAGCTGGCATGCACCATGCCTGAAAGGTTCAAAAGGGCAAAACCGGCCAAGAAAGGAGGTCACCGGCCAAACAAAGTGCCGGCCGGCCACTCCGAATGCTGACCGGCCAATGGTATACTTCACCAATGGCCGGTAGCCTCAAAACATGGCCGGTCGCCTCAAGCCACGGCCGGTGGGTTCCAGGGGTAGCTAACAAGTTACTCTGTACCCTTAAAAACAAAAACACAAGTGTTTGGTGCAAAACCAAACACAGAACAGTCGAGTTGAGAGATCCTGAGGCAAGGCATGTAGCCGAGACCTTCGGGAACTCAAAACGAAACACAAACTAGAGTTATCACCGAGTGTTCGAGCGGTGACGTCCAAGTCTTGAGGACGGTCAAAAATGTGGTGTCTACAGGAGTGAGTAAGATTGGGCAAGATGTTGGTGTTGGTGTTGATGTTGGGTTATGTGAAATTAAGTGGTATGCCGGTGTTTGGAGGTTGGTGCGAGATAGTGGTGTTGGATAGTTGATTGGTTAGTATTTGGGTTGGTTGACATATAGTCACCTCGGAAACAAGTTGGAATTGAGGGTTGTGTAATTGAACGGTGTCCTATATGGACAGTTGGGAAGTTGCTTTGAGTTTATGGTAACCGGTTCGGGGTTATGGTTGGGAACTTTGGCCTTATGTTGTGCTTTTATGTCATTATGTGATCGATGGATGTGAAATTTCTTTCTCTTGTGTTATTGTGTTGTTGGCACTTTGGAAAATTTCCAGGAATTTTTTTTTATCGTGGAAATTAGTGTTGATTTTGTGGCATCGCCACGGGTGTGATAGATTTTATTAGGTGACTGTGTTGTGAGTCACCGGAGGAACGAAAAGGAATGATTTTGAGGAAAACAAAAAATTTCTTTTAATGTTGTGGCCTTGAATGGGTTTCTTGAACTAAAGCGGTTTCGGTTTGAAATGTGAGTTTTTGGTTTAATAAAAAGCTGTATTCAACAAATCAAAAAAAAAAAAAAAAAAAAAAGACTGGAAATCCGTGAGTTTTATTGTGGACGGTTGAAAATGTATTTGGGTTATGACGGTACGAGTTTGAACACCTTTTGGGAAAGCAAAGTGCTTTGAAACAAATGGGGAAAAATAAGGAATTTTCTTTAACCTAAATGGGTTGTGTTTTATCTTGTATTTGAAAGACTTGTTTTGATCTAGCCTGAGTTGGTAGCTATGTGGTATATGTTCATTTTGCACGGGCTTGGGATTGCCAGGCATTGATGTGCCATAATGTTGTTAGGATTAATCGTGTTTTGTTTTATGTTCTCATGCTACGAGAGAGTTAATTGGGAGCTTTGTGTGTGAGTAGCTTTCTTATTCTTCGTGTCAGAGCGTTGAGTGCTCAGTAGCAATTTGGGTATTGTCGGTGGTTAAGGCGTAGGTCACATCTTTGAGTTCGAGGAGTTCTTATTGTCATTGTTGTTGTAGTTGTTGTTGTTTCTTGTCTCGTAGACCACAACGAGTTATGTGGATCAAAGGGTCATCAGTGAGGTTTTCTTACCATTCTTGGTGTTCGGGTGTCTTCGGGGCCTCGAGGTATTGGACCGAGATGTATCCTTTGATAGATCTAAGCTTGGGTTAGTGTCATGCTTCTTTTATTGATTGGGTGGCCTTTTTGGTTTTGGCATTTCCCAAATTTTGGGGATGAAATTTCCTAAGATGGGAAGGTTGTAGCACTTGTGTCCTTTGAACTATTGGAGAGTGTATTTAATTCCTTTATTTTCATTTTGGGAGTATTTAGAGTTGTTGTATTTTGGTTTTTTGGTTTTCGAGGAGTACGATTTGATTTAGACTTGTTGGGATTGTTCGTTCGCGCTTGTTTACTTTGAAAAGTTCTTTGGGAACTTGAAAAATCTATTCTAGTGTCGATACTAGCCTTCCTGAGGATTGACTCCACCTTGCTGCCTTGCTCTTAATGTCTTTACTGGTTCATAGGGTCAACACCACGGGTTCTGAGGGTCGACCCTTCCCTTGCTATTTTATTCTGGGTTGCATTCTAAAATATAGGGTCGACACCACTAGTTCCTAGGGTTGACCCTTGTCCTCTACACACATTAGTGTCTCAACTTTTCTTCCTGAGGGTTGACACCACTGTCATGAGGGTCGACCCTTGTGAGTTAATTTCCAGATTTTGGTTTGGTTTTAGGTCCAACTTTTTGGAGTTTGACTTATTCTTTTCTTTGGCTTTAGGGCTATTATTCTACCACTATAAATAGATCCCAAACACATTTTTCTCATTCACTTTTTCTTTTTCCCTCTCTCTCTTCCCTCTTTACATCATGAATCTCTCCCTATCTCTTAGAAACTCAACTTTTTCACTAAGATCTCTAGAACTACTCACGTAGAGGCATCTTTTCACCTTGGTCCTTTGAGAAAGATTGTAGATCTCGTTAAGGGCTTTCTTTTGATCCAAGAGTTTCGTGGTTTCATTGACTTTGAGTTTGTCCGAGTTCTCCTCTTTGCTTCAAGAGGTAGGGTTTATTTCCTAATTTCAATGTAAGTTCGTTAGCATATTTGTGGCATATTTTGTTATTTATATTTGGTAGTCATTTGGTATGATTTTTACCCTCGTTATTTGTTATTACAAAAGATCTATGGATTTAGGTGTTTCGAATTAAACTTAGGGTTTGGATTTGAAATGTAAAAGAGAGATTTTTCAAATGAGTTCTTGAACAAGGTTATGATTTTGTATTGATGGTTGAGATATGTTGACATGATGGCTTTCCTTTACTCAAAAGTGATTTTGAAAGAAAATGAGATTTTGTTTTAAAAACATGGATTTTGGCTTGTGTTGGAAAACAATGAAAAATGATGTTGGTGTTATAAGAGATGGGAAGAAAATGGTTGTGGAATTTTGAAAATGGTTGTTGCTACTCTTTTGGAAATTATATCTATATTGATATATTTTTTTTATTATTATTGCATTAGAGAAAACTGTTTTGGCTATCGGTGGAAGGTAGCATTGCCATGTGTTAGAAATTACATGTGGATTAGGCAATTTGAAATCATTCATATCATGGAGCATGTAATGGGTTTTGGAAATTGAAACTGTATGTTTTGGAAAGAGGTTTTGGAAATTCTCGTATTTTGTTTCGGAACATTTGCATTGTTTTGGAAAACGATATTTTGAATCACATGTGTTGTGCTATTGGAAAAATGTAAATAAAGTGGTAAAGCTACAAGGAGGTGTTAAAGCAGAATTAAGTTGGCCTGTCTGTCCATGGTGAAAGACCTAAACCCGAGCAGTAGGTGTCGAGCCTTCTAGTTAGCACTGGAAAAAATGTCCTTGTGACTTGTATAGTTACTCGTATGAACACCAGCCCTGAGATTTACCCATTTTATTTATTATCATTTTGGCATGAAAGGATGTTTTGGGAAAAAAAAATTAGCGATGTATTCACATTCGATTTAGCAATGTATTTACTAGCTGGTATTGAGATACCTGGATCGATTTTTGGAAAGGGATTTTATATCAAACGGATGATTTGAACTTGGGAAAAACATTTTGATTAAACGTAAGATTTTGGTAATTGGAAAGAAAGGATTCTGTTAAGAAATCAAATGGATTTGAAAATGCATTTGGGCATATTATATATATGTATTGCATCATGATCATTTATGCTGGCGGGGCATGTTTAGTTTTTGAAATATTCTCTATTGGGCTTTATGCTCACCCTACGTGGCTGAAAATGTTTTTCAGGTGTGCATCTATGGATGTGGACTGAGACGTGAAGCTGTGTTCGGAATCGTGTAGGGTGGTTCTATTATTTGTAGGCCAATGGTCATTTATGTTATTTATTGGTCGTGTGCCATTTTTGTGTATGATGTAAGCCTGAGGGCGTTTAATTTGATTTTATAACATCCGTACGTGTTTTAGTTACAGAACATCCAATCAACTTAAGTGTTGTATCTAGAAATGTGTAAAATCGAATAAACACATGTATTATGTGACTATGTTTTATTCATTTGCATGAGAGTTGTTATCTATTGTTCATTGTCGGGTGGTTTGTTTACGCGAGCTGGACCGTGTAAATCCGGGGCGTGACATTTATTATAGGAAACATAAAGTTTTTGAATTTCTATTTGGACCCTTATTTCATTCCAGGAACATAATTGGGGGCCACTCCTTCAAAATTCACTTCATCTTTTTCAATCTAAGCTCTATCGAATTTTGATAATTTGGGGCAAGTAATTAATTTTTGTGTGGGGTTTGCATCTGAATTGACCTCAATTTCATAATTTTCTCTAAAATCCAGAGAATTTCTCTAGAAAGCCAGAGAAGAGAGATGAAGATGAGGGTGGTGGTGGTGGATTTTGAAGGAGTGGTTCCAAAGAAATTCACTTCATCTTTTTCAATCTAAGCTTTATCCAATTCCCAGATTTCTTCGGAGAGAATTTCTCTGGGAAGTCTAGAGTTTCTTTGGAAAGAATTTCTTTGGAGAGTGGGAATTCTAGAGAAATAAAATTTCTCTAGAGAGAATTTCTCTAGGAAGTCCAAAGAAATTCTTTGGATCGAATTTTCTCTGGATCGATGTTGAGAGACCTTAGACATTATGAAAATATTAGATGTCCTTTATGCTATAAAATCTTAATATCAAGGACCCTAAAAAAAATCCCCAAATTTGAATTCAGAATCCACAATATATATATATATATATATATCACAAAAACCTTGCATTTTCCGATCAATATATATGCATATATATACATATAAATAAAAAAACCTTGCATTTTCAATTCTTTCATCATAAACCTTCTTTTCTAAACTGCCCAAATCTCAACTATCAATCCATCTATTCTTGATGGACTAGGCAATTCAAAAAATGGAGAAGGGTAATTTTGTTAATTCACTCATCTTCTTTACTTTAGCAACTGGTATGGTTATAAAATGAAGAGTAGACTCAACAATTGTATTTACTTTTCAAACTCAATGATATGATAATTTATTATAATATGTAAGGTAATTTTTTTTCTTATGTCTTTTTTAATCATGTTCATATCATTGAGTCTAAAAAATAACTTCTATATCATTTTTTTCTAAAATAAATTAAACTATATTAAAACTCAATTTGTGTCCAACGCATTAAAAACTTATTTAAATGCTAGTTTTTAACCAAGCTGAGTTCAAATAGCTTTAATAGAGAAATATGGCATCACAAATTTCCATGGAATTATTTTACCCTCCCCCCTTTTTTGGATAACTTATGGTATCTGGGCTAACTTGTGTGCATCTTGACTAATCTCTAGGGGACCAATTCCACCGTTCACTAGCGGGAAACTCAATTAAAACCATAATAGAGCTCCGTATGGACTGACCCTTACAATTATCTTACTTGACTCACTTTTTGCCAGCTATTTCTGTATTTATTTTTTATTTTTTATTTTTTATTTTTTTAATTTATGAAGAAAATTCTTAGACATATATACTCATGAAGAGTATGACAGTATGGAACAAACAGGGGACATGACCTCTACACACAACTTTGTTATTTCGCTCCCCACAAAACATTCACCCATCTCTGTAGCTTTCCATGTTATGCCAATGCAACAACTTTGCCAACATGGTGAAAGAAAACTGTGGGAGCCGAGTGCATAAATTCATTAATCGACAAACATAACACATCTAAGCCCATCACTAATGGGTCAAATTTAACTTAGGCCCATTGGGCTTAAGTAGTTATACGTCGGGCAGACCTAAGGAGATTGAGATGTGTGCCAATCATATGATGCTGAGCCTATAAACATTGATGCCGAATGTTGAAGTCAAATTGGCGTGTCAATCCACTCCACGTGCGCCCAAGCTATCCCTTTCTAGAGATGTAGTAGGAAGTTGGGCCCTGACATGGTGATGATCATGAGGTAAATATCAAAGCTACAGGAGAAATATCTAAGAAGGACCTCTATAAAAAGGGGTAGTTCAAAGTAGAAAGGTATGTTTTGACCACTAAGATTCACTAGAAGTATAAAATACTTCTTCTCTCAACCAGATACTGACTTTCTTGTCGGAGTGCTAATTTCGACACCTCCAACTGAAGTACTTTTCTTATTTCAGGCATGAGAGGTAGGATCTTTCAAGGGTTTGTTTGGAGCAAAGGAGTATTATAAAATCACTCCCCACAAAAACTCATCGAGCAAACTCATAAACTTGAGTGGAAAGACAAAAAGAAAAAGAAAAATAGAGGACCAAGCGCGCAAACCCATAGAAGAAAATAGTTAAAAGGAAAAGAAAAGATCGGTCCGTATAGATGTTCTCATATAGCATAATATTAGAAGGGGAAAATGAGACAATGCAGAAACAGATTGAAAATGATGCTATAATTAGAGAAGGCCAACCTGGTGTCATGGTGTCGTTGATGATGAAGAGGAGCATCACCCATATGAGGCCTCACCATCCTCCGGTCCGGTGAATTGCAAGGATAACAATACTCTCTTTGCCTTACTTGTTTAATAAGTTGACTAGGAAATGTCAATATAAGCTAAATGGGAGATTGCAGAGTTATATAGATATCTAAGCACTTCATTGGCTGATAGTAGTGAGAATGGGGATAAATTGTCTAAATTTCTAATTGTAGTGGTAAATGTAATGGTAGTAATATATACAGACACTACTTTGGTTGATAGCAGGAAGGCAGACTCGGGAGTCCGTCAGTGGATAAATTCTCTAAATTATTTAATCGTACTATGATAGTGATATCTATGCACTTTCTTAGCTAAATAGTGTGCACAGTTTTAATAATAGGATTCATGGTTATCATAATCCCGATTCGGATCTTACGATCCTACGATCTTACAATCCATTTAAAAACAATCAATTCGGATATCGTGTAAAAAATTCCTTATATGTAGGATCTTTCGATCCTGGTAATGGGATCTTATAGGATCATGGAATCTCGATCCAAATCCGATCTTATCCAATCCAATTTACGAGCCTTATTTTGTACTGTATGACATATTTTATTGTAAATTTTATATTTGTCGTCTAAATACCAATTTATATGGTCAAAAGAAATAATAAAAATTAAGTAGTATTGAATCAAATAGACTAAGAAAAACAAACTAGGAAACAAACATTTAAATATTGCGGTAATTTAAGAAAACTAACTAGTTGGAAAAACAAATTTAGCTTTAGCAGAGTCTGAGGAGGGCAAGATGACTGTAACTTTATCTCAATTTTTGGAAAGTCTATTTTTGTGACTCGAATCCGCTCCATCAAGGATGCTAACGACAAACCTTATCATTCGGTTAAGTCGCTATTTTGAGTTCTAAATCTATTTTCATATCTAACTTTGTTAAATATTTTTTCTTCACTTTTTATGCATTATTGTAGATTGTAAAGTATTTTGTTATAGAATTCTTCTTCTTCACCTTCTTTTTTGATGAAACACAACACTTTTACCATCGAGTTTTCTATTATATAATATTATATGTACACGGAGTATTATTTTTTTCACAATATCTTCACTTCTTTTTAATAGAATATAGGCTCATTTTGTGTATACTTTTTAAGAAATGTTTATTTAAATTAAATTATTACATAATTTATTTTTTTGGGTAAGATCTTATGATTCACGATCCAATTCTACAATCCGATCCTGTAAACACCTCCAACGATCCAACATAGAATCCCGATTTTAACAACCTCGATAGCATTATTGTTCAGGCTTAAAAATTAGATTATTTTTTAAATTTAATGATGTGATGTTTTATTAAAATATCGAAGTCAAGTCTCTTTTTCATTTATTCTCTAATAATCAACCAATCATCTTATGGACACATCACTGGGTTTAGAAAATAGATCTACAAAGTAGACTTGTATATCATTTTTCGTTTAATAAACAGGGATAAAAAAAAATACGGCGAACCTTTTCAATCCAATAAAATGGGTTTGAGAGTTTCTCAATAGGGTAAGATTAGGTTTGGAGATGAGAAATTATTCTAATGCGTGTATTATTGTCTTATTAATTTTTTTTCAAATGTATCATTTTTCTTAAAATGTGACAATAGGATATTTATACACTATTGTCTTATTAAACTTTTGACAAATGTGTCATTCTTAAAATGTAACGACAGGATATCATTTTATTGTCATACTATCATCTTATTACGTTTCGTAATGCTTCATATGAGACATTTTAATGTGAGATAGCACTTGTGGATTCATAAGAATATTTATGGGATTAAATGGTCCATAAGTCATAGATATAAGATTTAGGGAAATGCTTCTCTCACTACAAGAAAAGTGGGCTTAAAAGACGGAAGCATTTGCGACGGCACACTTGCCGTCTCAAAAAGTGACTTTTTGCGACGGCACAAATTGTTGTCACGAAAAATGTGAGTTTTTGCGATGGCGCAACTTGCTGTCTGGAAAAATATGAGTTTTTGCGACAACACAATTTGCTGTCGCGGAAAAATAGAGTATTTGCAACAGCAAAAAATGCTGTCGCGAAAAATAAGAGTATTTGCGATGGCATAAATTGCTGTCGCAAAAAAGAAGAGTATTTGTGACGGCAGAGATTGTTGTCCCGAAAAAATAGAGTTTTTGCGATGGCACCAGCTACAGTCGAAAAAAAAAATGTGAGCTTTTTGCGACTGTAATAGGCATTGTTGCAAAAAAAAAAGTATAAAAAAAATATTGTGGCTTTGAGACAGCTTCATATATATACAGTCACACAATGGTTTGAATAAATGCAACGGTATTTTTCTATCGTAAAAAAATAAAATAAAAAAAACGACGTCGTCTTACTCCTTTGATAAAACATTTCTCTTTTCACCCATTTTTTCATCTTTTTGTCTCTCTGTCTCTGTCTCTTTCTCTCTCTCTCTTCTTTTTCTCTCTCTCATTCATCACTCTTCTCTGTCTCTCTATGTCTCTCTCTGTTTCTCTCTTTCTTCTGTTTCTCTCTCTCACTCATCACTCTTCTCTGTCTATCTGTTTGTCTATTTCTCTCTCTTCTTTCTATCTCTCTGTCTGTTTTACTCATCTCTCTTCTCTCTCTCTCTCTCTCTCTCTCTCTCTCGCTCTCGCTCTCGCTCCCGTTCCCATCTCTCTTCTTTCTGTCTCTCTCTTTTCTATATCTCTCTATCGTTCATCTCTTTTCACTCTCTTTCTCTCTCTTTTTGTCTATATCTCGCTCATCTCTTGTTTCTCTTTTTTTTTTGTCTCTCTCTTTCTTTATCTCTATCTCTTTCTCTCTCTATCTCTCTGTCTCTCTCTCTCTCTCTTTCTCTGCTTGTCTGTTTGTCTATCTGTCTGTCTCTCTCTCTCCCCCACTATGTTCGCCTTGCTCACTCTCTCCCTTCCCTCTTCTCTATGTACCGAGCTCCCTCTCACTTATCTCTCTCTCTCACCACCCATCTCATCTACCATCTTCATCACTACTGCAAATGTCATTTCACTACCACCACTACTACCACTATTGCCACTCCACCTCTACGACTACCATTACTACCACCATCACCACCACTCACCACCACTACTGCCACTGCTACTACCATTACCTCTCCTCCACCACCACTACTCCATCTCCTCTACCACTACCACAACTTCACTACTAATCTGTTTTGCCATCACCACCACCACCATCACCTCTTATCCACCACCTTCACTACTACTGTCGCTCCCTCTTCTCTACCACAAAAAATTAGTTCTTGATTTTTAGTAACAAAAAAAAAATGGGCCACGGAAAAATATTTTCATTGACCACAAAAAATTAACTTTATTTTGACGGAAAATATTTTTCTTAAAATATTACTCCTACTTCTATTGAATTAAAAAAAAATTCATTAAAATAAAAAATGAAACAAATAAATTTTCAACCTTAGTAACTAAAAAAAATTGAAAAAAAAAAATCATTAACTACAAAAAAAAAAAAAAAAACTCACAAAATTTTTTTTTTTTTTTTTTGAGATGGGAAAGATTTGCCGTCGTAGAAAGTAATGAAAATTTTCTATATCCCACTCATTTTAGCCCATTCGCGCCCGTTTTCCCCAAAATCCCTAAAACCTTTCTGAAGCAAAATCCCCAAAACCCTTGAAGCAAAATTCCACCGGCATATTACGATCTCTCTCTCGCGACTACGACGACGGTGAACGGTTAACGCCGAGCAGCAAGCAACGACAGCTAGCAGCAGTCAGTATCAATCGTGCCTCTTTCACTCACTCAGCGAGTGACGACACCTGTATGCCCTCTCCTCTCTCTCTCTCTCTCTCTCTCTCTCTCTCTCTCTCTCTATAGATTTCTTTAAATTTCTCTCTGAATCCCAATCTTGAGCTTAAAAATGGCGACACAGAACGAATTCACAACTCTCGAGCTAATTAAACAACACCTCTTTGGCGAGCTCTCCTATTAGGAGGTCTGTCACGAATCTTAGCAACACCAGCTCGATTTTCACGTCATTTGATTGTAGGAGTAGTGTCAAAACTGAGGTTATGACTTCTCAATCTGATTCTCTCTTTTCACAAACCTCGAGTTGTGAATCTTCAAATGTAAAGAAGGAAACAGAGTAACTAGCAAGAAGAACAATTTTGTAGTTTCTAACATATAAGTTCTATGTTGTTGCAAACATTTTTTTTATTTTTTATTTTTAAAATTTTAATTTTAATTTCATGAACTACACTCACTTCATCTGCTACAAATCAATGCTCAAACAACAATTTTAGATATTCTTGTCACAAACACACAATTTTAGATGCTTCTGTAAATCTGGAATTTGAATATGGGTAATGATCATTTCAGGAGGTTGTTGGAAAATTTTAGATATTTTTATGATTTGTAATTTTTAACTTTTTCCTAGGGCCCAGTTTCAGTCTCCTTCCTTTACAATTTACCTTTTTTCTTTGTGCACTAAGTACATCTTCTTCTTCTTTTCTTCCCCTCTTTATGTTTTTGTGGGTTATTTTCGAGTTCATAACCAGGTGTATGTTTAATTTTCACAGAATTTGTTAATTCATTAAACTTCAGCAGATTAGGCCACAGTTTGCCAAAATTCAAGATCGAGGAGTTGTAACTGATAATCGAGTCTAAGGCCTAAAAGCATTGAAGACCGAGGATATTTTAAAAATGCTAAATTTTAGCAAGGCAAGAACTCAGCCACGATCAATAAGGGCTATGTCTTTAGGAGGTAAGATTTCCTTTCATTTTATTAATCTGTTAACATTTGAAATTTCTTCTCTGTTTAGATTATACATGTCATGTTTTTTAACCTCAAGAGTTTGAATCTATTAAATCTATGGCTTAAAAGTTAAAAAGTATAGTTTGTTCTCTTCAAAGTGTAGATGTTTTTGTTGGGCATGTCAATGAGAATAGTTGTCAGCTAACTACACATTGGCCTCGAGTTCTTTGATATATATATATATACAAACATACATATGCAGAGAATTTAATTGTGTTTTTATTACCTTGGCAGTTAGTTTTATAATAATCTTCTTATTTGATGGGGGTTTGTAGCTCATTTTGACCTTTACTGCTCATAGGTATAGATTATGTAGACCCGAAGAAGAAGAGCAATTTTGTAGGAAAAATTCTTTTGGCTGCTGCCCTTACAGCATTATGTATTCTTATGCTCAAACATTCTTCAAGATTTAACAGCCCAAGCCCAGTAACATCTTTATCCCTCTATTTCTATCATTGTATCTTCATTCGCTTCCTTTCTAAGGCTGTTTTTAAATCAAGGATTTTAAGAGATTTGTGGAGGGAAAGGAAAAGGGAAGGAAAAAGTGAATGAAACAGAAGCTAAATTTTGTTCACTTTTTTCCTCCACAAATGCCCACTGAAATTCTTGTTCCCAACATAGCCTAAAGATTTCTCAAGACAAGCTCAGAATATTGTGTCTCTCTAATTTTTTTCTCAATGAATTGAATCAAGTTGACCTTTCTTTTCTGTCATTTCATATTTAACACTTTCTTAAAATTTTCCCTTTCCAATTCTCCCACCATGAAATAGGAGTTACTCATGTCTTAATAATCGGAGGTGCTGGATATATTGGTTCACATGCCATACTTCGACTTTTCAAGGACTTGTATCGTGTAACTATAGTGGTACATCTCTCTCTTTCAAAAAGCTGTAATTATATTTTTTTTTTTTCTTAATTGTTTCAACCCTTGAATGCTACATGATTTAGATCTTCAACGAAAAGGATTCTCATGTAACAGGACAATCTATCTCGGGGAAACCTAGGCGCTGTAAAGAAGGTTCTACAAGAACTATTTCTAGAACCTGGGAGGCTTCAGTATATTTATGCTCACTTAGGGAATGCCAGGTGGTATCGTAATCACACTTTTTCAATGATATATATGTTTTCTTATTTATTGATCCATAAGCCATTTAACATGCATTATGTATCTTGCTTCCTTATATCAATGTTTCAGGTGAATAAAATATTTTCAAAAAATGCATTTGACGCTGTAATGCATTTTGCAGCTGTTGCATATGTTGGAGAAAGCACCCTTGATCCTCTGAAGTAAGTGTTTGATCTATTTCAAAAAATATTAGTTGAACTTGCATAAGCTTTTGCCATACAGCAATGTGGACACATTTACCAAATTATGCATTATCAGTCATACCAGGGGGATTTAAGAAGGTTATAGTTGGTGGAAGGAGAAGGTAGATTTTTGCTTTGGTTGAAACCTTGACATGTGACAAATGCCATCATGTGGGTCTTAATATGGATAAAGAGATAAATATATGATGTGTTGATCAGTATTGCCCAAAACTTCATTGCAGCTGACCCAAGGCTTCCTTTGAGAGTTAGCTAAAAATCTAGCTTGTTTGTCACATTCATAGCTTTGTATGGCTTTTTTTATGGCCGTTAAGAGTGGCCAAAGTGGGCTTTTTGGTGAGTAATAGGTTTGCTGAATGAGCTAAAATTTTTTATTTTTGTAATAGTAAAAATGGTTTGTTTGGAATATCCCTACCTTTTTTTGGCTTTTCTAATGGCTTTTAAGAGTGGGTAAACTGGGCTTTTCGTGGGAAATAGGTTTTCCAAATGAACTAAAGCTTTTTTATTTTAATAGCAAAATAGGCTGCTGGCTTTTAAACTATAGCCAAACGAAACCTAAGACTGAAATTCATAGTATTGTGAGAGGAAGATATCATATCAGATGTGTCTTACCTATAAGGCGTATGGATGCCCTTGACTTTTTAGACTCTAGTCTTGCAGTGTTTTATATAGTTATCCTGTTCAGGATATTATCATGATCTTATTAGCTAATTATCCTTGATATTATAAGAATGAGTTGTTGGTTACTCAAGCGACTCTCTTGTTTAGGAGTTAGAGCCGGATTTCACTCTAGGCAAACTAATTAAAAACTTAGAATTCGAGGTGTTAACACCCCAAAATCATCAAACAGCGTCGAATTAGCAGGGAACTTGGCACACACGACCCCCTGGGCACGAGAGACTTGTGGGAGAAGACAGGACTCGAATCGGGTTCCCGGTTTGGGAGGTAGAGTCGGATTTTACTCTAGGCAAACTAATTCCTTAAGAAACTTAGAATTTGAGGTGTTGACGCCCCAAAATACCAAACGGCGTCGGATTAACCCAAAACTTGGCACACATGACCGCCTTGGTAAGAGAGACTTGTGGGAGAAGACAGGACTTGAATCAGGTTCTCGGTTTGGGAGTTATAGCTGGATTTCGGTCTAGGCAAACTAGTTCCTTAAGAAACATAGAATTTGAGGTGTTGACACCCCAAAATCACCAAACGGCGTCGGAGTAACATGAAACTTGGCACACACGACCGCCTAGGCATGAGAGACTTGTGAGAGAAGACGAGAGTCGAATCGGATTCCCAGTTTCGGAGTTAGGGCAGGATTTCACTCTTAAAAAACAAACTAGTTTCTTAAGAAACTTAGAATTTGAGATATTAATGCCCCAAAATCACCAAACGGCATCGAAGTAGCACGAAACTTGGCACACACGACCGCCTAGGCAAGAGAGACTTGTGGGAGAAAACGGGACTCGAATTGGGTTTCCGGTTTGGGAGTTAAAGCCAGATTTCACTCTTAAGAAACAAACTAGTTTCTTAAGAAACTTAGAATTTGAGGTGTTAATGCCCCAAAATCACCAAACGGCATTGGAATAGCACGAAACTTGGCACACACAACTGCCTAGGCATGAGAGACTTGTGGGAGAAGACGGGACTTGAATCGGGTTCCCAATTTGGGAGTTAGGGCTAGATTCCACTCTAGGCAAACTAATTTCTTAAGAAACTTAGAATTCGAGGTGTTAACGCCTCAAAATCACCAAACGGCGTCAAAGTAGCACGAAACTTGGCACACACGACCGCCTAGGCACGAGGTACCTGTGGGAGAAGACAGGACTCGAATCGGATTCCCAATTTCGGAGTTAGAGCCGGATTTCACTCTTAAAAAACAAACTAGTTTCTTAAGAAATTTAGAATTTGAGGTGTTAATGCCCCAAAATCACCAAACGGCGTCGGAGTATCATAAAACTTGGCACATACGACTGCCTAGGCACGAGAGACTTGTGGGAGAAGATGGGACTTCAATCAAATTCCCGGTTTGGGAGTTAGAGCCAGATTTCACTCTAGGCAAACTAGTTTCTTAAGAAACTTAGAATTTGAGGTGTTAATGCCCCAAAATCACCAAACGGCGTCGAAGTAGCACGAAACTTGGCACACACGACCGCCTAGGCACGAGAGACTTGTGGGAGAAGATGGGACTCGAATTGGGTTCCCAGTTTGGGAGTTAGAGCCGGATTTCACTATTAAGAAACAAACTAGTTTCTTAAGAAACTTAGAATTTGAGGTGTTAATATCCCAAATCACCAAACGGCGTTGGAGTCGCATGAAACTTGGCACACACGACCGCCTAGGCACGAGAGACTTGTGGGAGAAAACGGGACTCAAATCAGGTTCCCGATTTGGGAGTTAGAGCCGGATTTCACTTTCAAGAAACAAACTAGTTTCTTAAAAAATTAGAATTTGAGGTATTAATGCCCCAAAATCAGCAAACGGCGTCGGAGTAGAACGAAACTTGGCACACACGACCGCCTAGGCACGAGAGACTTGTGGGAGAAGACGAGACTCGAATCGAGTTCCCGATTTGGGAGTTAGGGCCGGATTTTTCTCTAGGCAAACTAGTTTCTTAAGAAACTTAGAATTCGAGGTGTTAACGCTGCAAAATCACCAAACGGCGTCGAAGTAGGAAGAAAGTTGGCACACATGACTACCTAGACACGAGAGACTTGTGGGAGAAGACGGGACTCGAATCGAATTCCCGGTTTGGGAGTTAGGGTTGGATTTCACTCTAGACAAACTAGTTTCTTAAGAAACTTAGAATTCGAGGTGTTAATGCCTCAAAATCACCAAACGGCGTCTAAGTAGCACGAAACTTGGCACACATGACCGCATAGGCACGAGAGACTTGTGGGAGAAGACGAGACTTGAATCGGGTTCCCGGTTTAGGAGTTAGAGCCGGATTTCGGTGTAGGCAAAATTATTTACTTAATTATCTTTGTAATTGTACAATAGTTAAATTTTTATGTTTTTTTGTAATTAGCATATTAATAATTTTGCCTATAAACGGCTATAAAGGTTCAAAAGGCCAAAAGGTTCAAAAATTCCAAGTGGAAGATATTCAAATTTGTAATGATGGAGTGGAAGATATTCAAATTGGTAATGATGGAAGTACAACGGCTATAAACGGATATAAATTCAAATGAATACAACGGCTATAAATGACTATAAACGGCTATAATTTTCATTATATATACCAAAGCCTCTAATGTAAACAAGTAACAAAAAACCTGAAAATATTTTTTGATCTATAATCGCTCACATCTATTCTCGGAAATTATACACTGAGCCTTATAGCTTTAAGCCCATCTTTCTTGTGTGAGGTTTACAGAAAAACCAAAGCTTCATTTTTATATCTATCTCTGAGAGATAATTCTTGTAGCTGTCTGTGAAAGCAAAAATACCATTTCATCTTGTAAAAGTGTTGCAAACACTTTGTTCTTGAAATCTTGAGAGTGATTGTGAATCACCTAAGATTTGCAAGGGTTTGGGCTTATGAAGTCTATGTAAAATCCGTGAAGGATTGCTCCAATTGTAAAGAGGTTGCTAGCACCCTTGTGAAGCTAGAAGATAGTGGAAAATCTCAAGTGAAGCTTGAGGAGTGGATGTAGGCTTGGTTGAAGCCGAACCACTATAAATCTATTTGTCTCATCTTCCCTAATCTCTTTACTTTCCTACTACTGCTATATTTATCTAATATTCATGTGCTAATCATTTGATTTACGTTGTATGTTATTTATACTTCATTGTTATTTTGCTTGATCATTTACTGCTAAGTTCATTATTGTGCTTATTAATAATTTGTTATACTAGTAGTTAATTTTATTAGGATATTATTAATTTTAATTTGTAGAAACCTAATTCACCCCCCCTCTTAAGTTGCTTTTTGGGTAACAATTGGTATCAGAGCCTGGGGCTCTTGTTTAGATTTAACAATCTTGAGCTTTTGATCCATAGCAACCATGTATTCTACTTACTCTAATGTAGGACAAGCTAGCAATAGGCCACCTCTCTTTGATGGTAGTAATTACATTCATTGGAAAGAAAAAATGACTTTGTATCTTCAAGCTACCAATTATGCTTTGTGGCTCATTATCACTAAAGGTCCTGAAATCCCTACCAAGGTAGTAGACCATATCAATGTGCCTAAACTTGAGGATGAATTTGATGAGCGTGATTATAAACTCCTTCAAGCTAATGCTAAAGCCAAGCTTATTCTTGTGTGTGGACTAGATGCAAATGAGTACAATAAAAGTTCTAGGTGTATTACTGCTAAAGAGATTTGGGATAAAGTTGAAATCACCTATGAAGGAACTAGCCAAATAAAAGAGTCTCGGATTGACATGTTTATTCATGATTATGAACTCTTTATTATGGAATCATTTGAATCTATTTTTGAGATGTTTTATAAATTTACCGATATTATTAATACTCTAAAATGTCTTGGTAAATCTTATACTAATGATGATTTTGTAAGAAAAATACTTAAGTCTTTGCCAAATGAATGGGAAGCTAAGGTTACAGCTATCCAAGAAGCAAAAGACTTGACAAAATTAGGCATTGAAGAACTCCTAGGCTCACTCATGGCTCATGAACTTTCAATGATAGATGGCAGCAAAAAGGAAGCCATTTGGGGAGAAAATGATGAAGTAGCCAACCTGTGTCTCATGGCTCTTGAAGAAGAAGAATCCACTCAAGATGAGGTAATTTCTAATTATGTAGAACTTGAAAGTACTTTCAATGAATTACATGACATATTTAGAAACGTTTGTGTTAAGAATTCTAAATTAAAGAAATTAGTTACTTCTCTTTCAAATGATGTGGGTGTTTTAAAAATGAAAAATGCTACTTTGAAAAATGACTTTACGTCTATTGCCAATGAGAAAAACATTTTGAAAAACAATGTTGAGGATTTAAACAAAACTCTTGAAAATTTTGTAAAAGAAAAAGAAAATCTCAATAAGCTTCTTGGAAATAAAAGATGTGTTTTTGACAAAGTAGGCATTGATTTTGATCCTCCTAAACCTTTTATGAGCTTAAATGTTCTTGAGACTAATCCCCATGGACCCAAGAAAGTATGGGTACCAAGAAAGAAATCAAGATATTTTGTAAGTGGAATCTCAAAGAACACCAAGGACTTCGAGAGGAAATGCACAACAAGAGTGTTCAATCTAAAGAGCAAAATCAACTCCTACAAGAAGAAGAATGATGAAATGAAAATCACCAAGATGAACAATAGAGGTAATGTATGGGTGAAGATTCCAAAGAGGTAAATAAAGGTATAACTCCTAACATACATTTAAGCTTAAAGTTCTATATTCTTTAAAGTGTGATTCGTGAACAATAGGTTGTGTCTAATCGTTGCTTCCATGTAACCTAATGGTACTAAGTTTGCTAAGTCATGTTCTGCTAGTTTCTTTCAAACATTCATTGAACTCAAAAATGAGAATTATATTATTTTGATAAATGTCTATTAGAATATGAATGATTCATGTATTCATTAACATTTTATATCATGTCATCCATTGCTATGAAAAAGAGATAAGAAGTGATAAATTTTTTTGTGAGCATACTTTTCACATCTTATATATGACTTCATACTAATATATTAATTCCTTTTTAAGTCATATCTTTGTAGAATCAATTTTGATGTCATGACATGTTTTTGAGATGTATACTATCTATATTTTTAATTCTACATTTGTGATCTCAAGAATATGCTCAATATGAAATTTTCATGCTTATATGCTTTACATTGGAATATTTGAATGAGTTGTGAAATTCCTTGATTATGATCCATCAACAATGTCTAAATGAAAAGAAGTATCATACGTTTGTAGAGACATTGCATCTATCCTATTGAATATCTTTTGAATATGGATTATATTGGCATACATCTCATGAAATGCTTTTGATTGATAAATTGTTGAATTAATTGTTTATAACATTCATGTTGTGTTCCATATTGAGTAAAATGTTTTATCACACTTGAGTATGTGGATTGAATTGATGAAAATGCCTCTTGATAATGTTATGTAATTAAATGAGATTGTTGCATCATTTTTTAATAAAACAAAGAGTATAACACTATATTCTTATGCATATTATGTTATGTGCTACAACTTGAAAATTCTGAAAAATAACATTCCAAACTTTTGTTTGATCATTGAATTATTTTTCACTTTTTGAGTTTGTGATAAGAAGTGATATTTTTATTGAGTAATAGTGATTGTTCTATGAATTCTATATTTACACAAATCACATTAGAAAATGGTAGCACCAACTTAGGGAGAGAAATCATTTTGCTAACATACTTGTTAAACCCTTTTGAGATGAACTCCTCATGAAAGAAAATTGAAGATTGAAAAACTTCCATCTCTTGAACCTAACGTATGCCTCATATACTCTCTTAAGCTTTTGAGGTAAAAATTCTATCTTATATCCTTTGAGCTAATACTGTTATTACTTTGATATAAAAAAGATTGATTATGCTTCATATGATTTGCAATGTATACTCTTTGATGATACTCTTGCCTAAAAATCATGTCTATGCTTAAAATATGTGTTATATATTGAAATTCATGATTTTTCTTGGCATATGGATTGCTATACCTTGAACATGCTTCATTTTTTGGATTACATTAGCTGCATGAGATTATATTGAGTTTAACCTATTATGAGCAATATTTGTTATTCTACATAATGTTTGAGCTATGATTGTTAAATCTTCTAGATTGCATATTGGTATCCTTGGTAGATTGCATATTGGTATCATTTTGCCATCCTTATTGGTAACATTTGGCATCCTATTTGATATTATTGAGGAGAACATTTCGGTTATGAGCTTTCATTGTTTATATCTCCTATTGATTTTGCCAAATGAAACAAGGGGAAGAATTTAAACTTGATTAGTTTTAAAAAAAATAAATAAATAAAGTCCCCTCAGATTCTATTCTATTTTTGATATCACACTTATGAGCTTGCACCTCACATATTTTTTTTAATTATCTTGTATAAAATCTGTATGCTCTTGCCAGAAATTAATTGTTAGATCATGCTCAAATCGATTGTTAGATCATGCTCAACTGCTTCACATATACTTTAAGTTTAATTTCTGCTGGTATTATTTTATTATTTTATTTTATTTTTTTATTTTGCTATTAGGCTTAATTATTTTTATTTTTATTTTTATTTTTATTTTTATTTTTATTTTTATTTTTATTTTTATTTTTTCTCCTTATTATTTTTTTGTTTGGACTTACTTTTCTTCTTTTTTTTTTTTTTTGCTTTTTAATTTCATTTTTCAGTACTTAAACATAAAAACAAAAACAAATTAAAATACAAATATGTACATAAAAAAAAACACCCTTTATTTTTTTACAACCACACGCCGATCAAAATAAACATTAAAAAAAAAAAACAACAACAACAACACCCTTCATTTTTTTCCGGTCATACGCCGATCTTACTTACTCGCTTCTTCCATCGTTTTCTTCTTCTTTTTATCATCTTGGGCGACCCTTGACACCCCTGCCCCGTGCTTTCGTCGAGAGCAACGACTCCCTACTAACTATTAAAGGCCAAGAACGACATTGCTCCAAATCGGGCCATAGAGGTGGTCTTCCGTTTAAGCTCTTCATTTTCGGCTTCAGTGCGCCTATTTCTGCTCGCGCATCCTTGTACATGCGCTGGAGCAGAGAGAGTTGGGCATTGACCTGGTGGAGCTCACTCGTTCTGTTCTGCAGTCGATGTGCCAATTTTGTGACTGCAGTCACCGTCTTCATACAAGACGTCAGTGCGAAATGATTGGCTTCTATGTCAGATTGAGCTGCCATGATTTGCTCAATCGACATCATAGGAAGGTTAGAAAGAGGAATGACAGGAAGAGTAGGCGTTGGGGCACTCGGCTTAGCAGCGCTTGAGGGGTCATTCAGGTTCGGAAAGAGAGTAAGGGGACGGGACGAGGCCATGTAGCGGGAGAGAGAGATGTACTCGAAAAGAGGGTCGTTTTTGGCAGCCTTTCTACTCTGCTCAGTCTCTCTGTTTTGTCTTTCGAGGAAGCGGAAGATCAAAGAGAGTGATGCAGAAGAGATAAAAGAAGAGATAGAATCGAATGAGGAAGAAGAAGGCGAAGAGAGTAATTAAGAAGAAGACGGAGGAGAAGACGACAAGAGGGAGAGAGAGCCGAGGCAGCTGATTGACTGATTGACCCATCTCGCTTTTGTCGATCGGCTGACGCAAAAGCGAGGACGCGTGTTCGACGTGATTTTCGACCAAAAAAAAAAGAGAGACGCGGGCGAATCTTATATATATATATATATATGTATGTATATATATGTTTTGATTATCTATTTTTTGATGTCATTTATCACTATCATTTTCCTTCTCCTCCTCCAGATTCTGAGCCATAATTTCCTTTTGATAATGTCACAGGGGGAGAAAATTATATAATGTTATGTATTATGGTATTATTTTCAAACTAATATGATGTTATGTATTTATAGTTTAATATCTTGATCGTATATCATGTTGTTGATTAAAGCTTATTTATTACACATGTGCTAACCTATGTATTTAGGAATGAATTCAGGGAGCATGACTTGAGGGGGAGCCTTTCTTACTCCCAAATCAAATCAAAACAAAACATCATTGTGTGTCATCATCAAAAAGGGGAAGATTGTTAGACTTATTTATTTTGATGATTTATTTAATTATGTTTTAATTTATTTGAAAGAGAAAAATAGAATCTAAAATTTATTTTGATGATTTATTTAATTATATTTTAATCAAAATTTATTTTGATAATTTATTTGAAAAAGAAAAATAGAATCAAAATTTATTTTGATGATTTATTTGAAAGAGAAAAATAGAATCAAAATTTACTTTGTCCCATTATTTCTCCCCTAAACCTTTATCCTAAATGTTGTTAGAATGTATTTAATATTTGCTTAAATCAGGAGTTCAAATAGCTCAAAAGGCCAAAAGGTTCAAAAGGTTCAAGTGGAAGATATTCAAATTAGTAATGATGGAAGTACAACGGCTATAAATGGCTATAAAGGTTCAAAAGGCCAAAAGATTCAAAAAATTCAAGTGGAAGATATTCAAATTTGTAATGATGGAGTGGAAGATATTCAAATTGGTAATGATGGAAGTACAACGGCTATAAACGGCTATAAATTCAAATGAATACAACGGCTATAAATGACTATAAACGGCTATAATTTTCATTATATATACCAAAGCCTCTAATATAAACAAGTAACAAAAAACCTGAAAATATTCTTTGATCTATAATCACTCACATCTATTCTCAGAACTTATACACTGAGCCTTATAGCTTTAAGCACATCTTTCCTGTGTGAGATTTACAGAAAAAACCAAAGCTTCATTTTTATATCTGTCTCTGAGAGATAATTCTTGTAGCTTTCTGTGAAAGCAAAAATACCATTTCATCTTGTAAAAGTGTTGCAAACACTTTGTTCTTGAAATCTTAAGAGTGATTGTGAATCGCCTAAGATTTGCAAGAGTTTGGGCTTGTGAAATCTATGTAAAATCTGTGGAGGATTGCTCCATTTGTAAAGAGGTTGCTAGCACCCCTGTGAAGCTAGAAGATAGTGGAAAATCTCAAGTGAAGCTTGAGGAGTGGATGTAGGCTTGGTTGAAGCCGAACCACTATAAATATGTTTGTCTCATCTTCCCTAATCTCTTTACTTTCCTACTACTGCTATATTTATCTAATATTCATGTGCTAATCATTTGATTTACCCTGTATATTAGTTATACTCCATTGTTATTTTGCTTGATCATTTACTGCTAAATTCATCATTGTGTTTGTCAATAATTTGTGATACTAGTAGTTAATTTTATTGGGGTATTATTAATTTTAATTTGTAGAAACCTAATTCACCCCCCTCTTAGGTTGCTTTTTGGGTAACACTTGTAATTTTAGTTTATGTTATTTTGAATTATGAACAACATTATGTATTTAACCATTATATATGTATTATGGAACATTATGTAGTGGGGTAAATTTGTTGATGTGTAGTTATGAATGCAAGAATATTTTTATTATGGAGAAATTATTTTTTCTATACAGGAATTTTTATATTATTATGCAATTATTGGCTTCTTTTTCAATTGTTTTTCATTTATTACAGGTAATTTTAAAAAATTTAATAATTTTATTATTGGTTCTTTTTTTTTTTTTTTTTGTGACAGCACCATACCATCGCAAAAAATATTTGACCATTGGCGACAGTGGGCATGCCGTTGCAAAAAAACAAAACCATTCACGACAGCATTTTTTACGGTCTCAAATAAAACTTTTAGCGATGGTAAAACGGTGCCGTCGCAAAAGGTCTTACTTTTTTACATATTATATGTGTCAGTAAATTGCCGTCGCAAAAGGTAACAATTGTCGTCGCTAAAAAAAGGCGACGGTAAGGTTTTTGCAACACCCTCTGTTGTGACCTCCCATTTGCCGTCGCTAAAAGTCATTTGCCGTGGCTAAAACATTTTTGAGACGGCGTTAAGAGTATTAGCGCCGGCACCGTGCCGTCGCAAAAAATCAAAATTTTTGTAGTGTCTCTAGTCCAAATAGGATTGGAGGGTGTTGTTGGGCCTTTGTGGACCCACTACAGAGCCTTATCAATGATCCAAACCGTTCAATGTGTAAGGTTTGTTGAGTATTTCATCCCTGTAAAAAATCATACTAATCGGATATCGATAGCTACTGATGATCTTCAATGCGGGTTCCTAATGGGCCCACAGAGGCCCAATAGCACTGTCCAGTTGGGTATCCCAACTAGATAGGCCGTCTCCTAGGATTTATTAGTAAATACTCTAATAAAAAAAGCCCAACAAGGTTTGGGTTGGATATGATGAGAATAATCTCATTCTACACCCCGACCCGATTATGCATTTTATTAAAAAAACAATCTCATTTTTTAATAAATTTTTATTTTTTTTTAATGATATAAAAGGTTACAAATATATTAAGTAGTCAATTCTTATCTCCCACTAATCTAATAATGGCCTTGTTTGAAAAGTTAACTATTTTGGGTAAAATAGTTGTGTTTGGAAGTTGGTTGGATTTCTTTTTATAGTTGATTTAATGGTTGTGAGAGAAAAAAATAAAAAGATTATGAGTTGGATATGACATTTTATCTTATTAATTATTTTAACCTATTTTATATTTTAAGAAATTATTTTAACCTAACATTCTTTCCAAATACCTCCAATATGTGATTATTACCACAAATCAACAATACGTATGGAATAATGATACCACCGTGTAACATTACTGTTAGATTCAATTAGAGGTGTTCAGCGGATATTTCGATTCGTCCAAATCGATTAAATCAAATCGATCCGTTGCATTTTGGACAACTGACAAGCAGACATTTGCGGATTGATTTTTTCCAATCCACCTGGTTTTGGACGGATGGCGGATTTGAGATTATTTTGGCCACAACTAAACCGTCAAACCATGAGCACTCCTAATACTTTGTAAAATTTTGTGTTTTCAATTTGTTTAGATATTTTGTTTGTATTTTCAATTGAAAAGAGTTTAGATATTCTGTTGTGTTTTTAATTTGTTTTCAACTTGAAAATCCTTTTATCAAATTACCAGTGTTGATATTTAATATTTTTGTGTGGAAAATATAAAGCTTAATTTTGTCATTTTTAAAAAAATCTAATTAAATAGTTTTTGAATAAAAAAAAGCAGTAATGAAATAATTTTGATAATGCATGATTTTCTTATACATACATTATTGGTATTTGACAATTTACTTGATAATTTTTTAATTATGTTGAATTGGATTGTTATCCCAAAAAAAATGTTGATAAATTGTTGTATTATGTTCAAAATTTATAAAAGTTTAACCGTCAAACCGATTTGCATCTATCTATTAATCCGCTCAATTTGCATCCGCCAATCCGGCAAATGGATGCGGATTGATTTTTTTTTCTATCCATCAATCCGGTGGACAAATGGCAGATTGGAGATTTTTCGACTGCAACCAAACCACGAACACCCTTAGATTCAATATTTCTAAAGATTGACTTCCAAAATTTTTTATGGGACGCTGTGGTGGTGACAAGATTGAAGATTGATTATGAGTTATTTTGAAAAGTTAGTTAAAAGTTGATTTTTTATTTTTTTTTTTAAAAAAATATATAAAAATATAGAGATGATATAACCTAAAAAATAAAAATAAAAAACCTAAAAAATTAATTTTTAACCATTTTATCAAAATAAGCCTATGTATGGGTACATATGATGGTGGCTGATTATTTTGAATTGTAAAAGACAGTACGCGGCGAAAGCTTTGAATCGGCGTAGTATGTCCGAGTTTCTCCCGTGTTTAACTACCATGCTCAATTGTCACCTCATTAGTATGATAAATTTATATTATTTATTGCACTCGATATATTTTTTGTAATTATCATTTTTAATATATTTTAATTAAAATTTACTGTTAGACCCGTTAACGATTTAATGAAAAATTAAAATATTCTTATATTTTTATTATTTATCTAAAAGATAAAGTACATTTTAATCCCTATGTTTTATTTTATATGTGATTTATCCTATTAAAATTTAAAAATGAGCATATAATCTCTTATGTATGTCACATATTTTACACTTGTTGTTAAGTTAAAGAGAATGTTAACAGTGCATTTCAGTTTACAAACCACAAGAGGGTTATATGATCATTTCATACATTAAGAGGGTAAACTGCGAGAAATTTTTGTATGCGGATGAAGTATATGCCATATGATATCTTCTACTATTGTGAATTTGTGATTGACTTTCATAGTACGATCCATTACATTTATGTTAAGTGTTTGGGGAACAATAGTGTGCATATATATTTATGATTAGTGAAAGGTAGTATCACGTGGTACCCTATTAGCATACAAAAATTTCTCGTAAATCGCACATAACCCAAATCACAGAGTAAAGTAAAATTTGTCCTATCATATATATAGCATTAAAAATAGTGTTTACCCTCAATTTTTTTTCTCAAATATAAAAGTTGACTCTCTGTTTATTTATTTATTATCAAATTAAGTTTCTTATTCATATAAATATAGTCAATACTGATAATCCTACATCAATTAGTTTTAAGCTAATCAAATAGAGCCAAAGAACAATTGGCTATTCAAATTTTGTTTAAAAAATTAAAAAGCTTCAAAATATATTCAAGATTGACTTATTCATTTAACGAGTCGAGTTTAAATAAATTTTGAACAAGTCAAATATGAATCGAGCTTAAATTGTAATAACATGTTTACAATTGACTTATTAATCAATATTTATTATATCCAATTTAAATTGAAGTATTTGGTGACAGGTCCCTCACACTAATAGCTTCATGCAAACATGACGGGGTAATGTGCTTTGCTGCCATAAGTGTAACGCCCTGAAATATTGCAATAAAGACAACTCATATGCGGAATAAATATATAAAAAAAACAACATAAGTTCATATATCAGAGTTCACTGTTTAGCAAACAATTAAATGTCATATAGGCTTCCATCTTTCCAAGACATTGCTTGGTTACACAAATAGAGTCTCGCTCATTACATATTAAGCCTTGGCTTTACAATAACACTCATGCACACATAAAGCATAATAAGGAAACTCTTGCTTCCCGGTGGTCCATCCATACTATTGCCTTGGAGGTAACATCTCACCTGCACCTGAAAATGATATTCCCGTATAGGGTGAGCTAACAGCCCAGTAGAAATACACTAAACCAGCTATGAACAATGACTAAAAGATTAGTATTTGATAGATGGTCAATACTGATACATCCACTTATATCACATTACAGTTTTATGACATACAAGTCCATATTACTTTTCATTTTCCATTTCTTACTCATTTCTCAACTCATAACCATGACTCAGAACCTAGCCAAGCAACTTATGTGAGGCAGTAACTCATATTAGACATTTTCCCATTTCACAACAGATAAGCATATTAGCTATATCAACACATCAACAGATAAGTACAAGAGCTATATCACACTTCCAAAGATAAGCATATGAGCTGTATCAACATATCAATAGATAAGCATATGAGCTGTATCTACGGAGTCCATCCCCTATCTTCTCCCAAACAGCATCCGGTTTAGAGGTCCATCCCCTATCTTCCCCTAAACCGTGGAGTACATCCCCTATCTCCTCCAACACAACTCATTGCATATAAACAATTATTATACACATCATCAATCAATACATAAAGTTAATGTATTCTTTCAACCGTCATACTCAATGACACATGCCATTGATTAGTTTTCGTTTGCCTAATTATCATGCATTGTCTACAACAATCAAGACTATCCTCCACCGATAGCCAAAAGCAGTTATTTCTAAACAGAAAATAAATGCACCAAATGGATATAAATCAACATTTCAACTAGGTGAGCAGTAAATTGTCCCACTACATCCTTTAGCCCCGTACACCTCCAATTCCAACAATTTCAATTTCCTTTCTCATTTCTCAAATTAATTTATCAATGTAATTAAGGCATTATTCCCATAAATTACATAACAACCCTAAGGTTCTATTTTCATCAATGTTTCAACATTAATCCATTTCTCTAAGCCAAACATGCATATAAGTTTTATATATTTAAAACCCTAACTTTTGTAAAATTTCATAAAGGCCCAAACTTTCTGAAAATTACATAACAACTTCCAACATATCAAAATACCAAAATTTAAAGACAAAGCTCATAAGGAGGAGTAGGATATCCCTACCTCAAATTCGGAGCTCAAATGGAGAAGATGAAAAGAGTTGAAACTCGATCTCCACCACACACCCACAAAGCCCTCGAGAAATTACACAACTTTGGCGAAGGAACTATGGCCAAAATCCCAATGGAACTATGGCCAAAATCCAGCTCGGCACAACTAAAATTTATAACTCGAGCTCGGCTCGTAATGGCTCATTAAACCAAGAAAGAACCATAGAAGCTGATAAGCTAACCCTCTGCACTTGCACTTATATAGAAGTTTGTCCACCTTAAAATGTATCTTGTAATCGATGTGGGACTTCCAACAAGCACACCAAACGACGTCGTTTGGCACAATACTTTTGTCCACTCTTTGAGTCCCACATCGCTGAGAGAGGAAACATTTTTGTGTCCAAATACTTATAAAGTGGTGAATTGCGGACATAGATCAAGTAACTTCGAATGCATTATGAATTTTTGTTTTGAGGGGCGCTGCCCCTCAACCCCGCCAGGGCGTTGCTCTTGGACCCGCCAAGGGGCGTTGCCCCCTGGACCCCCGCGAAGGGGCGCTGCCCCCTTGACCCCCGACCAAGGGGCTGAGCCCCCTGGACCCCCGACTGTCCCAGTCGAAGTAGCTAAACATAAAAGAAGGATTGAAACCGGGATTGCTACAACCTCCCCACCTTAGGAAATTTCGTCCCCGAAATTAAGTGCAAGTTTTTGAAAAACAAGTTTTTCTCCGTTTTAAACAATGTTACATTTCAACATTAAATAACTCGACCCATTACCGGTCATTTCATCTCTTGTAAAGAGGCACTTTATAACAAATACATTTAACATGCATTCCCTTTCCATTTCAACCATTTCCAACATACATGGTTTACAATTTATATCATATTCCAACTTCATGATATATCTCCAGTGCTACAATATCGCCAACATATACAATGTTACATTAAACTTCCATTTTGAGACAAGTTTTAAAATACTTCCATTAAACCAAAACATACACCATGTTTTACAACCTAAGATACATTCAATACTCTTAAGGTCCAATAATACAGCAAAACATACAATACATGCTTAAACATCTACAAATAGGTCCGGATATTTCTCTCGGACCTCCAACTCACGTTCCCAAGTGGCTTCCTCCACTCCATGATGTTTCCACAAAACCTTTACCAAGGGAATGGTCTTGCCACGCAGGACTTGATCCCGCCTATCCAAGACCCGAACCGGTCTCTCTTCATACGAGGCATCCTCATTTACCTCTAAGTCGGTCCAATCCAATACATGTGATGGATCCGGCTCATACTTCCGAAGCATACTCACATGAAATACGTCATGAACTCCGGACAACTGCGGCGGCAAAGCCAAACGATAGGCAACCTCGCCAAACCTCTCAAGGATCTCAAAAGGACCAATAAACCGAGGGGATAACTTCCCACTCTTCCCAAACCTCATCAATCCCCGCCTAGGTGATATCTTTAGAAAGACATGATCACCCATCTCAAACACCAAAGGTCTCCTCCTACGGTCAGCATATGACTTCTGACGACTCTGCGTTGTAATAAGCCTCCTACGGATAAGCTCAACCTTCTCCGTTGTTTCCCTCACCAACTCCGGACCCAACAAAGGTGCATCACCCACCTCAGCCCAACAAACTGGAGACCTACACGGTCGGCCATACAAGGCCTCAAACGGTGCCATACCGATGCTAGACTAGAAACTGTTGTTGTAGGCAAACTCCACCAGTGGCAAGTGCCTCTCCCACGTCCCACTAAAGTCAAGGACACAACCCCGAAGCATATCCTCAAGGATCTGAATAGTACGCTCGGACTGCCCGTCAGTCTGAGGATGGTAAGCTGTACTAAAGGTCAACTTAGTGCCCAAGGCACTCTGCAAACTCTGCCACAACCTAGCAGTAAAATGAGGATCTCTATCTGAGACGATCGTCACTGGGACTCCGTGCAACCTCACTATCTCCCGAATATACAAGTCGGCAAGATGATCTACCGAATCTCTCACGCGCATAGGAATGAAATGCGCCGACTTAGTCAACCGGTCTACAACCACCCAAATAGCATCACTACCCCGCTGAGTCCTTGGAAGACCTACAACGAAGTCCATAGTGACATGCTCCCACTTCCACTCGGCAATAGGCAAGGGTTGCAACAAACCCGCTGGCCTCTGATGCTCAGCCTTCACTTGCTGACAAGTAAGACACTTAGACACAAAAACTGCCACATCTCTCTTCATACCCCGCCACCAAAACTGGCGACCCAAACCCCGATACATCTTGGTGCCTCCCGGATGCACCGCAAGGCGCGAATGGTGAAACTCTCGGAGTACCTCCTCTCGGCAAGACTCTGGCACAAACAGACGGTCTCGGTATCTCACACTCAGGTCGGGATACACCGTCAAACCCTTCTCAACTTTCTCACTGGAGATCTTCTCTCGGAGGGATTCTACCTCAAGGTCACCTCTCTGTGCTTCTAACACTCGAGTCACAAGTGTAGGCTGCGCAACAATAGAAAACAAGGTCGCAGCCTCAACAGATTCGTCCAGATGCAAACCAAACTCGCCAAGTGCCCCCAACATCTCCCACTCCCGGATGGCTACACAAGCTACATCACTAATGGATTTTCTGCTAAGGGCATCGGCCACAACATTGGCCTTTCCCGGATGATAATGCAACTCGAAGTCGTAGTCCTCAATAAACTCCATCCACCTCCTCTGCCTCAAGTTCAAGTCTTTCTGTGTAAACAGATATTTCAGACTCTTATGATCCGAGAACACCTCGAATCTCCCACCATAAAGGTAGTGCCTCCAGATTTTCAAGGCGAAGATCACTGCTGCTAACTCTAGGTCATGTGTAGGGTAATTCTTCTCGTATATTTTCAATTGACGTGAGCCATAAGCTACCACTTTCCCCTCTTGCATCAACACACAACCCAAACCCTCTCGTGAGGCATCACAATAAACCGCATAACTCAACCCTCTCTCCAGAATAATCAAAACCGGAGCGGTGGTCAATCTAACCTTCAACTCTTGGAACGACTTTTCACAAGTCTCACTCCATACAAATTGGACTCCCTTCCGAGTCAGTCTAGTCAACGGTGAAGCTAATCTGGAGAAATCCTTCACAAACCGGCGGTAATACCCAGCTAGTCCCAGAAAACTGCAGATCTCAAACACACTCTTAGGCTGTGCCCAATCCTGCACTGCCTCAGTCTTGGATGTATCAACAGACACCCCTTTTTCGGATACCACATGGCCTAAGAACTTGACTTCCCCAAGCCAGAACTCACACTTCCCAAACTTGGCATACAGCCTATGGGCTCTAAGTAACTTAAGCACCACTCTCAAGTGTTCCTCGTGCTCCTCCTCTGAAGGTGAACAGATCAGAATGTCGTCCACGAAAACGACCACAAAACGGTCTAAGAATTCCCGGAAGATCCGGTTTATCAAGTCCATAAAGACTGCCGGTGCATTGGTAAGTCCAAATGGCATCACCAGAAACTCATAATGGCCATACCGCGTATGGAATGCCGTCTTCGGAATATCCTCCTCCCTGACCCTCAACTGGTGGTAACCCGATCTCAAGTCTATCTTAGAGAAACAACGGGAACCCTTCAACTGATCAAACAAATCATCTATACGGGGCATAGGATACTTATTCTTAACCGTAGCCCGATTCAACTTCCGATAGTCGATACACAATCTCAAGGCACCATCTTTCTTTTTAGCAAAGAGGGCCGGTGCTCCCCACGGCGAAACACTAGGGCGAATGAAGCCCTTATCTAGCAATTCCTGGAGTTGAACTTTCAACTCAACCAACTCTGCTGGAGCAAAACGGTAAGGTGCCATAGAAATCGGTGCCGTGCCAGGCACCAGATCAGTAGAGAACTCAATCTCTCGGTGAGGTGGCAAATCAACGAGGTCCTCGGGAAAGACATCTGAATACTCACAAACTACCCTCGGTAATACAATGTGGGTCTCATCACACTCGCCACTCTCAAAGCTAGCAAGTAGACCACTAAGCTCACTCCGCCCTCGCGAATCATACCCCGGTGGCAAAACACTACCAACCCGGTCCCCCAAGAAATGGAAACACTCCCCGCTCACGGTACAACAAGTGACCCTCTGGCGGTAGCAATCAATAACTGCCCGGTATGACGATAACCAGTCCATACCTAAAATAACATCAAAGCCCTTCATGGGCATAACTACAAAAGGAAACGGAAGCCTATGACCGGCGACCTCTATATCACAACCTCTACATCCGTGTTTCAAAATCAACTCACCCCCAATAGGTGACACAACACAAATAGGAGATGCCAATAGTGCTAACTCCAACTCCAACACAGATGCAAATGCAGCAGATACAAAAGAATGAGATGTACCCGTATCAATCAACACACTAGCAACCGAATTGCAAAACAGAAAGGTACCTCTCACAACTGACGAAGTAGTGACAAGATCCTGCGCGGTAACAGCATACATGCGCCCTGTAGGCCCCTGATTCACCTGCTCACCCCTCGGAGCAAACGACTGTTGCACAGACTGGGATGACGAAGCTCCCGGATTGGCCCTCGAGGCCTGCACAGACTGAGCTGGCTGATAACTCTGCGTCTGCCTAGAACCATACGCCCCTGAAGTGGCACTCAACTGTGGGCAAAACCTCTTCAGGTGCCCAGGTTGTCCACACTGATAACAAGACAAAGGCTGGCCCCTGCCCTGACTCTGGCCCTGAGGTCTGGCTGAAGAAGAAGCAGCTCGCTAACTTCCTCCCTTCTGTGGGCAAACCGAAGACTTGTGGCCCAGCTGGCCACATGCAAAACAAGTCAAGCCTCCCTGACTACCTCTCCCGGAGCCTGCACTCGGTACCGGAAAAGTCAATCTAGCCAAACCACCCTGAGACTGCTGAGGGTTAAAACCCCTCTGTCTCCTGCCACCTCCTTGGCCCTCTTGGCTCCTCTTGGAACCTTGCTGCTTCTCATCATCCTCCTCCTGCATCATAATCTCCATATGAGCAGCCGCATCCACCAGATGTCTATACTCTCGAATGAGAGATCCACCAACCCTCAACTTGAGGCCACGCCTCAACTTCCGCTCAAACTCATAGCAACGGCGTTCTTCGGACGCCACCAGTTCAGGTGCAAACCTGGACAAGCTAGTAAAAGTAGCCTCAAACTCGGCCACAGACATACCCTGCTGTTTAAGCCGGCTAAACTGATCCCTCAGCTTCTCCCTAGCAGCTGAAGATAAGAACCTCTCCTGGAAAGCCTCTACAAAAGCCTCACATGCACCACCAACACGGACCTTCTCGTACTTCCACCATTGACCCGCATCTCCCTTCAGTTGGAAGGATGCCAAGGTCACCTTCAGTGCTCCGTCCTCAATGCCAAGCATCTCGAACGTCTTACTCATTTGTTCCAACCACTCATCTACCTTAAGTGGCTTCTTTGGGTCCCCAATAAACTCGTCCGGATTAGACCGGAAGAACTCCCTCTTTAAGAAAGAAGGTCCTGCCTCTGCAACCTGATTTTCAGCTCTGAGAATACCCAAAGCTCCTGCTATCTCTCTAGCCAAGGCACCCATAGCCTGCTGACCCGCTGGCTCGGCCACATTGGCCTGGCCAACTCCCTCCTGTACTGCCGGCATCTCATCCGGTATAGGCACCTCCTACCTCCTAGGCCTACCACGCCGACCACCTCTTCCTCGTCCTGACATCCTAATAAAGGAAACGAAAAACATTAGCACATTCACAAATGTGTCGAAACTAAATACTCGCGTCCTAATGCATGGACAACTTTAATTCATTCCACGTAAGCATATAAACACATAAGCACTTACGAATTTCCTTTCCAGATAATGATAGTCCCGAGGCGTTACTAGAGTTCCGGTTAGAAACAGCATTGATCAAGTGTTTTTCTAACAAGACTCACAGAAACCCAAGGATCCAATCAACATCCTAGAAATTAAATCCCATACCCACATAGTCACATAAACATGTTATCATGTAAGCATGTAACAGTACAGCTAAGTCTCTATCAAACGAGACGAACCTATTGTGATACTAATCACTTCCCACGTACCCAAAGTATTCAAACCCGGTACGCTCTGATACCAAGTTGTAATGCCCCGAAATATTGCAATAAAGACAACTCATATGCAGAATAAATATATAAAAAAAAAAAAAAAAAAAAAAAAACATAAGTTCATATATCAGAGTTCACTGTTTAGCAAACAATTAAATGCCATATAGGCTTCCATCTTTCCAAGACATTGCTTGGTTACACAAATAGAGTCTCGCTCATTACATATTAAGCCATTGGCTTTACAAATAACACTCATGCACACATAAAGCATAATAAGAAAACTCTTGCTTCCCGGTGGTCCATCCATACTATTGCCTTGGAGGTAACATCTCACCTGCACCTGAAAATGATATTCCCGTATAGGGTGAGCTAACAGCTCAGTAGAAATACACTAAACCAGCTATGAACAATGACTAAAAGATTAGTATTTGATAGATGGTCAATACTGATACATCCACTTATATCACATTACAGTTTTATGACATACAAGTCCATATTACTTTTCATTTTCCATTTCTTACTCATTTCTCAACTCATAACCATGGCTCAGAACCTGGCCAAGCAACTTATGTGAGGCAGTAACTCATATTAGACATTTTCCCATTTCACAACAGATAAGCATATTAGCTATATCAACACATCAACAGATAAGTACAAGAGCTATATCACACTTCCAAAGATAAGCATATGAGCTGTATCAACATATCAATAGATAAGCATATGAGCTGTATCTACGGAGTCCATCCCCTATCTTCTCCCAAACAACATCCGGTTTAGAGGTCCATCCCCTATCTTCCCCTAAACCGTGGAGTACATCCTCTATCTCCTCCAACACAACTCATTGCATATAAACAATTATTATGCACATCATCAATCAATACATAAAGTTAATGTATTCTTTCAACCGTCATACTCAATGACACATGCCATTGATTAGTTTTCGTTTGCCTAATCATCATGCATTGTCTACAACAATCAAGACTATCCTCCACCGATAGCCAAAAGCAGTTATTTCTAAACAGAAAATAAATGCACCAAATGGATATAAAATCAACATTTCAACTAGGTGAGCAGTAAATTGTCCCACTACATCCTTTAGCCCCGTACACCCCCAATTCCAACAATTTCAATTTCCTTTCTCATTTCTCAAATTAATTTCCCAAATTAATTTATCAATGTAATTAAGGCATTATTTCCATAAATTACATAACAACCCTAAGGTTCTATTTTCATCAATGTTTCAACATTAATCCATTTCTCTAAGCCAAACATGCATTTATATATTTAAAACCCCAACTTTTGTAAAATTTCACAAAGGCCCAAACTTTCTAAAAATTACACAGCAACTTCCAACATATCAAAATACCAAAATTTAAAGACAAAGCTCATAAGGAGGAATAGGATATCCCTACCTCAAATTCGGAGCTCAAATGGAGAAGATGAAAAGAGTTGAAACTCGATCTCCACCACACACCACAAAGCCCTCGAGAAATTACACAACTTTGGCGAAGGAACTATGGCCAAAATCCCAATGGAACTATGGCCAAAGTCTAGCTCAGCACAACTAAAATTTATAACTCGAGCTCGGCTCGTAATGGCTCATTAAACCAAGAAAGAACCATAGAAGCTGATAAGCTAACCCTCTGCACTTGCACTTATATAGAAGTTTGTCCACCTTAAAATTTATCTTGTAATCGATGTGAGACTTCCAACAAGCACACCAAACGACGTCGTTTGGCACAATACTTTTGTCCACTCTTTGAGTCCCACATCGCTGAGAGAGGAAACATTTTTGTGTCCAAATGCTTATAAAGTGGTGAATTGCGGACATAGATCAAGTAACTTCGAATGCATTATGAATTTTTGTTTTGAGGGGCGCTGCCCCTCAACCCCGCCAGGGCGCTGCCCTTGGAACCTGCGAGCTGACCGGGCAGCTCGACCCCCGCCAAGGGGCGCTGCCCCCTCGACCCCCGACCGTCCCAGTCGAAGTGGCTAAACATAAAAGAAAGATTGAAATCGGGATTGCTACAATAAGTCCTCGACAACTATTGCACATAGTCGCATTACAAAAATGCTCATAGTGGTAAAATTGATTTTAAATTTTAAAATGTCATGAATTTTATTTTAGATGTCTATTTTTGAAAGAAAAAAAAATATTATTTTTAATAGGACGAGATGTAATTTCTAAAATCACAATAAATAATTTGTATTTAAACAAATATCAAAAAACATATTTATAAATTATTCTAATTTTTTTTAAATAAACTATTCAAATTATCTACATCGGTCTAATGTGGACTCATCGAAGGCAACTGTACTGTCCTGTTTATTTACATTGATCTGAAACAAGACTTTCTCATTGAAGAAATCTCATTGGCCAAGTGGGCGAGTATTTTTTGTTTATTTATTTATTTTTTGTTATAGGAAAATCCTCACATCCTTTCCGTAGGTCCAAGGCAGCGTCAGTGATGAGATCATCAAGATATCCTGTTATCCATTCTAGATAAGAGATTATAATATGGAAGCTTACACCGACCCCATTATACAAACCCCATTTAAGTCAAGACTCAAGCAGTAAAGGGGAATCAAATTCACGCCAATTTGCTGTGTAGCAACACCTTGAGGCTCTCCACTCAAGCCAATTGTGCTACCTCCCAAGGTGTACGTGGACGAGCTTATTTGGAAGAAAGGGCGCTTGTCTGTGACGGGCCTCATTCAGATAATTTGATTGATTATAGCTGACACGTGACTTTCTCATTGAAGATATCTCATTGGCTAGGAGGAGGCTTGTAAAGGAAACTTGTTTTGCGCAAAGGGAACTTTAGAATGGGATTAGATTCTCTCCCATCCACATAGTAGACTAGATCATCTTGTTTCAATAATTCAAACTGTTCAATGTGTAGAGCTCGTCGAGTGTTTTATGCTTGCAAAAAACTACGTTAATCGGATATCGAACAATTTATTTTGAAAATTATATTTACCATTGAAAAAAATATGATTTGATCAAGTGGCTATCTATATCTAATTAATGTAATTTTTTGCAGGAATAAAGCATTCAACAAATTCTACACATACGGTTTGAATTATCAAAACAAAATTTGTGATACGTCCCCACAAATTCAACAACACGCTCCAGTCTGATTTTGGAGTAGAGAGAAACCTCACCTCACCTCACCCCTTGAGAATAACCGGCTTGTCTATGACAAACCTCATCCAGGTAAATTGGCTGATTTTGGAGTCAACACGAGCAGAAAAAAAAAAATCAATAAAGTTGTTTCCTTACAACTTTGTGCATGATAAAATGGGATGGAGGAATTAAGTGGAGATGATCATTTTTTATGGTACGATTAAAATCGTATATGAAATTACAAATTTTTATTGGTCATTTTTTGATACAAATACGAATATGACATGATTTAATAACACGAATGTTAAACAAATTATGTTAATTTCAAATCTGCATAATACAAAATTAATATGAATAATCTTTTTTTTTTTTGTCAGACATGAATAACCTGTTTAATAATAATTATTTACACATTTTAATGTTACTTCTACTAATGGGTACATCACACTTTTTAATCCATTATATAACTCCATCCAATTAATTTAAAAGTATGTAAAATATAATTTTTAGGCTAATATAATATTAATTTTGTTTTTAATTTAAAATAATGTTTTTTTTTTCTACTAATAGGCACATCACATTTTCAAATCTGCTATATAACTCCATCCAATTAATTTAGAAGTATGTAAAATATAATTTTTAGGCTGATATAGTATTAATTTTGTTTTTAAATGAAAATAATGTCTTTTTTTCTACTATTTTAAAGTTAATCTAGTAAAAAAATATAATAATAAGTGTTTATTTTTTGTGAATTAGAAAAATAGAATTGAGATTAAATTAAATGTTTTTATGAATAATTTCATTCTGTAGAGCTTAGTTTTATTAAATTTAATTCGTGGGAAAAAAAAATTAGTTGCTCTACACAGGTAGTATTTTTTGAACTTAGGATGGAAGGTTTTGACATAACATATTGACTCAACACGAATCGGACATGAATCGAAAATGACCTAACACGATAACACAAAATAATAAAAAAACAAGTTAATGTTGAAATAATTTGACATGACCCAACACAATACAATGTCCACTCCTAGAATTAAATATATAATATTTTTCTCGGACTGATTCAATTCATCACATTATTGTCTCGCATAGGGTTAATTATATGTTTTTGGACAATTACAATTTCTTTTTTAAGATTTTAGCTTTATAACAAAATAAACTAATTTTTTAATTTTATCAATTTAAACCATAATCTTTTGATATGTTTCAATCTAAACTATTCACCTATTTTTGTTAAGTAAAACCAATAGAAAAATAATATTTTAGTCATTAAATTCAATGCAAGTGTATACATAAAATGAGTAAAAAACATTTTTTTTTATTGAATTTAATGACTAAAATATCTATTTTTCTATCAATTTTAATTGACTTGAAATAAACAAATGGTTTAGATTAAAAATAATTCAAAAGTTTAGTGTTTAAATTGATAAAATTAAAAATATAAGGTTTATTTTGTTATAAGTCTTATATTATTTTGGTCCCTAATGTTTAAATGGTATCAATTTGGTCCCCAATACATAAAAGTGTTTTAATTTAGTCATCAATATTCAAATTATGTTAATCTTGTCCCCAATGTATAAAAAGTCACTCAATTTTAGTCTCCTAATGTTAAAGTTGCATCTATCAACATTTTATATATTGTGGACCGGATTTATACTATTTAAATATTGGGAATCAAATTAAAATATTTTTATATATTGAATACTAAATTGATACAATTTAAATATTAAAAATTAAAATAATTGATATTCATATTTTAGGAACCAAAAATATAACTAATTCTTTATTATATATCACCTGTTACTTGCAGATTCTGCGTTGCATTCCTCTACTGCCAATTGTCTTTTCTTTTCTTTCTTTTTCTCTCTCTCTCTCTCTCTCTCTCTCTCTCTCACACACACACACACACACACACACACACATGTATATATATATATATATTTTAATCATTGAGTTGTTCCAAATAACAATAATCTATTATTTATTCATTACTATTTTAAAAGTATGAATAGTCTATCATATTTTTTATTTTTTTAAAATTCTAATTTGTTCCTTCTAAAATTTATCATATTTATAAAAGTCATGAAAAATTCTATATAAACCAACTATCTCTTTATTTTTAGAGTTAAATACTCAAAAATGATATATCTATTTCGAATAGTTCTATATAAATGTAAACAAATCGTCTCCTTTCTTATCCAAAATAAATAAATAAATAAATAATCGTCCTGCTTTTTACATTAGCGATAATTGAAGAATAAAAAATAATTACTCTTTATTATTTCTTGTGTCTGCTTCTACTATACTGATATATATAATATTTACAATTGTCCATTATAGATTATAGATTAAATCGCTATGAATAATTTTGATTGAATCTTAAAATTATATGCATCCGTTCAAATTTAGACAGAGAAAAACATATACGTTTTTAAAACAAAGATTTGTGTTGCATCTCAAAAATTCGTAAGTTGTCTTCATACACTTTCTTGAGGAAATATCATTTTGCCTCCCAAATTATCACGCGTTTTTCAATTTGACCGCCATACTTCGATTTATTTCAATTTAATACTCGAACTTCCAACAAATTGATCAATTTAACCCCCGCCGTTACATTCTATCTACAATTGGATGGAATGTGCTAACGTGGCACCAAAGTTCATTTGAAATTTCATTTTACCCCACAAACTATACCTTAAAAATTAATTTGCCCCCAAATATAAAAAAAAAATTTAATTTAAATATTTAAGAAATAATTTTTTATCGAAATAATGAAAAAATTAAATTTTCCGTAATATAAACTTTCCAAAAAAATAATAAAAAATATAAAAATTCCCATTTTGAATTATTTTGAGACTATGAAGTATAGATAATTCGACAAACATGTCGTACCCGTACCGAGTACTTATCAACGTATGATATTTCTGCATATGTATCGGGTACACAAAATATCTACTCAAATTTTTCTTTCTTAATTTTTGGCCTACCCAGACATATCTAATATATATCCAAGCCGTGCCGTACCTCAGTCGAAAATAATATTTTTCTTCTACTACAAGGATAAAATTCTTTTTACTAAACTTCTTTTTCATTTTTAGTTTTGTACTTAGTATGGTTTTAAAATTAAGTTACGATTTATAAGTTATTTAATATAATAATATTTAATTTTATCTTATACCCATGCTTTTGGCATTAAATGTCAATTGTATGTTGGATTTAACAAATTAAACCATTTAATCAATTTTGTATTATTTCGAATTAAAAATAAATATTTTTTTACAAACATATTTAAACCATACCCGGACTCGTACCTTACTTTTTTAAGATTATCGTACCAATTCCAGTACTCATACCCATACTTGTGCTTTATAGGTCTTAAATTATCACGAGTTGATCCTAGAGAAACTTATTGAGCCAAAGACTACTCTATGTGTGTGTGCGTGCTCAATTATAACTAGTTTATTACCCAAATTAATTTCAATAGAATTGATCGACTAATAATAATTTCAAAATTGAGTGGGAGATTTTTTTCAAAATTCAGTAAGTAATTGGTACAGGTGCAACATATTTGTCGAAGTATCCATACTTCATAGTCTCAAGATAATTCTAAATGAGGACTTTTATTATTTTATTTTTTTTATTTTTGCAAAGTGTATATTATTTAAAAATTAATTTTTTCATTATTGAGATAAAAAAATATTTATTAAATATTAAAATTTAATTTTTTTATATTTGGGGGGCAAATTGATTTTTATGATATAGTTTTGAGGATAAAATGACTTTAAATGAACTTTGGTGCCACGTCAACACATTCCGTCCAATTGTAAATGGAATGTGACGACAAGGGTTAAATTGATCAATTTGTTGAAAGTTCAGGTACTAAATTGAAATAAATCGAAATATGGGGGTCAAATTGAAAAAGGCGTGATAGTTTGAAGGACAAAATGATATTTCCTCCACTTTCTTTTTGTTTATATTAGATTTTTTGAACTGTAATATTTTACATATAGTACTTTAATAACCAATGCATGATGTCAAAATTCTAAATAAAAATCACTTTCGTTAGTTTCATTTTTAAAATCTATTTTCCAGTTTTTGGTTTATCATATTTTTGTTGTTCATTCTTCATATTTTCTCAGTTTTGATGATTAAAGATAATGGAATTTGTTCATATTTTATATTTAAACTATACATTTACATGAATATCTAATGTCTAATAATCTAAATAGAATTAAAAGTAAAATCTTGGTACAAAAAATTTATAAATTCGAACATATACTGATTTTTTATTGTTATATTTTTTTTGTATTATTATTAGACTTTTTTCAAAAGGTTACACAACAAATTATTTTCTACGTGTATTTAGATTAAGTGAATCTAAATCTAAAAGTAAAATTAAAAAAATAAAAAAATATTATCAAATTAAGTGAATCTATAAAGAAAATAAAATGGTTATTTAAAATAAAATAAAAAACAGTGTCAAAGACAAAAAAATATTAAAACCAAAAAATTTAAAACAAAAGTTTGAAAAAACAAACCGAACTAAACATGTAAACTTCTCTTTTTTTAAAATATTTCTTCACTAATCTCTAATTTTACATAAATTATTCACAAATTTCTTTCAATTTTTATGTGAATTTAATAATCTAATTAAAAAATAGTGCACACACACAAAAACATAAAATGTAACACTAAACATTTATAATATGATCAATTATTTAATTATGAATAATTAACTTCTTATTGGTATCTATGTTATATTGTTGCAAAAGATTTTACTTGTGATATCTTATATATGTCAATGTCTACATATATAAATATATATATATATATATATTTTAAGTCTATTTTAAGTATTTTTTATTTTGATATTACCTATATACCTGGTTGTCAAAATTTCATTCCTGATTTTCTTACCCGAGAATTTTTACAGGGGGGTAAGGGATGACTACTCCATTTATTTCTTACCATAAATCTCGAATTACCCATTTCAAAACCCACATTAAACAGCTTACATATCGCATTCACCGCCTCAAATTAGCGAGACCAACTACTAAAAGAGCCCAATACATCAATTACCACCAGATCCAATCTCGTCGCAATTTACTTGCTCACAATTACAACTGTTGTAACAACCCTCGTCCTGATTACCGATAAACCACTGAATTATATACTGATTACTGCTAAACTGAACTGATAATGACTGGTAATTGAATTAACCGAAGTACTGAATGGACTGATTGAAATTGAAACTGAAATTGAATAAGTTATCTAGTGAATTGCATATTGCATCTGTTTGATTGATTGATTATCTGTTTGAATTGATGTGTTTAAATTGCTAATTGAAGGCCTTATCGGCGGCCGAATTAGGAATCGTTTCGTGTTTTGTAATCAGTATAATTTATGTGATTTAATGGTATATTTATCTGAAAATTGATTAGGAATGATTAAATTAGATTAATTAAAGCCAATTATAGAGTTTGACGAAATTACGGAACTGCCATTGAGTGGGCATTTGTTTATTCTTATGACTTGAGCCTTCATTACACTTTGTTATACACTTAGCAAACATCTTCATCAGCTCATTCTTGTGTTCCACCGAATTTAGAGAGAGGAAGAGAGAGAGAGAGTTGATTTCATCTCATTTTTGCTTGAATGTGCTTGGAACTAAGGGGATTTGAAGTATAGATTGCCTTTTTGAGCTTGCAAGACTTGTGATTGAAACTCTAGGTAAGAAATCCATCTTCTTCTTGTTATCTTGAACTTCATCTTGCATGTTCTAGGCTCCATTGTGGAATCAAGCCATGAGTTAGTGCATAGAGGTTGATTTATGCTTGAATTCATGCATGCATGGCCATTTTGGTGATTTTTAAGTTGAATTCATGATGGATTGTACATGCATGCTCATGTTTCTATCAAAGTCCATGTTTTCATCTTGTTTTCCAACTATTGAGCTCCATTGAGCAAGGATTGAAGCTTGATTTTGGTTTAAAGTTCATACATTGCATGTTTTGAAAATTGTTCTTGAAATGGGTTTGAAAAATGGCTTTAATTGATCCACTCTTGGCCCTTGCATGTGCAAATTGGCTTTTGAAACTTGTTATTCATTGTTTTAGGAAGTGTTTTCCAGAAAATGGGCCCAAGAGGATCGAATTTGGAGCATCAAAACTTGGTTTTAAGCTTGAATGTGAAATCTGCATTTTTTTCCAGAATTTGAGCTCCCGCTCGAGCGGGGTAAGTGCCGCTCGAGCGGAGAAATCAAGCTCTCAGCATTTTGTGAACCTGTGTCGCAGTCCGCTCGAGCGGAGTGATGCGAGCTCGAGCGGAGATTTCGAGCATCCAGTATATTTTACAGTCCGCTCGAGCGTAATAAGTAGCGCTCGAGCGTGGAACGTTTTTGCCTTTCCGCTCGAGCGGGGAAACCTGCACTCGAGCGGTACTCTGTTTCACTGAAAATTTTGAAATTGTTTTCTAAGTGTATTTTTGCATCCTCATCTCATCCTAGGCATTCTTAGGCCTAGTTTAAGGCATCTTAATGAGGATTTAGACATAGAACCACACCGAGGAAATTTAGGGATTTAATTATCATCCTTCCCGACTGTGAAACTTAGTGTGTGTTCTATTTGTTAACTGTTTAGGGTTGGCTCTCGGGGACGCGCTCTAGCTGCTATTAGCCCAATCTCTGTGAGTAACAATTGTATAAAGATATGTTCAAAAATGGTTATCCTTTGAATACTGAACTGAACTGTTTATTGAACTGATATTATTTACTGAAATGTAATTATCTAATGAATGAATGTATGTCCTTTATTTCTGAACTGTACTGTGGCATCCTTAGCACCTACTGTTACTGACTGTACTGTTACAGAGCTCTGTCGGTTCCCCTGCGGAACCATACTGTTTACTGAATGACTGGCCATCATTACTGTTCGGTCTTTAAGACCTACTGTTTACTGTTATGCTAATGGATGTACCACATATGACCGAATGACTGTTCTGACTGAAAGACTGAAATACTGTTTAATGAACTGTTTTCATTACTGTAAGGACATTACATTCTTAACCTCTTTATACATTATGTTATTCACTGGGCTTTAGCTCACTGTTTATATATATATGTAGGTTCTCAGCAGCCAGACCAGAGCTAGGAGCGTGGGTTGGTCCCAGTTTTGTCAAGCCAGCCTATGTGCCTCACTGTGAGGTTCCGTGTTGCCATGTTATGGCTTTGGGATTTTGTTTTGGGTTTTTTCCATCGATCTCCTCACTGTTTTGTATCATTGTATAGACTGCTTACCGTTTTACTGTACTGTTGTCGAGGGGTTAGGTCCCCGTACTGAATGTTGTATATGATTGTATAAACTGTACTGTTTTGAACTGTATGAACGCATGAAAAATGTTTTTGACATACAGATTTTCACAGCTCAATGGACACAAGTTATTTACTGTATTGGCTTCCGCCAGGCCCTGTACTCTGTTTAACTGTATTACTGTTCAGCAGGCCTTCGGTAATCTCGGATTACTGGCCAGTTACGGTGCTAAACCCATAGGGCCGGGTTTGGGTCGTGACAACTGTTTACATCATCATCAGAATTATTTAGATCTTCTTTCTGGCTGCTAATCATTGTTTCTTGCTTAACAGATGTCTCGTCCAAGGCCTCCCTCCAAGGCTTTGGTTCCATCTTCTAGTAAACCTGTTCAACCTTTTGTTCCTCCTCCTTTGGAGATAGTAAACCAATATCCCAATTTACCCATTGAAATGGTTAACCATTACCAAATCCTTGGTAACATCCCCAGACCTAATTACTCATCTGCTTTGGCCTCAGATCCCTTTGCTTCTAGCCAATCAGTTTCAGTTACTCATTTCCCTGCTAATTCAATCAAGTCATCTCGATCTGATTATACCAAATCACACACCACTAATCTGTTTTACAAAGAACCTAGACACCCCAAGAGTCAAATCATTAATGAAATTGCTAAATCCTATTTTGGCTCTGGATGCCATTTCATGCTCTCACATCCAGAGAAAACACTCACCTATTACAAAGATATTTTGATCCACCACCAATCAGTTTTGATCAAACCCATTTATGATCGAACCTATGCTAGCAAGGTTCTGTATCATTCTATTTACATTCACAACATTGTGTCCTTAGCTGAATGGGGTCCTCCTTATCAGCTTCGTGATTTACCCGGTCATTCTATTCAATACAATTACCATGATTACATTGATGCCTGGTTCAAGATCTTCTTGTACCAAAATGAAACTTTTAGTCACTCATGGTTCTTTTCATTTGATCAAAAATTCAAGTCTGAATTACCTTCCTGGTTTCTGAGATGGTGGACTCATTATGGTGCCATTTCAAATATCCTCCCTGATAATCTACTTGAATTAATCAATCATTTTGGTTCTGTTTACCCATTCACCACTCATCAGAGATCATTTCCATTATTGTTAATTTTTATATCCAAATATAAAATCCCTTGGATATTCAAATGGCATTATGGGATTGATGGCAACATAATCATCCGTTATCACTCAGTCAAATGGTGGGCTAAATTCAATTTGCCCCGTATATTTGAAATTGTTCAAGAAGAATTCCCAATTGATCAATGTGCTCCTACTCCTGCAATTGTTAAAGCCTAGCAGAACCCAACTGTTGCAATCAGTCAAGGAAGTCAGCCCAGTCTTCCTCCAATCAACCTTGGAAGCCCTTCATCTAGTGGTTCCAAGCCCAAAGCATCCAAGTCAAAGGTTCAGCCCAATACTGATCAATCCAAGTCCAAGACTCATTCAAGGCCCAAATCAAAATCCAAAGCCCAGTCAACGCCCATTTCACCTCCTGCTCAGCCCAAAGTCAAATCTAGAAGTAAGTCCAAATTATCCAAAGAAAAATTGATCCAGTTAGTCAGCAAAATTATAGATCAAGATGAAGCCCAATCAACCGGTTCAGACAATTCAGAAAAAGGTTCAGTAAGTTCACACTCTTCTGAAGAATCAACCAATCAGTATTCAGGTCCAGAGTTTTAAGATGCTCAGGATCCATTTGCCTGATCAACATTGGATTCTATATAGATACAAATTAGCTTCAATCAATACTCTTTTGAGAAAAGCTGCCAATTTGTATTTATATTGATTCCCCCAATCACATGTTCCACCGAAAGTCATGAATAGTAAAAGTTACTGTTCACTTTCACTATTCAATCAATCAACTGTTGCTAAAGCTGCTCATCTGTGCAATCACTCCACCGAAAGCAACCGACAGCATCTACTTTGTATCATGCGCTGCCAGCTGCCTTCATCAGTCACATATTGCATCTGCTTTGCTTTCCTTATAAATTATAATCAAATGTATTAACTAGGCACTCTTCAATTTTTAGAAATTTTTCATTCTAAGAAAACCAGAGAGCCTTGAGTGAAAATTACCTATTCCTGTTTGTAATCAATCAAGATCCTTGCAGTTGCTACAATTGTAATTGTAAGTTATTTTCTGTATTTGAATTACCAAGTTTTAATTAAATGATTTTTGGTTTAATTAGTGCATTCCAATTCTGTGTATCTTGTTCTGTTTCATATTTGATTTCATAATCCATTTTCTTCATTCTGCTTGCTGCTTCCATCTTTTGGTATCAGAGCCAAGTTATGTTGGTATCATGTTTCTAACTGCTTTGTTTCTTCTAGTCAATCTTCTCTATTGTTTATTTGATTAATCTTGTTTTCAGTTCATCTTAGTCACCCGAAAGATCAGTCTGCATTTATCCACCTAGTTTAAGTCACCCACTTCTTCCCAGTCTAGAGTAAGTCCTTCAGTTTAGGCAGAATCAGACTTTGGGGTTCCAAGATAGGGTATGTAAGTATACTAGGTATATGGTAAAACTGACAAGAATAGGGTATGTATTAAGATATCTATAAAACTGATTAATTAAACAGAACAATGAGTCGATTATTTAGAAGTAACTCATCAGTCAGTTCTAGGTCAACAACTTTGCCCTCAATACCTAATCAGGGATTAGTAATTAATGAAGAAGATGTTGAAATACAAAATGAAAAATTTGATTTAAATTGGAATATACCACGATTACCAATTAAAAAAATTTATAAAACTACTTTTTTACAGAATACTTTTCATGTCAACCTGCATGTTAAAACAATTGAACAAATTTATGCTTTAGAAAAACCTAGGGAAACTTGCCAATTATTTGATGCTAATCTAATTAAAAGACATCTAAAAAATGGTAACAATTTCATTCATTTAGGATTAATTCAAGTTGGTATTAAACCATTAACTCAACAAGGTAAAAATACTTCTGTTTTATTATGCTTACGAGATGCTCGTTTTATTAATTACAATGATAGTTTGATGGGAATGATGGAAACTGGTCTACATAAAGGTCCAGTACATTTTAATTGTTTTCCTGATTTTACTCTTAGTTTACGCGATCCACATATTTTAAAAGTATTAACTTTGAATATTTAATTAAATGGTTCATTTACTAATATGTTAGAAAAAGTTCATAATATTGCTTTAATATATCGTGTTCATTATAAATGCATGAAAACTAATTTAAATGTTCAAGCTTTACATAAATCTCCAAAAGATAAAACTCTGCTAATCCAAAGTAGTAACAATGAATCTCATATCAATGTTCCTCAAATGATTAAATGGCATAATATTACTCTCCCTGATCAATGGATTACTGATAATGAAAATTACAAATATAATCAACAACAATCTTCAATTCAAGATATTCAAGATATTCAACAATATACTGATGGTTCAGTTCGTATTAAATTTAATCGAAGCCAATCCTCTAGACATAGTACATCTAGTGTCCCTACTGATATTGAAACTGAAGATGAAATATTTACTACTCCTTTGTTTCGAAAAAAATAGCCAATTACATCTTGGTCAAACTAGTCAAACTTCCCATAATAAATTAAAAGGAATTGATAATTCTACAACTTCTCAAATAAGTAAACCTGTTTATTCTACTCACACACATTTACCTGAAGAAGATATTACTTCTAATAATTCTCCAACTCAAACTGATTTCGAAGAATTTATACCTCCAATAAATCCTCAATTAATGACAATCAAAAAAGATTTTACTCCTGATTTAGATAAATTACTTATTGACTTTAGATCTAAAGAAAATAGGACTAAACGACATGCTTATCGTGATAAATATGATTCTGCTCACCAATCCAGAATAACTCGAAAATGGTATGATTTTATGATTGAATATGGTTTTGAATTATCTTTCTTTGAATATATGGAAAAATATTACAAAAAGGTTAACACAATCACAAAACATAAATGGAAAACTTCTCCCACTACTTCTGTTAGTTCTAATCATCCTCCATTAGAAAATATAATTATTGATCATCAAGGTACTGAAGTTCCAGCCTCTCCTTTTAATTACCTAGCTCCGACCCTGAAATTAAAAAAGTTATTGAACAAAATAATTATACTAATCAATGTTTAAAAACAATTGGTAAACAATTAGATAAATTAGAAACTAGCTTAGATGAACAAACCGCAAAATCTACTAAATCTTTAGATCAACCTTTGCTTAATCTTCCTAGTCATCAATCTACTATAAAAAGCCATTCAGCAATTATTCACCAAATTAACTCCCAACGATCATACTTCTACATCTAAAGACAAAGGTATTACTGTTTTAAATCAACAACCTAATACAGATACTATTTCTAATCAATCTGCAACTGATGCAACTAATAATGAAATAAATCACTTAACTCAACAATTTCAATCCTCTAATCTTAATAAGATTAATTATCCTAAAGTTAATCCTCAAACTACCAAAAACTGGTATTCTCGACCTACTCCACCTGATCTCCAATTTGAAGAAACTAATCTTAATAATCAATTCTCTGTCTCTGCTAAAAGATTATACGAATGGAATATTGATGGTCTTAGTGAAGATCAAATCCTCCAAAAATTAAATCATTTATCTATGGTCTCAAATAGTTACCTTTCTAATTATCCCCAATATTCTCAACCCGAAATTGTTACCCTTATTACTTCTGGTTTTACTGGTATGCTCAAATCTTAGTGGGAAAAATATCTTACTAATGATCAAAGAGGCTCTATTATTTATGCTAATCAAGTGGATGAAAATGATATGCCTATTTTTGATGAAACTATTGGATGTTGTCACCCTGATAGTATTAATACATTAATTTATACTATTGTTAGACATTTTATTGGTACCCCTACTAATATATATTCTCGCATACATGATCAGCTCAGTAATCTTACCTGTCCAACTTTAAGTGATTTTAGATGGTATAAAGATGTTTTTACCTCTAGAGTTATGTTAAGAGAAGACTGTACTAAATCATTCTGGAAAGAAAAATTCATTAATGGACTACCTAGTCTTTTTGCTCACAAAATTAGAGATGTTCTTAGTCAACCTACTGGTATTATTTAATATGATAATTTAACTTATGGTGATATAATAAGTACTATTCAAAAGGAAGGTTTAAAAATGTGTATTGATCTTAAAATTACACAAAAGGCTAATAAAGATAAACATAAGGCTAAATATGAATTAGGAAATTTCTGTGAACAATATGGTTTACCTCCTGTGGCACCCTCTCGTAGGAAATCACATAAATATTCTAAAAATAAACATAAATCATCATATAAATACTCTAATAAATACAAAAAGAACTATTCACCTTCCAAATCAAATGATAAATTCTATACTAAACCTAAAAAGAAATATTATAAATCCAAATCACATCCGAAATCTAAATCTAAAGATATTACCTGTTATAACTGTGGTCAAAAAGGTCATTATTCAAATAAATGTAAAGAAAAACAAAAATTAAAGGATAAGGTTAATCAACTTCAAATTGATGATAACTCCAAAAATTAATTATATGAAATCTTTCAATTAAATCAATCTATTAGTGATTCCTCTCCTGATCATCCTGATACTTCATCTGATTACCATTCACCTCGTGATGATTCTGATAATAATATTAACATAGGATGTAATGATGTTTGTTGTAAACCAGTTAAACAAATTACTGTTCTTACTAAGAACAATCAAGAAGAATCTGCTCTTATTGAATTAATTAGTAAATTGGATAATCCAGAATTAAAACAAAAATATATTGATAAATTAAAATCCTTATTAATTCATTCTGAAAATAAACCTAAATATGATAAACCCATAATTAGTTTGTCCAAAACTTTAGATAGGTTTAAAAACAAACAAAAAGAGGTTACATTACAAGATTTACAACATGAAATCAATCAGATTAAACAAACAATTAAAGAATTACAAAATAAAGATAAATACTTAGAAGACGAAATTATTACTTTAAAACTTAATAAAAGTCTAGATAATTTCCAAGAAAATCATAATGAATCTCCAAATGAATCTGAACATGATTCTGATCCTACTCATCCTGACAATCTGTTATTTGATAATCGATCACACCAATCTCAATCCCACAATCTTGAAGAAAAACGGTTAAATCTCATTAATAAAATTTATATTCAAAAATGGTATTCTAAAATCAAAATAGTTGTCAATGATTTTGAATTAGAATTAATTGATTTAATTGCTTTTCTGTTGTTGCACAACCTACACTTGTGACTCGAGTGTTAGAGGCACAGAGAGGTGACCTTGAAGTAGAATCCCTCCGAGAGAAGATCTCCAGTGGGAAGGTTGAGAAGGGTTTGACGGTGTGTCCCGACCAGAGTGTGAGATACCGAGACCGTTTGTTTGTGCCGGAGTCTTGCCGAGAGGAAGTACTCTGAGAGTTTCACCATTCGCGTCTTGTAGTGCATCTGGGAGGCACTAAGATGTATCGAGATTTGGGTCGCCAGTTCTGATGGCGGGGAATGAATAGAGATGTGGCAGTTTTCGTGTCTAAGTGCCTTACTTGTCAGCAAGTGAAGGCCGAACATCAGAGGCCAGCGGGTTTGTTACAACCCTTGCCTATTGCCGAGTGGAAGTAGGAGCATGTCACCATGGACTTCGTTGTAGGTCTTCCGAGGACTCAACGGGGTAGTGATGCTATTTGGGTGGTTGTAGACCGGTTGACTAAGTCGGCGCACTTTATCCCTATACGCGTGAGAGATTCGGTAGATCATCTCACCGACTTGTATATTCGGGACATAGTGAGATTGCACGGGGTCCCAGTGGCGATCGTCTTAGATAGAGATCCTCGTTTTACTGCCAGGTTGTGGCAGAGTTTGCAGAGTACCTTGGATACTAAGTTGACCTTTAGTACGGCTTATCATCCTCAGACTGACGGGCAGTCCGAACGTACTATTCAGATCCTTGAGGATATGCTTCGAGGTTGTGTCCTTGACTTTAGTGGGACGTGGGAGAGGCACTTGCCCTTGGTGGAGTTTGCCTACAACAACAGCTTTCAGTCGAGTATCAGTATGGCACCGTTTGAGGCCTTGTATGGCCGACCGTGTAGGTCTCCAGTTTGTTGGGCCGAGGTGGGTGATGCACCTTTGTTGGGTCCGGAGTTGGTTAGGGAGACAACGGAGAAAGTTGAGCTTATTCGTAGGAGGCTTGTTACAGCCCAGAGTCGCCAAAAGAGTTATGCCGACCGTAGGAGGAGGCATTTGGCGTTTGAGGTAGGTGATCACGTCTTCTTGAAAATATCACCTAGGCAGGGATTGATGAGGTTTGGGAAGAGTGTGAAGTTATCTCCTCGTTTTATCGGTCCCTTTGAAATCCTTGAGAGGATTGGGGAAGTTACTTATCGGTTGGCTTTGCCACCGCAGTTGTCCGGGGTGCATGACGTGTTTCATGTTAGTATGCTTCGAAAGTACGAGCCGAATCCATCCCATGTGTTAGATTGGACCGACTTAGAGGTAGATGAGGATGCCTCGTATGAGGAGAGACAGGTTCGGGTCTTGGATAGGCGGGATCAAGTCTTGCGAGGCAAGACCATTCCCTTCGTAAAGGTTTTGTGGAAGCATCACGGATTGGAGGAAGCCACTTGGGAACGTGAGGCGGATGTCCGTGAGAATTATTCGGACTTGTTTGTTGATGTGTAATCATGCATTGAAATTCTGTAACATTGTGGAACTTTAAGAGCATTATATATGTCTTAAGTTGTAAAACATGGTATATGTTTTGATTTATAGAAGTATGTTGTAGAACTTGCCTTACGATGGAAGTTGATTTTAACATTGTATATGTTAATGATGTTTAGAAATGCAAAAATATATTTTGGCATTGAAAATGAGTTGGAATTGGTAAATTTCAGAGGAATGCATGTTGATAATGCAGGTTGTTATAGATAATGAGAAATGACTCTTGAAAAGAGAGGGGATTGACCGGTAATGGGTCGGAATGTTTAATATTATGTGGTAATATTGTTGAAAATGAAGAAAACGTGTTTTTGAAAAACTTGTGTTTAATTTCGGGGACGAAATTCTTTAAGGGAGGGAGGTTATAGCGATCCCGGTATTCCCTTGCTGTATTTGTCGTATTCCGGACTCGGTTCCGTGGAGTTGGTAGTTGTATCTATCGTGTTGTCATCCTTTAATTCCATTTGTTTGAGTTTTAGGATGTGTTGGGCATGTTTCAAACAGGTAGACTGAGTTTTGATCTCTAGTGTTGTTGCCCAGGTTTTTGGTGTTACGCTCGAGCGGAGTTTGGTTTCAGGTTGTACACTCGAGCGGGCATTCTTGCGCTCGAGCGGAGATTGCACACTCCCAGTATTTTCGTGCTCTGCAAAACCTCTACAGATGTGTTTTCACGCTCGAGCGGATTTCTTTACGCTCGAGCAGGTCGCGCTCGAGCGGCTTGTTGGCGCTCGAGCGGGTAGTGCCTTGTCTGTTAAAGTTCTGGGAGGGGGAAATCTACGCTCGAGCGGACTGGTTTTCGCGCTCGAGCGGATGTGCTTTATTCTTGTGTCTTGGCGCTCGAGCGGGTCTTCTTGCACTCAAGCGGACCTAGTTTTTTTGTTCTTGACGCTCGAGCGTTGTGTTTTCCGCTCGAGCGGGAATGTCGTATAACAGAGAGCAGCTGGGCATTTTTTAATCATTTTTCTACACTTCTTCTCTCTCTCTTACTTTCCCAAAAACATTTTTGAGAGCCTCTCTCTCTAGAAACTCCCTTCTCTCTAGGGTTTGATCTAGTTAGAGTGCTTTTCTTTCCTTCGGCCTTTGTAAAAGTTGTGTTAATCGTCGAGGGCTTCGTTTTGATCCGTGGATCTTGGAGTTTGGAGCATTTTGGTTTTCTTCATCTTCTTCCCTTGGGCTCCGAATTTGAGGTAGGGATTCCTACTCACTACTATGGGTTTTGACCTAGATTTTTGGGCATTTTGTTTAATGGTTGATTTTGGGAAGTTAGGGTTTGAAAATGTTGAAAAAGGGTTTTGTTATTTTGATTCTAAAATATGTATTTTGGGTTTCAAAATGATGATATTGTTGTTGGTTGTTGATGTATAGACCATTGGGTCAATATTGGGAAATGGGATAGAAAACCCTAATTTGTTGTATAAATTAATTGGTATAATTAATTTGGAAAAATTATGGACTTATGGAATTGAGTTGGAAATAATGAAATTGGCTCATTATGTTGTGAAATGGTGGAGTTGGATTTATAGATCGCTTACTTTTGGAAACATTGATATTTTATCTGTTGGAGCTTTTATTATTTGTTTAGAAATAATTGCTTTGGGCTACCGGTGGAAGGTAGTTATGATTGTTGTAGACAATGCATGATGATTAGGCAAACTAAAACTAATCAATTGAATGTGTCATAGAGTATGACGGTTGATAGAATACATTAACGTTATGTATTGATTGATTGTGTATATGACCTATGTGTATATACGTTGTGTGTGTGGGAGGAGATAAGGGATGTACTCCACGGTTTAGGGGAAGATGGGGGATGGACCTCTAAACCGGATGTTGTTTGGGAGGAGATAGGGGATGGACTCCACTAATACAGCTCATATGCTTGTCAGATAATGTGTTGATATAGCTCATATGCTTATCTATGGAAGTGTTGATATGGCTCATATGCTTATCTATGGAGGTGTTGATATAGCTCATATGCTTATCTGTTGAAGTGTGGATACAGCTTGTATGGTTATCTGTTGAGATGCTGATATAGCTAGTAGGCTTATCTATTGTGAAATGAGAAACGTTTAATATGAGTCACTGTCTCATGAAAATTGTTGGCCAAGTTCTGAGCCGTTGTTGTAAATTGGAAATTAGATAGGAATGGAAAATGAAATGGAACATGGACATAGTGGTCATGTAATGGGAATGGGTTATGAATTGATTTATGGGAATTAAACATTTATCAATTGCTAATGTCTTAGTTATTGCTCATACTGTGTTTAGCATATCTCCACTGGGCGTTGGCTCACCCTATATGGGACATTATTTCAGGTACATGTAGCATGTCACCTCCAAGGACATAGCTTGGATGGATATGGGAGTTGAAGACTCTTTTTGATTATTTTGTTTGTATTACATGTATATCAAGCCAAGGGCTTACTTTGTATAGAGTTAGTACTCTTCTTTTGTGTAACCAAGTGTTGACTTGGAAAGCTGTAAGCCTGTAGGGCATTTGCTTTTGTTGTTAATATATAATACTGTTGTAAGAACTACTCTGATGAATAGAAACGGTTGATTTCTTTTATATCAATGCATGTCTAAAGTGATGAGTTTTATGTATTATTTTGAGGGCGTGACAACTTGGTATCAAAGCGTACCGGGTTCGAATACTTTGAGTACGTGGGAAGTGATTAGTATCACAATGGGTTTGTCTCGCTTGATTAGAGACTTAGATGTAATGTTATGTGTTTGATTGATAACATGCTTATGTGACTATATGGGTATGGAATGCAGTTTCTAGGATGTTGATTGGATCCTTGGGCTTCTGGGAGTCTTGTTGGAAAAGCACTTGATCAATGCTGTTTCTAACCGGAACTCTAGTAGCGCCTCGGGACTGTCATTATCCGGAAATGAAATTCGTAATTGTTTACGTGATTATGTGCTTACGTGAGTGAATTGCAGTTGTCCATGTATTAGGACGTGAGTGTTATAGCTTCGGCACATTTGTGAATATGCTAATCGTCTTGGCTACCTTTATTAGGATGTCAGGACGAGGACGTGGTAGGCGTGGCAGGCGTGGTAGGCAGGAGATGCCTTTACCGAACGATATTTCGACACAGCAGGAAAGAGTTGGTCAGGCCAATGTGGCCGAGCCAGCGGGTCAGCAGGCTATGGATGCCTTGGCCCGGAAGATAGCAGGAGCCTTGGGTATTCTCAGAGCTGAGAATCAGGTTGTTGAGGTAGGGCCTTCTTTCTTGAAGAGGGAATTCTTCCGGTCTAACCCGGACGAGTTTATTGGGGATCCGAAAGAGCCACTTAAGGCTGACGAGTGGTTGGAGCAGATGGAGAAGACATTCGAGATGCTTGGCATCGAGGACGAAGCTTTAAAGGTGACATTTTTAAGGTAAGGCAAAGAAGAAAAACATTTTTATTACATGATCGCCTTAAACTTTTACTCATCAAAACATTTTTATTATAATGAGTTATAATGGTGAGTAAGAAGAAAAATAGAAGATCTATTGCAACATATTCTCCAAGCAAAGTTAGACAAGCTGAAGCAGAAACTGTCCTATTTGTTCTGAAATTCAAAAAAAAATAAAATAATAATGTACCTCATGCACATATTTTTGTCAAATTACAAGGGAACAAAATCAAATGATTTCCAAACATTATCGCAGCAACTCAATGATGCAGAAAATAAGTACATCAAATAAAAAGTTTCAATCAATTTTTGTCATATGCTAATTATTAACAGATGACATAATAAATTATGTAACTTGACAGTTTCATAAAAATGACCCCGCAAACAATTATAAGTATGGATCTATAAATAACGTGAAAACAATTATGAAATTCATATATCGATCGAAATATTAAGTTACATTATCATTTCATTTTCTTAAAAAACTATTCCATGTTTTCTACACATATGAAAATATATTAATGACTAATGTTATATTTCATCATGCAAGATATTTGTAGCACAAAAAATGAGACTTAATAACTCTTGATGTATAAAAATATTTTACATATTGATATTAATGCGTTTTTACACCAATAATATGCAATAGTGGGTTCAATGAATTTGTATTATGAGATGAATTATTAAACAAAATTGTGTAATTGTACAATTAATTTCATACCTTCAATTGTATTTAGAGATGGCAATTTAAACCCGGCCCGATGGGGACCCGACCCCCCGACCTCGATTAACACGGTGTTTCCCCGAAAAATACCCCCAACGGGCCGGGGACGGTATTAAAAAAAAATCATTTTCGGGCCGGGGACGGTGATAAGTGGTTCGGCCCCGGCCCCGTTCCCCGTTGTTTCTCCCCGCATCCCTCTCCCTCTCTCATTTCAAATCTAATATAATACACTCATCTAATATAATATAATATTATATTATATCTATACTCTGTGTTGACTAGAAGGGACAGAACCAACTACTTTCTATACTCAACATAAATAATAATAAACCTAATATAATATAATATTATATCTGTACTCATATAATATATACTCCTCTCTCTCTCTCTCTCTCTCTCTCTATTATCTCAGAACTCATCTCACAATCCGAAAACCATAACACACATCTCATCTCCCTCATTTCAGATCTCTCTCTCCCCTCACACACGGCTTCATTCCGCGTGAGAAAAATGAGGAGAGAAAGAGAAGAGCCGATCTCACAGCGCCGATCTCACAGCGCCACTCCTCCGCCGATCTCACAGCGCCGCTCCTCCACCGCCCTCCTCTGCCGTCGTGCCGATCTCCTTCACTGCCTTCCTCCGCGATCTCCTCCGCTGCTCGACCTTTCCGCCTCTCTTTCTCTGTGTTATATGTACACACACACACACACATATATATATATATATATATTAGATTGCAGCTAGATCTATCTCTCTCTCTACTTAGATCTACCTCTCTTTATTCAGATTTGCGTGTTGTTGATGTTGTTTGATGATATTGTTGTTGATGATGTTATTTGAATCGTTGTTGTTGTTGTTTTTTTTTTTTTTTTTTTTGATCCGGGGAATTTTCGGGGTCGGGGAAACCCGATCCCCGTTAGGGGACGGGGATGGGGATGGTAATAGGTTCCCCGTCGGGGATCGGGGCCGGGGCCAGGGACATTCTTATCATCGGGGATCGGGGATGGCGAGGGTGATCCCCAGCCCCGCCCCACCCCGCTGCCATTCCTAATTGTATTACAGATATGGATTATGAAAAATTGAAATAAGAGAAATTGATAGAAAAATATTTGTGTAACACTATATATTTAAAGGACTTATTTATTGTTTATTGTTTAAGATAAGATTGTGATATCAACAATTTAGCTATAAATTAGTGTTTATATTTATAAAATTTCTCATTTATTATTTGAATTCTTCAACCAAGTATGTATTCATTTCTTACTTAGTTGTATTTTGGATATAGGTCAATTTATACATACAAGTCTCTATACTTTGTATACATATTACTTACCAATTTAAGATACACGAATAATTATAGTATTAATAATTGATAAAAAAAATCACGCATCATGTACAATGTATATGTCCAACCACTAATAACTTATATAAAACCAAAGAGAGATTTTCAAATATTTTATTCAACACATATCTCTCATTTCACAACATTACATAGATACATAAAGCCTTACAAAGAAACAAGCCCAACAACAAAATTACCAGCAGGGGTGGCAGATTTACAATAGGATAACTCTACACTCCCTTATTCTCACACCAAGTACTATTATTTATATAGGAATACCTCATTGTCAAACATGTGGTGTCAATTTTTGTTTGACGGCCACTATAGTCTACATCTCAGTGGAAAATGTCAGAAACCCCTAAAAACACTTCCTCAATTTAATTCATAATAATGTAATATGATAGATATTAATTTTTAATTTATCACACACTTAATCATATAATGCCCAACTCCCCTACTATATCATTGTAGGTAATTTTGTGGGTCTAAGTAGTGGATCTCTAACATTTCTCATATGTTAATACGTCCCAGTCTCAGACCCGGTCCCAGTCTTGGTCCGAGTCCCAATAATCTGAAGTGGAAGAAGCTTGTAAACATGTCGAGCAGTGCAATTCTAATCCTTTGGAAAATCAAGTGGCTATACACAAGAAGAAAGTCCCATGCCACAACCATAACAGAGAAAATGAGCCAAATCAAGTAAAGAAGACAACTGAGCCACTTTGGGATGAAGACAGAGATAAGGGAGACTGGAGAAAGAACTCCTGAGACCATAATAACATGGCCGAAGAGTCTAGAATAGTTTGAACAAAACTGAGCATGTCCGAATAGAGCTGCCAAGCCATAAATGCATATTGCTACCACAGAAATTCTCATGCTGATAGGATGAGTTTGAAATGGGGAGTCATCTCCATGTTGATACATTAGTTGGATGTGGCCATTCAGCAATGTAACAAAGGAGAAGTATACACCATGAAATTCTAGTGTGAAGTATGAAGAGAGATTCCTTGCCCTTGCAAGAATTAAAAATTAAAAAATAAAATAAAATAAAAGGATTAGATTTCAATGTTAAAAATTATAGTTCTTCAAATATAAGTGAACTAAAGTGATTGAATATAATAGGGTGTCAACTACAATTCTACCAATATCTATGTGACTCTATGTGGTTTATGTTGGAGATTTCAATGTAAAAAAATTATAGTTCTTCAAATATAAGAAAACTAAGTGATTAAATATGGGGTTGTGGTTGCAATGTGTACTACTGGTTTAAGTTGTATTTAGAACATACATTTGGATAACGATTTAGGAAAAGAAAGAAAAAAAAAATATAAGAAAATTTTGAATAAAATATTAGTTAAATTTTTCCTCAATTTTCTTTTTCTTTCCAATTGCCTATCTAAATTTATGATGCAAACACAACGTTAAGTATTTAAGTTTAAGAAAAATACTATGTCATCAACTTTTTTTTTTATCACCACTTTATTTTTTATTTTTCTAATATATCATCATAAGGAACAAAATTGACCACATACTACAATTAGATTTTTGTATGTAATGACTAGAAAATTCAAACCTTTAAGTTGCTAAATAAAAATAAGCATATTTAGTCAATTCCAACCATACCTTTCATGTTTTGGGGATTGGTATGTTTAGTACATTTCTTGTCACCTTAGTTAGTAATATGCTTCATGATGTTTATGTACAATATGAGGCCCAAAATATGTGTGGCCTATGTCTAATCTAAACTTTGACATAAAATAGGTTAATAAAAATTGAAGGATATATCCTCTATTTTCCAAACTCTAATAGATTTTGAGCCATTGTCACCATTTTTGTCAAATATGGAGTTTTACGTAATCATTTCTCTTAATAGCAATGGGGTTGAAAACTAGACTCATAAATCAATTCTAAAAACTCTTACAAATTATTCATAATTGGTTAGAGAAAATGAATGTGAATTTCAGAGTTAGCACATCTGATTTGTTTTTCTATCAAAAAAATAACCAATGTGCACAGTTTGGCCCACAACTCCACTTACCCAAACCACATACTGATGAGTACTATCTCATTTTAAATTAGACTTAATAACATTCACTTCCATAAATTTTCATGATTTTAGAGTAAATGAAATGATTTAAGAGATATGAATTTCCAAATTTGATGGTTGTATAATAGGTGCCAACTAGTAACTAGCAGCACCATAGACATTAATTAAATCATATTCATGATTCTTATGCTTTAACCCATGACCCACATTTCACATATCCGAGACGTCACATTGTCGATTTTAGTATAAATGAGAGATTCACATAAAATTTTAATAATTTTTAAAATTTTATAAAATCACACACTGGGGATAAAGAAAAAGAAAAATTTTATTATACCTTCCTAATCTTTATTGAAAAACATGTAACACTAGCTATTTGTCTTTTAATATTCAACGAATTAGAATAAAAAAATATTTAAGTATAATAATTCGGTTAGACTAAAATTATGAAGAAAATTACCCTAAAGTACAAAATATTTTGTAATATTTACTTTATAAAATTTGGATTTTGAATCCACAAAAATATCACTTTAACCTTGCATTTTTAATTTTTCCATCTTAAACCTTTGTCTCTAAATTGGCCCCAATCTCAATTATCAATCCATCTTAGTGGATGGAGGCGATTTAAAAATTCAAGAAGCATAATTTTCTCAATTCATTCTTCTTTCCTTTAGCAATAAGTATGATTATAAAACAAATCAAACTATTCAAACTGAATTTGTGTTTGACTCATTAAAAACTCATTTGAAGGCTAATTTTTAATTAAGCTAAGTTCAAATACCTTTAATAGAGAAATATTGTATCACAATTTTTTGTGAAATCATCTTACTTCACTCACTTATTACTAGTTGCTTCAATTTATTTTTTATTTATTTATGAAGAAAGTTCTTACAGGGACATGAGGCTGTTCAAAACTGGAGAAAATATCATTTTGCTATTAAACTCATCACTCAAAAATCAATTCAACTCCTATTTTTTTAATAATATCAATTTTATATATCAACTATTTTAATAATATCAAAAATCAATTCATCACTCAGAACTCTAGCATTTGACTCGCTCTGAAACGTTCATCCGTCTTATGCGAATGCTGCAACAAACATGGAAACTCACCAACATAAATAAACTCTACCGTAAAGAAGAAAAGAAAAACAGATGAAAAGAAAAACAGAGGAACAAGCACCATTATCTGGTGTGATGATGATGGTTTTTCCAAAGAAAAACAGAGGAACAAGCAAACCCATACTGAAAGAAGGCCAATGTACCTGGTGTGATGATGCTGCTGATGACGAAGAGGAAGATCAACCATATAAGGGTGCGCCATTATCTGATCCGGTGATGATGTTATACCTGGTTGTGGCGTTGGTGCTGCTTGGGTTACTTGTTGGTTATGGTGTTGCAAGACATTTAAAGGGGTGAGGAAGGAGGAGAGAGAGAGTGAGAAAGTGGCGGGTGGATGGATACTCCGTTTAGACAGAGAAGGAGGAGAGAGAAAGTGGCGGGTGGATGGATACTTCCTTTAGACAGTGAAGGAGGAGAGAGAAAGTGGCGGATGGATACTCCCTTTAGACAGAGAAGGAGGAGAGAGAAAGTAGCGGATGGATACTCCCTTTAGACAGAGAAGGAGGAGAGAGAAAGTGGCGGGTGGATGGATACTCCTTTTAGACGATCGATACTCCCTGTCTCATTGTTTTGGCCTCGGGATCCTCTATAGGGTAATTTGTCTAGGGTAATTTGTCTAGAGTGATCTCCTAAAGTAAACAATCCAACGGCTGAAATTAAAACTCACCAAAACGACGTCATTTTGGTGAGTAAGTAGAAAAAAAAAAAAAAAAAAAAAAAAAACTCAGCTTTTTTACTCTGCAAGCCGATTTCAATCTCCGTTCATCGGAAAACTTCTCCGCTGGGCACCGAAGACCCAGCTTTTCACCTCCTATTACCGGTGAGATCATCATCACCTTCATAAATCAACTCTTTCAAAATTTATGTCATGTTTATATGTTTATATATTGGCAGATCTATGTCTTCGGTTTACATTCCATGGACATACTTTCAGTCAAAAAAAAAAGAGGTTGAAATCGGTTTTTTTTGTTATATACAGATCATCATCACCTTCACCATTTGTCTAGTGTTTACATTCCATAGACATACTTTCAGTCCAAAAAAAAAAAAAAGAGGTTGAAATCGGTTTTTTTTGGTATATACAGATCATCATCACCTTCACCATTTGTCTGCTGTTTACATTCCATAGACATACTTTCAGTCACAAAAAGCTGGGTTTCAGTCACAAAACTTCTCCGCTGGGCAAGAACCTAGCCCTTTTCTCTCTCTCTCTCTCTTTCATGCTTTAAATTTGAAATCGGCTTGCAAAGTAAAAAAACTGAGTTTTTTTTTTTTTTTTTTTTTTTTTTCAACTTACTCACCAAAACGACGTCGTTTTGGTAAGTGTTAATTTCAGCCGTTGGATTATTTACTTTAAGAGATCACTCTAGACAAATTACCCTAGAGGATCCTGACGCTTTGTTTTGTGCCGTTGCAATTACCAAATTACCATCAGAATTTGGCACCCTCGTGGATATTTACAAGCGATGTCCACGTGGCAAATAATTTTGCAATTATAATAGGTAGCGCGCAGGTTTGAACCTGCGACGTGTGCAAGAGTTATCTCAACGTTTAACCACCAAGCTTCACAGCCACCACATTAGTAAATGATATAAATTTATATTATTTACTGCATGGCTAATATTTTCTGCTATTATTATTTTATTTATAATTTATAAAATAATTATAATATCGCAATTCGATTCTAATTGACTAAAGGGCCATAATATATGCATCTTATTATGTATTTTTGTAATAAATATCATACATTTTTTGTAGCAATTACGACAATTTATGATTCAGAAATTAAATAATACATTTTGTGGTTGTTACACATTTGATCCACATTTTAGAGAAAACTATTAATAGATCCTAATATTTAGACATAATTCCCATCAAGTCTTATCAAAAATAAGTTCTAATAAAATCGTCGTTAAAAATAATTTTGTGTGACGATTTTTTATATATGTCGCTAAAAATTGACAATTAGTGACTTTTTTTATCACGGTTTTCATAATATGTCGCTAAAACTTACGATTAGTGACGTTTTTCTGTAACGAATTTTTCAAATTGTCGCTGAAAGTTGTAAATTAGTGATATTTTTTTGTGACAATTTTTTTAAACTGTCGCTAAAACTTATAATTAGTGACATTTTTTATGACAAAATTTTTAAACTATTGCTGAAAATCAACAATTAGTGACTTTTTTTAATAGTGTTTAATAAAAAATGTCATTAATTATTGTAGGACCTATTGAACAATAATTCCACTTATTAGGACGTACACGTAAACTCCCCAATAGTTTATAACCACAAAATGTGTAATAATACAACAAACTATGTAACATTATCACAAAAATATATAATTTTATTTTTAAACTACAAATTGTCGTTATTGTTATCAAAAAAATATGTAACTATTGGCACTGAATTAAAACCAACTAATTTGAAAGTGGCATATATCATAATATAGAGAGATAGGATCAGCTAATCAAGATAGAGCACATGGCAAACCAAAAAGGGACAAATGTTAGATTGTAAGAGGTTTCATGTGGCAGTTTGCAACTTCAATTATATATCACGAGTTAAAGAACAAGGCTTAGGGATGTAACTGTTTCAAGCAGTTACAAAGAAACAGCTAAAGCCTTGGAATTCAAATTTAGAGTTGAAGGAGGGAAAAGCTTATGAATGTAGTTATAATGGTGGAGATTATGGAGGTGAGGTTCAATAATTACTGCAATTCGAAAGACACCTATAAATAGTCAAAATGACAGACAAAGAAAATCGTCCAAACAAATTCAACACATTAATATATTATTTTTCTCCTTTCTTCCTCTGCATTTACTTTCCATAGGAGTAGTTTTTAATTTAAAATTATAATTTTCTTTACCAGTTGTTACCTTCGAAGTTGCCAAAAAAATCAAGCTAACACAAGTGTAATTGGATTATTTTTATGAATCAATTATTTTGTTTCTATTGGTCTTTTCCTCCCATTCTTAACTTGATTATTACCGCATTAAGTTCTCTTTATTCATTACATTGGTTCAAACTTAAGCACACACAATAATATCCTCTTTATTAAGGCAAAAAAACTTTCACAGTCGCCTAATCGTTAAATTAACTTAATTAATATATATATATACATATATGGATTATTTAATGGGTGGCTCGATTTGTACCTTAAAAGATTGGTTGGATACCTTAACTTAATAAAAAAAAATTATTACATTCCTATTCAAAATGACCAAAAAGTACTTGAAATTTACAAAAAGTACAAATCTTAGGGGGTGTTTGATAACCTCATTCAGCTCTTCAAACTAAATGTATTAAATGAAAATCAATTAAGCCCGTTTGATAATCACAATTGATATCACTTAAAATTTTAAGTGCCTCTTAAAATGAAAGTTAAAATTTAAGAAAATTTTAAATCATATGAAGCTTATTTAATTTTAACTGAATTTATAAATATTATAAACTCACCGCCACCACTACTATCACAACCACCACCATCATGCCACCACTACCACAACCACCACCATGCCACCGTCACCACTACCGCCACTACTACCACTACCGCTACCACTACCACCACCATCATGTCGCCACCACCACCAATACTACCACCACTTTCATCGCTATCGTCATTATTGTCATAAGCACCACCATCATTTTACTACCATTACCATCATTACCGCCATCACCACCATGTCGCCGCCACATCAACACCACCGCTACCACCACCGCCACCACCACCACCATCACAATATAAAAATTAAAGTATACAATTTGAAAATAATAAATTTTAAATTTGATCTTATACATATTAAAATTTTTATTTTTAGTTCAGCACTTAAATTTTTATGAAATAACTTTTCAACTAAAAAATTCAACATTTAGTTTTCAATACTATTTAGTCTTCAGTTTTCAGATTTCGGTTTTATTAAACACCACCTTAGTGTTTTCAATACCCCATCTTATAATTGAAGCACTCTAGAAAAAAATTTCTTTCTCATCGCTTGAGTGGTTTTACAAGTCATCCAGTACTTTTGTGGGTCTGAAATTGTGAGAGATATTGATGTTCGCTCAAGCGTAGGGTTGGTCGCTCAAGCAACCTGCCTTGGTTTGGTCTGATGTCCTAGGAGTGTGAGTTCTACACTCGAGTAAAGGTTTCATCGCTCGAGTTGTGTGGTGTCTCTGACGCTTGAGCGTAAGAGTGGTCACTCTTAAGCGGTTTGTTCAGGATCAGCACTTTAAAGTCATTTTTAGTTCACTTTTCTACATTCTTTTGAGATTCTTTCTCTGTCCTCTCTCTATTTTCAGCCATTTTTGAGTTCCAAGCTCATAAAAGCTTGGTTTTATCTCTTTCTACTAATTTCCTACCCCATGTTCCTTATATAAAAACGAAGAGTATGACAAGGGCTTTCTATCTAACACACCTGAAAAACATTTTTAGCCATGTAGGGTGAGCATAAAACCCAATAAATAATATTTCAAAAACTAAATATGCTCCACTAGCATAAATCATCATGATGCAATACATATATACAATGTGTCCAAATGCATTCTTAAATCCATCTGTTTTCTCAACAAAACAAAACCTTTCTTTCTAATTACCAAAACCTTTCCGTTTATTCAAAACATTTTCTGAAATCAAAACATTTGTTTCATAAAACCCATTTCCAAAACAAGTTCGTTATATCACAATGTGTGGCTAGTTGTATTGTGACCTAGCGTGTGGCTAGTTATGTGCTATGTGTTTGTCGAGGCTTATTATGTCGTATACGTTGTCTTTTAATCGTGTTTTGTTTTGATCCTCTCTTTTGTGAGTTTTGGGCCGAGAGTTTGGGTAAGAATGGTTTTCATTCTCCGTTTTGGAGTATTAAGCACTCAGTGGTAGTTTTGGGAATTGTTGGTGGTTAGACGTAGTCGACGTCTTTGAGTCCGAGGAGTAGTTGTTGCTTCTTGTTTCGTAGACCACAGCGAGTTGAGTGGGTCGAAGATGCATCCGTGAGATTTTCTTAGAATTATTGGTATTCGAGTGTCTTTAGGGCCATGAGGTGTTGGACCGGGATTCAGGAACTTATCCGTAGATAAATCTAAGCTTTGGTTGGTGTTGTGTTTTCTTTTATAGACTGAGTGGCCATTTTTGTTTTTGGCATTTCTTTAATTTCAGGGATGAAATTTCTTAAGTAGGGGGAGCTTGTAGTGGCTTGGGTTAGTTTAACCAGAGTCATTTTCATTTTTGGTTGGGATACGGGGTTGTCCTGAGTGACGTGGAGCATTTTGGGTGGTCTTGACCGTTGGTGTGCTTTGGGGTGGTTGCTAGATAGCAGCCCAAGGAATCTGGGTCTGGCCGGTCTGGCCCACGACCTTGTTGGTTGCATCCATGAGATGTTTGGTTGGAGGTCGCCCTTGCGAGTGGGTTGCGACTAGGCCGCGACCAAAACATGGCTTCAGGTCTTTTTTTGCTTGATTTTGATGTCATGATTTGGGCTTGAGGGTTTTGTTAAATTAGGGGTTGTTGGGCTATGGTTTTGTTACTACAACTATTTTCAATATACAAAATTGTATATGGATTTTTAAAGCATAATGACTGAGACCCCCAGTGGGGGTCACCCCCACCACTCCCACTGTTTTTTTATTGGTTGAATTTTTTTTTTTTTACTTGCAATCACTGCCCCCCACGTGGAGGTGGGGGTGCTGGGGGTCACCCCCCACTGAGGGTCCCCAGCCGTGCTCATTTTTAAAAATGAAAAAACCCCAATTTGTGAAAAACCCCAACAGATATTGTTTTTGGGAGTTGGTTTGATTTTGGTAAATGGTTTGGTTAGAAAGAGATAGACGTGGGATTTGAAAACGACGAGTATTATTACTCGTTTGGGAAAATCTTGGGTTATGTTTTGGGATTGTACAGATTATGGTGAGGATGGGTAGTTGTATAATTAATGTGTCTCATCTATGTTCAATGGTAGTACATAGTTAAAAGACCTAAGGTTTTTGTCTAAGATTCAAAGAGATTTTTTTTTTTTTTTTTTGAAGGAAAATTCTTCAGGTTTATTCAGATAAGGTAAAACGGATGAGAAGATAATAAATGAGTTTTCTTTGAAAGTCTAGTGGGACTTTATAAAGAAAGTATCCACCTATGTATACTCTACTTTGGATAAAAAAATGCACATTATATATTTATGTATCATTTGTTAGCATTCATAATCACATGTATCTATTGATCTTATTGTTAGGAATCTTTGTAGATCCCAACTGGACATATTTGTTCATCCTACGTTATTGTACTATTTTTAAGAACGGAGTCGGAAACACTGGTTTGAAGATCGAGAAGTTAATTGTCCTTCAAGAGTATTATTTTGTAGAGGGCAAATGAAGATGTATAGTGTAGTGAAGTGTTGAAGTGTCAATATTATCTCCTGTGTAATTATTTATTTTGTAAATTTAAATGACGGGGCATGTGTTTGTAATGTATCAGACATTCTATTATTGTAATCATTCCGGAGAGAACATTTTCTTGTTATTCAATCATAATTATTCTTATTGTTCCTATTTGCGTCATTTAATTAAATTTAAATTAAAGGTTTTGGTAATGTATCCGGGTAATAAAATTTGGGGTGTAACAATAATTAATCTCAATCTTTCATTCTCTATTCTCTTTTCACTTTCTGCACTTTACATTTTCGTACTCAATCATATTTCTTTTAAATCTAACTTTCTTGCATTCTATTTCATATTAAAGTCAACAATAAATAATGAAAAATAAATTTTCAAGATTTTTTTTTCTTTTTTTATTATAGAAAATGTAAGTCTTTTTGTTCACCTTCATCATTTTTGGTTGATGGATTTTCAAAATTTATTCAAAAACTTAGTATGGAACAAATTATATTTATTCTGAAAATTATTTCTAAAAAAATTTCATATATTTAGTACAGTGTTTTCGAATTATTTGACATTGTTCATTTGGCTATGTATTTTCAAACATTTAATTATCTAACTTCTTCATATTCTAGTTCTGAAAAAAAAATAAAAAAAAAAATATTACATTTCTAAACAAATTATATAGCGATCCCGGTTTTCCCCTTCATGTATTGTATTCCATATTCGATTTCCTTGGTTAGTTGTTGTGGTTTATTTCTTGTTTCTGTCCTTAAATTCCTTGTATTTGAGTTTTAGGATATGTTGGGTGAATTTGGAACAGGTTGGTTGTGAGTTGGAACAAATAGTTATTGCCCAGAATTTTGGTGTTCCGCTCGAGCGGGTCCTTCTGCGCTCGAGCGTAGTTTGCATTTACTCAGCATTTTGTGCATCTGCAAAAAACAAATACTGCAAAAGTGTTTTTCGCGCTCGAGCGGCCCTCTTTGCGCTCGAGCGGAAGTCTGAAGTCTGTAAAAATACTGGACGAGTGTATTCTACGCTCGAGCGGGTATCTTTGTGCTCTAGTGGGTTCTGCTTTGCTATTGTGTTTTAGTGCTTGAGCAGCCTTTCTTGAGCTCGAGCTGGTCTAATCTTTGTGTCTTACGCTCGAGCATAAAACTCTCCGCTCTAGCGGACTGCACGTATATTAGATCGCGAAAGTGACATTTCAAATCACTTTTTCGGCCCTCTTTCTCTCTAAAACATTCCAAAACCCTAATTTGAGAGCTTCTCTCTCTAGAATGCCCTCTCTTTCTACATTTTAGCTCATATCAAGTGATCTTTTCACCCCCCTTCCTTCATTAAAAAGCTTGGGCTCTTCAAGACCTCCATTTTCATCCGAGTGGAAAGTGATTTCGGCGTGTTTGGAGTTCTTCCCTTGCTAGGCTCGTCTTCTACACTTAAGGTAGGGATAACTACTCATCTTTATGAGCTTTAACATAGATGTTGGGCTTCTTGTATTAATGGTTTGATTTGGGAAGTTAGGGTTTGAGATTTGAAACATTGAAAAGAGGGGTTTTGATAATTTGAACTACACATATTTATGTGGGTATTAAAATGAGGTTATTAATGTATAATGATGATATTTGGACCTTTGGATCGATGTTTAAGAAAAGGGGAAAAATGCCCTATTTGGGTTTAAATAGGTCATTTGTGTAATTAATGAAATTTATTATGGAAATACGAAATTGAGATGGAAATAATGAAATTGGGAAAGTATGAGATGGAATGGTGTAGTTAGATTGATTAATCACTCACCAATGGAAATGTTGTTAATTTATCAGTTGGATAAATTTATTATCTGTTTAGAAATAATTGTTTTAGGCTATCGGTAGAGGGTAGTCTTGATTGTTGTAGACACTGCATGATGATTAGGAGAATTGAAACTAATCAAGTGAAATATGCCATTGAATATGACGGTTTAGTGAAAACATTGTATATGTGAATGGTTTAGTCATTGAATATGACAACTTGTGAAATACATTGCATATGTATATTGTTTGGGAGGAGATAGAGGATGTACTCCATTGTGTGGGAGGAGATAGGGGATGGACTCCATTGATAACTAAGTTGGCCGGAGTGTCCTGGGTGAAAGTCCCGAAACCTTATTTATTTATGGGTGTCGGTTCCCTCGGATGTAGTTCCGTAAAATGGCAAAGTTATGGAAGTGATGATTGATGTTTGTTAATGAAGTGTTGATATATGAGTTGTAATCTCATTTTTTTGAATATTTGATAAATTGAACTATGTCAATGAATTTGACTTGTGTAATAAATGGAAGTGAATGAATATAGGGGAACCATGCGTTGATTGATTATGGGAAAAGGTTGTGAGATGATTTAGGATTGCTAAACGTTTATCAAATCCTAATGTTTTAGTTAATTCTTATATTATGTTTAGCATATCTCTACTGGGCTTTGGTTCACCCGATGCGGACATCATTTTCAGGTACAAGTAATATGCCGCCTCCAAGGATGTAGCTTGGGAGGTTTAGCGGCTGAGGGCATATTTTTGTATTATTATCTTTTTGTGCTACGTGTAAATTCAAGCCAAGGGCTTAATATGTAAAGAGTTAAAACTCTCTTATGTTGTAACCAAGTGTTGACTTGGAAAGTTGTAAGCCCGTAAGGCATTTACTTTTGTTGTCAACATGTAATACTTTTGTAATGATCACTCTGAAAAATTAGGATATGTTTTATTCTTCTATGTCTATGGATGTCTTGAATGGTTGGTTTGTGTATTTATTTTGAGGGTGTTACAAATTACATATGTTCAAAAAAAAATTTGGGCAAATTACTTACACTTCCCTTGAGGTTTAACGAAATTACAGATTCCCCCTTAAGGTTTCAAAAATTACATCCCACCCCATCGCAATTAACACCGTTAACGAATATCATAAATTCACTAAAATGCTCTTTTGACAAATAAGAGCAAATTACCTACACCCCCTTGAGGTTTAGTAAAACTATAGATTCCCCCTGAGATTTAGCTAAATTACAGATTCGCCCCTGAGGTTTAGCTAAATTATCATTTTTAAATAAGTTATAAACTGAAAAATTAAAATGAAAAAACACTTATCACACTACAAAAAATTAAGGTTTTAGAGTCCAAAATTTAGGAACAAAATTATTTTTAGGGGACCAAATATTTATGTTGCGAAAAGTGTCATTATATTTTTAGCAACAAAAATTGAACATTAGTAATTAATTATTGTCTTTTTGGTATCAAATTTTTTGTGTCAAAAAATAAACCATTTTGAGACCAAATTATTTTGTCCCTAAAAGTCTATTTATTATTGACATTTTTGAAATTTTATCGCTAAAAGTCTTATTTTTGACTTTTCATGGCGACTTTTTAGCCACTATCCTCACGACAATAGAAACCAGTCCCTAAATGTCTTTTGCAACAAAATTTTCACTTTTGGAGATCAAAAAAATTAGTTTCTCAAACTCTTATGGTGGTGTTTGGGAACTTGGTTCCCAGATTTTTTTTTGATTTTTTCCACTAAAAGACAAAGGTTTTGCAAAATCAAAAAAAATAAATCCAAACAAAATATCACATCCAATCCCATAATTATTTAAATTTTTCTCTCACAAACATCACATCCAACCACAAAAAAACCCAGCTATCTTCTCAAACACTAAAATTTTTTTATCCAATAATATCCTACAACAAAAAAAACCTACATAAAAACCCACTTCCCAAACATCCACTATATGTTGTAGTGTCAGATGGTGAAAATATCATAAAATTAACAAATAATTAAATAAGTTAAAAACACAAGAAATGGCTTGTCAAAAAATTCTTAGAATATGTTTGGTTTGATTTTTAGAAAAAAAAAATTAATTTTTTTTAAAAAATTAAAAATTAATTTGGTTAAGAAATAAAAAATAAAAAATAATTATTATTTTTATATAATTTTATCTTTTGAGTGGTTAGAAATAATTTTTACAAATTAAATATATTTTTTCATATTTATTTTTATTAAATTAGTTTTATTTTAAAAAAAAAATCTGAAAAAATTTCTAAATAACAAATCAAATATGGTTCTAAAAACTTAATTTTTTTTCCATCTAACATAATTCTTTTGTAAATTTTGTTGATTTATCAAAGGGATTTTAGCAGGGGCAATATCGTCCATCAATTTATATTTTGGTGATGTCAGCTAACCATTTTAGTTAACGATAGGGTTAAATTATTATATGAATATAAATCTCGAAGGGCAGGATGTAATTTCTGAAATCTTAAGGAAGAATCTGTAATTTAGTTAAACCTCAAGGGAGGTGTAGGTAATTTGCCCAAAATTTTTTTAACATACTTTAATTCTATTCGGGGAAAAAAAAAATGCACATCTGATTTTCTCTTTTCTCTTATTCTTCGTCTCACCCTATCCATCCACGGCCTCCCCGACACCACCGCCTCAACCACAACCTCACTCGAAATTGTTGCTCCACCTCATGTGGTACTCTCTCTCACTCTCCTTTGTTGATTGTGTTGCTTTCTTCTTGCAACTGTATTTGTATATGATCCTTTGGATTCCCAATCCTCCAAATCCAAGGCTGGTCGCTAATATGTATTTGGGCAAATTTGATCCTGCAAGCAGTGGCGGAGGGACGTTGGGCTCAAGGGGTCATGTGCCCCCTCTGACTTTTGAATTTTTTATTTTGTTTTGTTTTAGTGGGGTTTGGCTTTCACACATAGACACAGTGCCCCTCCTAATACACAATCTCAAACCCACTGACACACACACCACATGAACTCACGTTTGTTTGTTTGTTTGTTTTTTTTTTTTGGAATCCTAATCCCAACGTACTGACATATAACTTTTTTTTTGGTGAGTGCACACAACTCCAATTACAACAAGGTTAAAACTCTAAAACCCTAAAAGTGTATAAAATTTTTTATTTTTTTATTTATTCACAATACTTGTTAAGTATCTTCGTATTTTCTTTGTCTTCTTTGTCTCCCTTTGTTGCTTTACAATTTACCGACTCGCGATTCAACAAATTAGGATCACACAACACAGATTTGAGACCACACTACAACCTTGGTATCTTCTTACTTTTAAATAAAAATTATGAGTATTAATTTACTGTTATTTGTTAAGTTATGATTTGTAAAAAAAAAAAATTATTTGTTATTATTTATGTTAAAATAAGAGATTTTGATATGCTAAAATTATGAATCTTAATTGGTGGTGATTTATATTAAAATTAGGGATTTTGATTTGTTGTTGTTTGTGCTAAAATTAGGGATTTGATATGTGCTAAAATTAAAAATATTAATTTGCAGTGATTAATATTTAAATTAGGGATTTTGATTTGTTATAATTTGTGCTAAAATTAGAAATTTTGATTTGTTGTGATTTGTGCTAATTTAATTTTTTTTTATTTGTATTAAAATTGGAGATTTTGATTTGTGGGGGTTTGTGATTTTGATTATGAATTTTTATTTTGATTTTTAGTTTTTTTAAACAGTCATGGAGAAATATTTCAAAAGAAAATCAAAATTGGAATCATCTCTTCCTCAAGAAGAAGATGATAATTATTCTTCCACAAAACAAAGTCGCATAGAAATCAACTTAGTAGACCTTCCTGCAGATCCATGACTACGCCTTGGATTATGGACTATAATGCTAATGATTGAGACCAAATTTGCAGGGCATATCTACAAAAAGGTCCTTGTCAACCTCGTGATCATAATTTTCCACAAAAATCATTTGGACAGAAACTTCGACGATTTAATCAGGCTTGGTTTAGTGAATTTCCTAATTAGTTGGAGTATAGCGTAGCAAAAGATGCAGCATTTTGTTTATGTTATCTTTTCAAACCCAATATTGGAGATCAAGCACGTGGTGATTCTTTTGTTGGTGAGAGTTTCTCAAATTGGAAAAAAAAAAAGAAAAAATTAAGACTCGTGTTGGAGGTCCCAATAGTGCTCATAATCAAGCTTCGAATAAATGTCAAGACTTGTTAAACCAAAACCAATATATTCAAACAATTTTTTTCAAACAATCTGATCAAGCTCGAATTGAGTATCAAACCCGTTTGAATTCATTGGTTGATTGTGTCAAATTTCTTCTAAGACAAGGACTTGCGTTTCATGGGCATGATGAATCTGAAAATTCAAGTAACAGGAAATTTTCTTGAACTTCTCAAGTTTCTTGCCGATCATAATGAAGATGTCAAAGTGGTTGCATTAAGCAATGCTTCACAAAATCTCAAGTTGACATATCCTAATATTCAAAAAGACATTGTAAATGTGGCAGCATTTGAAACTATCAATGTGATTATTAGAGATCTTGGTGATGCACTTTTTTCTATTTTGATTAATGAAGCCCGTGGCATATCAGTCTAGGAGCAAATGGTAGTTGTAATATGATATGTTGACAAAAAAGGCCAAGTGATTGAGCGCTTTTTGAGTATTGAGGATGTTGCTAATACGAATGCTCTCTCACTTAAACAAGCTGTGGAAAATTTATTCTCCAAACTTGGATTGAGTATTTCTAGATTGCAGGGTCAAGGATATGATGGGGCTAGTAATATGCAAGGTGAGTTCAATGGTCTTAAAACACGTATACTGAAAGAGAATCCTTGTGTATATTATGTTCATTGTTTTGCTCATCAATTGCAATTGGCACTTGTAGTCGTGGCAAAGAATCATAATCAAATTGCTTTACTTTTCACTTTTGTTTCTAATGTGGTGAATGTTGTTGGAGCATCATGTAAACGCCGAGATATTGTTAGGGAGAAGCAAGCTGCAAAAGTTGTTGAGGCACTTAATATTGGAGAGCTATCTAGTGGGCAAGGCTTAAATCAAGAAACTAATCTTAAACGTGCTCGAGACACACGTTGGGGTTCACACTATGATACTTTAGTCAGCTTGGCTAGTATGTTTTCAATAGTGATTGATGTGCTTGAAATGATTTCGGAGGATGGTTCAAATTCAAAACAACGAGTAGAAGCAAATGTATTGTTGGACTCAATTCAATCATTTGAGTTTGTATTCAACCTTCATTTAATGAAAACGATATTGGCTATTACAAGTGAGTTATCGCAATCACTACAAAGGAAAGATCAAGATATTGTTAATGCCATGAATTTAGTTCAAATTTCTAAAGTATGGCTCCAAAAGATGAGGGAGAGTGGGTGGACATCTTTACTTGATGATATTTTGTCTTTTTGTGAAAAACATGAAATTGATGTTCCCCAAATGGAAGATATGTTTGTAGCTCGAGGGAGAAAAAGACGCAATGCTCAAGAAATTACAAACTTACATCACTATCGCGCTGAGTTATTCTACACTGTTTTGGATATGCAAATTCAAGAACTAAATGCTTGTTTCACTGAGTCGAACACTGAGTTGTTACTTGGTGTGGCATGTTTGAATCCATCTAACTCTTTCTCTAGTTTTGACAGGAAAAAGTTAATTCATCTTGCTGAATTTTATCCCAAAGAATTTTCTTCAGTAGAGCTCATGTTACTTAATGATCAACTTGATACATATATTATCAACATGCTATCCAGTAGTGAGTTTTCAATGTTGAATGGAATTGCCGATCTTGCTAAGAAAATAGTGAAGACTGGAAGAGACAAAGTATATCCATTGATGTATTTGCTCTTGACTTTAGCATTAATCTTACCTGTTGCAACTGCTACTATTGAGAGGGTATTTTCAGCTATGAATATTGTGAGATATTTCATTCTAATCTTCACAATTTGAATAAAAACAACTTATATTTTTTGTGAAATCATTCAATCATAAGCGAACGAAATGTAATAACACTTGCTCCAGTACTTGGCATTGATGCATGCAATTCTAATCCTGTATTTCCAAATTTCAAGAATATTAGTACATTAAATCTAGTTAATGATTGATAGACCAAATATGAAACAGGGAGGGAGGGAGGGAGGGAGGGAGAGAGGGGAGGGAAGGGGTTACAACAACAACAACATCAACATCAACATCAACATCAACATCAACATCAACATTAGCACTTATTAAATAAAACTAGAGTCCGAGTTTAAGATCCAAGTCAGTTTCATTGTCATCTTTTTTATCATTCTTCTTGGATTTCTCGTAGTGGTGGTGGCTGTTGTTCCAGGGAGCAGGAAAGAAGAGAGGAGTCTTTCTCAACTCAACCTGTTCTTCGAAGAAATCTTCCCATTCAAACGAGGGAACCCAACTCGATTTTTGTCCCCCATCCTCATGCTCTGTTTTGGCCCTCTTCTTTGTCGTCGTCGTCTTCATCATCATCATCATGTTCATCGTGTTCTTGTTCTTCCCCATCTCCATTTCTTTCAATTCATTTCTTCTGCGATCTCGAGCTTCCCGAAAGCTTCTTATAAGGGCAAAGAACTTGTCCATCTTCTTCTCATTATCTTCTTGCTCCTCTAGCTCGCCTCCTCCTCCTTCTCCTTCTCCATTATTATTAATTCTCCTCTTGTTCTTCGCGTTTAAGTCCATTATTTCTTCCCTGCCGCCAATATAATTATAATTATGATAATTACAAATCAAAGGGGTAAACAATTGCACTCACACCAACATTCGAATTGAATTTTGTGAAACAACACAGCCAACTACTATTAATGTATGTATCGCAGACTGAAATTAAATGCCCTGCCGGAAGGGGAACCAATTTATAGTGTTTTACCGTATGAGTAAAAAGACTGAAATGCCCTGCGGGTCTTGATTCGAAAGCCCCATTTGGTAGAGCTGTGGAAAAGTGATTACAACTTATAGCCTAACAACTTATAACTGTGAACATAAGTTGATTTTTGACTTATAAATTAAGTTTCTCCTCCCCCACTCAAAGAATAAGTTGATTTTTGACTTACAAAAAACTATAAGTTGTATTGTTAAACTGAACTAAACATATCAAAATAATTTAAATTAAACTAAAAACTGAAATAAGCCATACCAAACTGGTCAAAAGTGAAACAATGGGGGCGGTTCTAGATTTCTTGTATTTGGAGGCGTTTGGAGTAACACTAATTGCGTCAATGATGGCGTAGCTTTTAGTTTGTGGGCGTCAAATGTAGCTTTTAGTTTGTGGGCGTCAAATGCCTGACCTACTGAATCATTGCACTTGTTGATGACATATGAATCGTGATGTCAGCTTTTGCTATATCCATTATCAAACCTTGCTACATCCCCCTAAAAAGAGCCCCCTAATCCCCCTAATTTCCATATCAAGTAAGAAAAAAAAAAAAAAAGGAATCAGTTGCCAAAACAGGAAATTAGGGGGATTAGGGGACCTCTTTTTAGGGCTCCAAATCATTTTCCATCCATTATTTGAACCACCAAAAGTGATTAGTGCCCCGAAATTGGGGCACTAGTACCCCGAATTTTTATATAAGGCAAAAATATATATATATATATATATAGTTACCCAGATTAGAAATTAGGGGCATTAGTGCCCATTTTTTTAGTGCCACAAAACATTTTTGTTTGAACCACTTGTTGATGACATATGAATCGTGATGTCAGCTTTTGCTATTTCCATTATTTGAACCAAATGTTAGAGTCTGGTCAGCTATTAATTATTTTAAAATCTTGTTTTTCTTCGGATCCGTACAACTCATTAATCAACGCATTTTTCTATGCTTACATCAATTTTTAGGAGCGGTTATTTTTATCACAACTCCGATTCGTAGTTCGAATTTGGAGGCTCGAATTTGGCTCGAATTCAAAGAAGAAGAAGAAGAAGAAGAGAAGAAGGAGGAAGGAGGAGAACTGGAGGGGAGGGGCCATCAAAATTGGGCTGGAGGAGGCGGGGCCGGAGACGGGGCTGCGCGGGGCTGCGACGATTGGAGCGGCTGCGACGATCGGCGGCGACGGAGGCACAGGAGGGGCCCTTCTCTCCTCTCCTCTCTCCTCATCTCTCCTCATCTCTCCTTCTTCTTTCTCTTTCCCTCCCCTCTGTTTTTCTCTCTGTTTCAACGAATAAGAAGAAGAAAAGAAAGAAGAAAATGAAGAGAAAGAAAGGAAGAAGAAAAAAAAAAAAGAATCGCAAAACGACGTTGTTTTGCGATTCGAGCCAAAATCGAGCCAAGTTTTTCGAGCTACCAACCATTTTTGTTTTTATCAAAAATTGTACCCAAAAAAATTAAGAAATAATCCCTTTGCTTAGTTCAAATTTTTCAAAAATACTTTTAAAAAAATTTTATTTTTTTATTTTTTTATGTTTTTTATTTTTATTGAATTTTTTTTAATATTTTAAGTAATTTTTTTAATTTTTAAACGTACCTAACATAAATATATCTAAAAAGTAAAAAAATTATGAAAAAAAACCTTTTAAAAATTCACTAAATATCAAAAATATAAAAAAAAATACTAGAATTCAGTACATTTTTTATATTTTTATGAATTTATTAATTTTTAAAATATTTTTCACTAATTTTTTACTTTTTAGATACATCTAAGTAAGGTGTACCTAAAAAAATAAAAAAATATTTAAAATTTTAAAAATATTCACTAAAACAAAAAAATAAGAAAATCAAAAACTCAGTTTTCAAAAACTTAATCCAACAAACTCAAACTAAACACACTGAATATGACTTTAAAAATAAATAAAAATAAATAAATAAAATGTTAAATAATTTATGGCAAACAAATGTGAAGTAATGATATAACTGTATTTTTATTAATAATTTTAATTTATGAGAAGGACTAAAATATTATTCACTTAAAACTCTTAGTACTTTGTATCATGAATGATATTGTCAACGTTATACTCTCTCTCTAGATTTTTTTTTTATTTTTTTGGTGCCATGGATTTGAGTCTAGTTTTGGGTATCTTTAGCTATTTAGGGTTGTTTTGAGAATATAGTTAAAAGTTGTATTTTTAATTTTTTTGATTTTTTTAAAAAAAAATATGTAAAAAATATAAGAGATGATGTGATTCAAAATGAGTTAAAAATTAAAATATGACTTTTAACCATGTTTCTAAAATAACCCTTAATTTTGATTTTTGACCTATTGGTTGTTTTTGTTTAGTACCAATTTGTGTGTATGAGTTTATTAGTTATATTTTTTATATAAAAAAAAAAAAGAAGAAGAAGAAGAAGAAGTTGTTTTAGACTCTTTATATTTATATATATATTATATATATATATTTTTCATACTAACAACTAACAAAATAACCGTTACTGATGCATAGTGTGTAACTAAAAAATAAATAAAAAGGAAACCACTCAATTCAATAAATCTTAAGATTTGATTTATATAATTAAAATACGAGTTTTGACTCAAGTTAAAAAATTTAGAAAATGATATATACATACACAAAATCTTTATATAAGGGCGGTTTGAGATGTTCTAAATAAGTGTATTTTTTGAATTTTTATATAAAAAAATATATAAAAAAAAGTAGGGAAAATGGATAGAAAAGTAGAGAGAAGATGTTGATAAATGTGACCTAAATAAGTGTATGTATGCAAAAAAAAATACACTTTTTTAGTGCATGCCAAACACCTACTCAAAATCAGAAGGCACAATGATATTGTAGCAAATTTTGTTTATATAACACTTTTATTCAAATTTTAATTCGAATTCAAATTTAGATTAAACTTGTGCAAAGCATCAAGCAATCTAATCTCAATTTCTGATTTCTTTTGGGGAGTAGGTTGGCTTTTTGATTAGTCTGGAATTAAAAGACTCATTTGGAATGAATTTTTAAATTTTTTTAACTTTTGTGAAAAAATTAAATAATTATATTTATAATATGATTTTTTATCTTATTAATTTTTTAATTTATTTTATCTTTTTATAATTATTTAAATTGATAGTCCATACCAAACCAGAACTGTGTTTTGGGAAGTTGGTAAAAAGTTGACTTTTGACTTTTTACCAAGCTTTTTAGCTTTTTGGAAAATGATTTGGGAAGTTGGTAAAAAGCTGATTTTTGACTTTTTAGTTTAATAATTGTTTATGGTGTCAAATCAAATTAAAATGACCAAAATACCCTTACCCAACATAAATTTTTTTTTTTATTCTTTTGTGCCGCCAGGATTTGAGCAGATCCATAATGTGTTTCATGTGTCGATGTTGAGGGGTTATCTTCGAGACCCGTTTCATGTGATTGATTATCACCGGGTAGCTCTTGACGAAAATATAGAATACGCCGAATGGCCGGAACGAATCATTGACCGGCAAGTGAAACAATTGAGAAGCAAGTCCATCCCAATGGTGAAAATGGAATGGAAAGAGCACTACGGGACGGATGCTACATAGGAAAAAGATGAGGAAATGCGACTACGCTATCCACATTTGTTTTCCAACGAAGGTAAAATAAGTTTGAAGGACCAAACTTCCTAAAGGGGGGAAGACTGTGATAACCCTATTCCGTATTATGCTAATTGGTCCTTATTATGAATATGATTATGTGTTCGATATGACTTTGTGTGTCAATTATATGAATATATGTAGTTTTGAATTTCTATCTGTTCACCGTAGGAGTATCTATTTGATTATTTGCTTTGGAAATTAAATTGAAGGCCTTATCGGCCACAAAACCCAAAATTGATTGCGCATTTGTGATTGACATAATTTTTAGAGCCTACGGTAAATTTAATTGAAAATTGATCTGGATCAAAATAATTAGATTCAGAACGAAGAATTAAGTACTCAATTATTTAATATTAGAATAATGTGATTGAGTGGGGCTATATAAAGGGCCTTATTATATTTGATTCCCCTCTTTTATATCATTTTGGGTTGAGATCAACTCTCTAGACAAGGAGAGAACCGACTTTGAGAGAGATAGGAGACATCCTTGTGCATTTTGGCTCTAGATTTGTGAGTTTGGAAGGCTAGGTGCAAGATTTGACCACCATTGTGAGAATTAAGGCTCCTAGGTGAGTAATCAACCCTTGACTCATGAATTTTAGTTTGTAATTTGTGAATTCAAAGTTGATCGATGATAAAGAACATGTATTGGGTTGATTAAGTGGAGATTGAAGTCCATGTGTGCATGCATGTAGAGAATTCCTATGAAATTGCATAATTTAGCATGTAATATGTGAATCATGAAGGATTGAGAGTTGGATCATACATGCAAGCATGTTTTTGTTGAGTTTCATGAGAATGAACACAAATTGCATCAATTGAAATAGAAATAAGGTCAAAGTTTACATGCATGTTTGATTATCAAAGATATAGAGCTCATGTGAGGGTGAAATGCATGAGCCATGATTGATTTTGAAGAATTGGACCATAATTTTGAATGATTGGCCTCATGTTATTCACATCCATGTGCTATATATTGTATTTGCATGTCTTGGGAACCAAAACTATGAGTTTGAAACCTTTGGAGGTCGAATTGAGCTCAAGAACAAGTTCTGGAAAAACCCAAAATTCTTGATGTCCGCTCGAGCGGGTAAACTGCCGCTCGAGCGTAAAATACGAGCTCCCAGCATATTTTGCAGACATGGTGTCCGCTCGAGCAGGGAAGTTCACGCTCGAGCGGGGAGCTATGTAGACTGAACTTCCACTCGAGCGTAAATTTGACGTAACCAGTACTTTTGCAGACCTCATAGGTTCGCTCGAGCGGGGACCCCTGTTTCTGAAATTTTGAAAATGCATTCTGTGTTTCGTTTTCCATTCTCTTTCACTTCCAATCACTCTTAGGCATGCATTGAGCATTATTAATGAGTTAAAATGATAAGAATGAAGCCTAAAGAAGAATATGTGAATTAAGAACGGATTGAATCATTTGTGACCCTTATGTGTTACGTGATGTGTAGGGTCAAGCTCCAGGGCAAATCAACCAGCTGATCACTGTGAGTAATATCTTAATAAAGATATATGAAGTATGTTATTTGTCCTATTACTTTACTTCTATGTAAGTCTTATAAGTTCGTTAATTCGAATGAAAGTATGATTTGAATGATAAATGAATGGGCCAGAGGCCAGTATGATCTGAATAATAAATGAATGGGCCAGAGGCCAGTATGATCTGAATGATAAAATGAATAGGCTAGAGGCCAGTATGATCTGAATGATAGAACGAATGGACCAGAGGCCAGTATGATCTGAATGATAAAATGAATGGGCCAGAAGCCAGTATGATTTGAATGATAAAATAAATAGGCCAGAGGCCAGTATGATCTGAATGATAGAACAAATGGGCCAGAGGCCAGTATGATCTGAATGATAGAGTGAATGGGCCAAAGGCCAGTTTGACATGATTGAAAGAATGGTTGGGCCAAAGGCCAGTCTGACATGAATGAAAGACAAATGGGCCAAAGGTCGTTTGACATGAATAGTTTGGGCCCGAGGCCGTTTGATGTGTTTGGAACTGCAGTTACTTGATATATATATATATATATATATACTAGATAGAAATATGAATTGGGCCAAGGCTGTCTGATGTACGTTGTTCTAATGCACCTACTTTATTTGATATTATTCACTGGGCTTTCGCTCACGCTCATTCATGTGTTTGTAGGTGAGCCAAGAGAGGTCCAAACCCAGCTTCAGTGAAATTTGTGTGGAACAACTAAGGTTTTGAAGAGTCAGCCCTTACGTCCTTCGCACGAGACTCGTCTTCGCCCTTTTGCTACCTTATTTTATTTTGTCATGTCGGTGAGGACTTTGGTTTGTGTTATATATATATAGTTTTGATTTGGCTGACCTAGGCTTGATAGATCCTGTATGTACAGAGCTTTGTATTAGTACATATTTTGGTGTGAGTTATTAATACGCATATATATGGTTTGTTATAATGTGCCATGTAAGCACAGCTCTATGGACAAAGTTTTAAAATTTTGCTTCCGTTTGGCCCCTTTACTCTGATGAGTTTATGTCTGGTTTGGTTTGAGACCATAGGTAATCTCAGGATTTCTGCCGGTTAATGTCTTTTAACCCATGGGGGCGGTTCGGGTCATGACAAAGTGTCCTGTGGCATCGCAGCTTCAGTATATATCATGAGTTGAAGAGCAAGGCTTAAGGGTGTAACATTTCAAGCAATTATAAGGAAACAACTAGAGCCTTTGAAATTCAAATTCAGAATTGAAGTAGGGAAAAGCCTATGATGTATTATAATGGTGGAGATCATAGATGAGATTCAGTAGTGTAACAACCCTCGTACTGATTACCGATAAACTACTGAATTAGCTACTGGTTACTGCTAAACTGAACTGATAAAGACTGATAATTGAATTAAGAGAAGTACTGAATGGACTGATTGAAATCGAAACTGAAATTGAATAAGTTTATCTATTGAATTGCATATTGCATCTGTTTGATTGATTGATTATCTGTTTGAATTCATATGTTTAAACTGCTAATTGAAGGCCTTATCGGCGGCCGAATTAGGAACCGTTTAGAGTTTTGGGATCAGTAGAATATTTGTGATTTAATGGTATATTTATCTGAAAATTGATTAGGAATGATTAAACTAGATTAAATTAAGCCAATTAACGAGTTTGTCTTAATTACCATATTGCCACCTATAGTGGACCTATGTTATATTATAATAGAGCCTAATTACACACAATTGATCAGCTCTTTTGTGGCCACTAACCGACCAAAACATAGAGAGAGTGAGAAGGAAGGAATTCATCTTGTTCTCTAGAGAATTGCTTGGAAATTGAAAGATTTGAGGCATAGATTGCATAATTGAACTTCAGACACTTGAAATTGAGACTTAGGTAAGTGAATCCATCTTCTTCTTGTTGTTTTTGAGTTTCCATCTTGCATGTATCATGGTTATAGAGAATTAAGTCATGAATTTGCTCATATATGTTGATTTGGAACTCATTGTTGCATGCATTGTATATTGAAGAGTTTTGGGTTGATTTCCTGGCAAAATGATGCATGCATGTTCATGTTGATGTTTAAGACCATGATTTCATCTTGTTTTCAAAGTATTGAGCTCATTAGAGCATCACATTGGAGCTCTAAATTGGTTTGATTGCATGCATGTCATATTTGAATGTTGTTCATGCATGTTCTTGAAATTGGTTTGGAAATGAGCTTGATTAACTTCCCTTGGGCTTTGATTTTACAAATTGAACTTGGAACAAGTAACATTATGTGTTTTTAAAGAGTTTTCCAGAAAATGGGCCCAAGAGGATCGATTTTGGTGTTTGAAAACTTGGTTTTGAGCTTGGAGGTCGAATCTGGGTTTTCCAGATTTCTACCTTCCGCTCGAGCGGGGAAGTACCGCTCGAGCGGAGAAATCAAGCTCCCAGTATTTCTTTTGACCTGTGTGCAGTCCGCTCGAGCGGATAAATACGCGCTCGAGCGGAGAAATTGAGCATCCAGCATCTTGCACTGTTCATCAGTTCGCTCGAGCGGAGGATTGTGTGTCACGCTCAAGCGGGTAATTTGACGCTCGAGCGGGGACCTTCTTTTTGCTTTCCCGCTCGAGCGGGTAAACCTGCGCTCGAGCGGAGGCCCTGTTTCACTGAAAATTCTGGAATTGTTTTCTAAGTGTACTTTCGCATCCTCATTCCATCCTAGGCATTCTTAGGCCTAGTTTAAGACATCTTAATGAGGATTTAGACGTAGAACCACACCGAGGAAATTTAGGGATTTAATTATCATCCTTTCCCGACTGTGAAACTTAGTGTGTGTTCTATTGTTAACTGTTTAGGGTTGGCTCTCGGGGACGCGCTCTAGCTGCTATTAGCCCAATCTCTGTGAGTAACATTGTGTAAAGATATGTTCAAAATGGTTATCTTTTGAATACTGAACTGAACTGTTTATGAACTGATATTATTTACTGAATGAATGTATGTCCTGTATTCTGAACTGTATTGTGGCATCCTTAGCACTTACTGTTTACGATTACTGTTACAGAGCTCTGTCGGTTCCCTTGTGGAACCATACTGTTTGCTGAATGACTGGCCATCATTACTGTTGGGTCCGTTAAGACCCGGTCCTTTTGGACCTACTGTTTATAGGCTAATGGGTGTACCACATATGACTGATTGACTGAAATACTGAAAGACTGAAATACTGTTTAATGAACTGTTTTCATTACTGTAAGGACATTCATTCATAACCTCTTTACGCTTTATGTTATTCACTGGGCTTTAGCTCACTGTTTATATATATATGTAGGTTCTCAGCAGCCAGACCGGAGCTAGGAGCGTGGGTTGGTCCCCAGTTTTGTCAAGCCAGCCTATGTGCCTCACTGCGAGGTTCCGAGTTGCCATGCTATGGCTTGGGGTGTTTTTGTGTCCCCTATCGGTCTCCTTACTGTTTTGTACTACTATATAGACTGTCTACTGTTTTACTGTACTGTTATCGAGGGATTAGGTCCCCGTACTAAATGTTGTATATGATTGTATAGACTGTGTATAGACTGTACTGTTCCGAACTGTATGAATGCATGAAAAATGTTTTGGCATACAGATTTTCACAGCTCAATGGACACTAGTTACTTACTGTATTGGCTTCCGCCAGGCCCTGTACTCTGTTTAACTGTATTACTGTTCAGCAGGCCTTCGGTAATCTCGGATTACTGGCCAGTTACGGTGCTAAACCCATAGGGCCGGGTTTGGGTCGTGACAGAGTGGTATCAGAGCGATACTTATCACGAGTTATACCGCACACACGTGTCCAAATGAGCTATAGGGTGTCCTAGAAAAGCAATTAGGGCATCTCATGAACTTGAAAAGTGTGTGCTTATGACTGACTGATTATATGTTAAAATGTTAAACTGTTTAATTATACAACCGTTTATAATGATAACTGTTATAACTGCTTATAGTGAAATGGATAACGCAAACACTGCAAATGAAACTGAATCGTCATCCTCTGAGGCCAGAATGGCCAGACTTGAACAATGATGGGACTGATAATTGAAAGACTGGATCAACAACCGAACCAACAGCCCCACCTCCTCCTCCTCCGGTGCAACCGGAACAGAATGTACAGAATGTGAATGCTAATGAGGTGGACATTATTGCACTGACTCATAAGTTCAGCAAGTTGAAACCGCCATCCTTTCAGGGAGGCCTTGAACCGTTGAAAGCTGAAGCTTGGTTTTAGAGACAGAAAGTTGTTTGAGGTATTTCCGTGTTCTGAGGCGCACAAAGTACTGTTAGCCACCTTTACATTGCAAGAAGAAGCTAGAAGGTGGTGGATGTTGATCCGTGATACAAATACTGTTATGACTTGGGCTCAGTTCAAGGAGTCCTTCTTTGAGAAATATTTTCCTCAAGTGTGTCAGGGACAGAAAGGTAACTGAATTTGAACAACTGAAACAGGGCACAATGTCTGTTGCCGAATATGAAACAAAGTTCACCGGGCTTGCCAAATATGCACCACATATGGTGGATACTGAATACAAGAAGGCCATGAGATTTGAAGGCGGCCTGAATGTTGCTATCCTTGACCGAGTCAACATGTTGAAATTGCCAACTTATGTGGGTGTTCTTGACAGGGCCTTGATGGCCGAATCAAATATTGAAGCACTAAAAACTGAAACACCAACAACTGAATGGCATGGTAAAAGGCATGGGTTCAAGTTTAAGAAAGGCAAGCATAACCCTGCAAACAAGAAGCAGAATACGGGGTCAACAACTAGCCCCAGCCAAGGGAGTGGATTCATTCCACCCTGCTCTACATGTGGCAACAAGCACAAAGGAGTTTGTCACAACATAACGGGAGCCTGTTTCAGATGTGGCAAGGTGGGCCACAGAATTAAAGACTGCCCTTCTGCTCCACCAGTTAGTAGTAAAGCTACACCGAGCGCAGCAGCATCAAATGTAGCACCAAAGCCTAACCCCAAAGCTACCGGGAAAGAGCCTATGAGGCAGGGCCGAGTGTTCGCCCTAGTACCGGGAGACGTGCAAAATACTGAAACTGTTGTGTCAGGTATCCTCTCTATTTGTGCTCAAAATGCATATGTATTGATTGATTCGGGGTCTACACATTCTTATGTGTCGCATGCTTTCTCTCGAAAATTGAATAGACCCTTAGAACCTATGAATTACTTGTTAGCTGTATCATCACCTATTGGGGGATCCATGACATGTGCATATATGTATCCTGCTTGTGAGATTATTGTTGGGGATATGCATTTGTTTATTGATTTACTACCGTTGAACATTGATCATTTTGATGTGATATTGGAGATGGATTGGTTACAAAAATATCATGCTACTATCGATTGTGTGACCAAACAAGTTGTTTTCCGTCCACCGGGTTTACCGGAATTTGTGTTTAATGGGATTGGAGTAGTACCTCCTCCGTATTTGATTTCTTCTGTGAAAGCTGTTAAACTGATTAGAAAGGGGTGTAAGGGATATCTGTGTTCTGTATTGACTGTATCTACTGATGTAATACTAATGTGAATGTATTCCTATAGTCAGAGAATTCCCAGATGTTTTTCCAGATATCTGCCAGGGGATTTGATTGACAGGGAAATTGAATTCACTGTGGATGTAATTCCGGGTACACAGCCAATATCTAAAGCTCCTACAGAATGGCTCCGACTGAACTGAAAGAATTGAAAGTGCAATTGCAGGAACTGTTAGACAAGAAGTTTATCAGACCCAGTACTTCACCGTGGGGTGCACCTGTTTTGTTTGTGAAGAAGAAAGATGGCTCACTGAGACTGTGCATTGATTATCGCGAATTGAACAAGGTAACTGTGAAAAATAAATACCCATTGCCACGTATTGATGATTTATTTGATCAGTTACAAGGTGCACAAGTGTTTTCCAAGATTGATCTCAGATCAGGGTATCATCAACTGAAGGTTAAACCGGAAGACATTGATAAAACTGCTTTTAGAACGAGGTATGGCCATTATGAATTTTTAGTTATGCCGTTCGGAGTCACGAATGCCCCCGCTGCATTTATGGACCTCATGAACAGAATTTTTAAACCGTACCTTGATGATTTCATTGTGGTATTTATTGATGACATACTGATTTATTCTAAGACTGTTGAAGAACATGAACACCATCTAAGACTTGCCCTGCAGACCTTAAGAGAACAGAAACTGTATGCTAAACTGTCTAAATGTGAATTTTGGCTTGATCATGTGATGTTTTTGGGGCATGTTGTTAGCAAAGATGGAATTTCTGTTGATCCGCAGAAAATTGAAGCTGTAGTGAACTGGCCTAGACCAACGAATGTAACCGAAGTCCGAAGCTTTTTGGGATTGGCTGGATATTACAGAAGATTTGTCAAAGATTTCTCCAAGATTGCCTTACCACTGACTCAGTTGACACAGAAGGGGATATCATTTGACTGGACTGACCAGAGGGAATCACAGCGTTCCAAGAGTTGAAAACTCGACTTGTAACTGCACCGGTCCTTACTCTACCCTCAGGTACAGATGGTTACACTGTTTTAGTGATGCTTCTCATAAGGGTTTGGGATGTGTTTTAATGCAGAATGGGAGAGTTATTGCTTATGCTTCCCGACAGTTGAGACCGCATGAAAAGAATTACCCAACCCATGATCTGGAACTTGCTGCAGTGGTTTTTGCATTGAAAATTTGGCGTCACTATTTGTATGGGGCAACATGTGAAGTATATACCGACCACAAGAGTTTGAAATACTTCTTCACACAGAAAGAACTGAATATGAGACAGCGGAGATGGCTTGAACTGATCAAAGATTATGACCTACAGATTCTGTACCATCCGGGAAAAGCCAATACCGTTGCCGATGCTTTGAGCCGAAAATCGATTGCAAACTTAGCCTGTTTGCTCACTGGACAGAAAGAGTTGCTTTGTGACCTTGAAAAGTCTGAGATTGAAATTGTTTTGAAGGAACAAGGTGGAACCTTAGCTGCCATTACTGCCCAACCAGCATTGATTGAAGAGATTAAGGAGAAACAACAACTGGATGATTACTTGAAGAAAATCATCGAAGAGAGAGATTCAAAACCGAGACCGGGGTTCAAATTTGACAACAATGTACTGAAATTTCAAGATAGACTGTGTGTACCGAATGATACTGAATTGAAAAGAAGAGTTCTGCAAGAAGGCCACAGTTCGAAGTTTTCGATCCACCCGGGGAATACGAAAATGTATCAAGATTTGAAACAGAATTTTTGGTGGCCGGGAATGAAGAAAGAAATTGCCGACTTTGTGTCCAAGTGTCTTCATTGCCAACAAGTCAAAGCTGAACATCAACGACCTGCAGGATTACTGCAACCCTTGCCCATACCAGAGTGGAAATGGGAGCATATCACGATGGATTTTATCGTTGGTTACCTCGCTCCAGGAAAGGTATGGATTCTATTTGGGTTATTGTTGATAGACTGACCAAATCTGCTCACTTCTTACCTGTCAAGACAATTTATAATGCGGACAAACTGGCTGTTATCTATATTGATGAAATTGTTAGACTGCACGGAGTGCCTGTGTCTATTGTTTCTGACAGGGATTCGAAGTTTACATCGAGGTTCTGGCAAAGCCTACAGACTGCATTGGGTACTGAATTGAGGCTGAGTAGTGCCTATCATCCTCAGACAGATGGACAGTCAGAAAGGACCATCCAAACTTTAGAGGATCTACTGAGAATGTGTGTCCTTGATTTTCAGGGAAACTGGGAAAGTCATTTGCCATTGGCTGAATTCGCCTACAACAACAGCTACCATTCGAGTATTGGTATGGCGCCTTTCGAGGCATTGTATGGCAGAAAGTGTAGATCTCCAATTTGCTGGGCAGAAGTTGGAGATGGGCCTTTGCTTGGGCCCGAGATTGTATATGAAACGACTGAAAAGATCAAACTGATACAGCAGAGACTGAAAACTGCACAGAGTAGACAGAAAAGTTATGCGGATGTTAGAAGACGGGACAGAGATATGAAGTGGGTGATCACGTGTTTGTGAAAGTGACACCAATGAAAGGCCAGACTCGTTTTGGAGTCAAAGGCAAGTTAGCGCCGAGATATGTCGGACCGTATGAGGTGATTGAGAAAATCAATCCGGTGGCGTATCAAGTTGCGCTTCCTCCTGAAATGGAGCATATGCATAACGTCTTCCACATTTCGATGTTGAGAGATTATCTTCGAGATCCTTCCATGTGATTGAGCCTACTCGAGTAGTGTTGAGTGATGACTACACTTACGAGGAACGGCCTATACAGATTGTAAACAGACGGATCAAGAAACTGAGAAACAAAGAGATCCCGTTAGTGAAAGTTGACTGGCAAACCATGGTGGTGTGTATGCCACTTGGGAAAGGGAAGATGACATGGCTAAAAGATACCCTGAACTGTTTCCACTGAACCTGTTTTCTTCCAGAATGAAGGTAACTCGAGTTTAGAGGACTAAACTCCTTATAAGGAGGGGAGACTGTAACAACCCTCGTACTGATTACCGATAAACTACTGAATTAGCTACTGGTTACTGCTAAACTGAACTGATAATGACTGATAATTGAATTAACTGAAGTACTGAATGGACTGATTGAAATCGAAACTGAAATTGAATAAGTTTATCTATTGAATTGCATATTGCATCTGTTTGATTGATTGATTATCTGTTTGAATTCATATGTTTAAACTGCTAATTGAAGGCCTTATCGGCGGCCGAATTAGGAACCGTTTAGAGTTTTGGGATCAGTAGAATATTTGTGATTTAATGGTATATTTATCTGAAAATTGATTAGGAATGATTAAACTAGATTAAATTAAGCCAATTAACGAGTTTGTCTTAATTACCATATTGCCACCTATAGTGGACCTATGCTTATTATTATAATAGAGCCTTATTACACATCAATTGATCAGCTCTTTTGTGGCCTCTAACCGACCAAAACATAGAGAGAGTGAGGAAGGAAGGAATTCATCTTGTTCATCTAGAGAATTGCTTGGAAATTGAAAGATTTGAGGCATAGATTGCATAATTGAACTTCTAGACAAGAAATTGAGACTTAGGTAAGTGAATCCATCTTCTTCTTGTTGTTTTTGAGTTCCATCTTGCATGTATCATGGTTATAGAGAAGTTAAGTCATGAATTTGCTCATATATGTTGATTTGGAACTCATTCCATGCATGCATGTGTATATTGAAGAGTTTTGGGTTGATTTCCTGGCAAAATGATGCATGCATGTTCATGTTGATGTTTAAGACCATGTTTTCATCTTGTTTTCAAGTATTGAGCTCATTAGAGCATCACATTGGAGCTTAATTGGTTTGATTGCATGCATGTCATTTTGAATGTTGTTCATGCATGTTCTTGAAAATTGGTTTGGAAATGAGCTTGATTTGAACTTCCCTTGGGCTTTGATTTTACAAATTGAACTTGGAATCAAGTAACATTATGTGTTTTAAAGAGTTTTCCAGAAAATGGGCCCAAGAGGATCGATTTTGGTGTTTGAAAACTTGGTTTTGAGCTTGGAGGTCGAATCTGGGTTTTCCAGATTTCTACCTTCCGCTCGAGCGGGGGAAGTACCGCTCGAGCGGGGAAATCAAGCTCCCAGTATTTCTTTTGACCTGTATTGTAGTCCGCTCGAGCGGATAAATGCGCGCTCGAGCGGAGAAATCGAGCATCCAGCATCTTGCACTGTTCATCAGTCGGCTCGAGCGGAGGAATGTACGCTCGAGCGGAGGATTTTGTGTCACGCTCGAGCGGGTAAGTTGACGCTCGAGCGGGGACCTTTGTTTTGCTTTCCGCTCGAGCGGGGAAACCTGCGCTCGAGCGGAGGCCCTTTTCACTGAAAATTCTGGAATTGTTTTCTAAGTGTATTTTCGCATCCTCATCCCATCCTAGGCATTCTTAGGCCTAGTTTAAGACATCTTAATGAGGATTTAGACGTAGAACCACACCGAGGAAATTTAGGGATTTAATTATCATCATTTCCGACTGTGAAACTTAGTGTGTGTTCTATTTGTTAACTGTTTAGGGTTGGCTCTCGGGGACGCGCTCTAGCTGCTATTAGCCCAATCTCTGTGAGTAACGATTGTGTAAAGATATGTTCAAATGGTTATCTTTTGAATACTGAACTGAACTGTTTATTGAACTGATATTATTTACTGAATGGATGTATGTCCTGTATTCTGAACTGTATTGTGGCATCCTTAGCACTTACTGTTTACTGTTACTGTTACAGAGCTCTGTCGGTTCCCTTGTGGAACCATACTGTTCACTGAATGACTGGCCATCATTACTGATGGGTCTGTTAAGACCCGGTCCTTTTGGACCTACTGTTTATAGGCTAATGGGTGTACCACATATGACTGATTGACTGAAATACTGAAAGACTGAAATACTGTTTAATGAACTGTTTTCATTACTGTAAGGACATCCATTCATAACCTCTTTACGCTTTACGTTATTCACTGGGCTTTAGCTCACTGTTTATACATATATGTAGGTTCTCAGCAGCCAGACCAGAGCTAGGAGCGTGGGTTGGTCCCCAGTTTTGTCAAGCCAGCCTATGTGCCTCACTGCGAGGTTCCGAGTTGCCATGCTATGGCTTGGGGTGTTTTTGTGTCCCCCATCGGTCTCCCTACTGTTTTGTACTACTGTTTAGACTGTCTACTGTTTTACTGTACTGTTATCGAGGGATTAGGTCCCCGTACTGAATGTTTGTATATGATTGTATAGACTGTATATAGACTGTACTGTTCTGAACTGTATGAATGCATGAAAAATGTTTTTGGCATACAGATTTTCACAGCTCAATGGACACTAGTTATTTACTGTATTGGCTTCCGCCAGGCCCTGTACTCTGATTTACTGTGTTACTGTTCAGCAGGCCTTCGGTAATCTCGGATTACTGGCCAGTTACGGTGCTAAACCCATAGGGCCGGGTTTGGGTCGTGACAAGTAGTTACTTACTGCAAATTCGAATAACACCTATAAATGTCGAAATGAAGACAGAGAAAATCTTCCGAACAAATTAAACAATCAATTTCTTGTTTTTCTCTTTTCTTGCTCTACATTTACTTTTCCATGAGTAGTTTTTTAACTAAGAATTGTAATTTTCTTTTCCAGTTCTTACTTCGAAGTTGCTAGAACATCAAGGTAACACAAGTGTTAATGGAATTATCAATTATTTTCTGTTTGTCTCTTTCTCCCATTCTTAACTTGATTATTACTACATTCTCTCTACTCATTTACATTGGTTCAAAACTAAGCACACGCAATAAATCCTCTTTATGGAGATAAAAAAAAACTTTTCACATTCACCTCACCTGATCATTAAATAACTTAATTAATATTTATAAGGATTATTTAATGGTGGCTCTATTTGTACCTCAAAAGATTGGTTGGATACCTCAACTTAATAAATAAAAAAAATTACGTCCCTATTCAAAATGACCAAAAGAGTACTTGAAATTCACTTTGCTTGGTTTCTCTTTTCCAAAAGCACTTTTTAGAAAATTCTACTTTCTTGTTTTCTGTGTTTTTTTGTTTTTATTGAATTTTTAAAATATTTTAAACAATTGTTTTTACTTTTAGACACCTAACATAAATATACCTAAAAAGTAAAAAAATTGTAAAAACAACCTTTTAAAAATTCACTAAATACCAAAAATAGAAAAAAAAAATGAGAATTCAGCACATTTTTTGCATTTTTATGTATTTATTAATTTTTTAAAATATTTTTTCACAAATTTTTTACTTTTTAGATACATCTAAGTAAGGTGCATCTAAAAAAGTAAAAAAAATGTTTGAAGTTTTAAAAATATTCACTAAAAACAAAAAAACCGAAAACCAAAAAACTCAATTTTCAAAAACCTTAATCCAAAAAACTCAAACCAAACACACTGATTAGTGTTTTGAACACCCCATCTTATAATTAATCTCAATCTTTCATTCTCTATTCTCTTTTCACTTTTTGCACTTTACATCTTCATATTCAATCCTATTTCTTTTAAAACCAACTTTCTTGCATTTTATTTCATATTAAAATCAACAACAGACAATGAAGAAAAATAAATTCAAGCTATTTTTTTTTATTATAGAAAATGTAAGTTTTTTTGTTCATCGGTCAATGGGTTTTCAAAATTTGTTCAGAAATTCAATATGAAACAAATTATATTTATCCTGAACCTTGTTTCTAATTTTTTTTTTTTTTTATGTGTTTGGTACTGTGTTTTTGAATTATTTGACATTGTTCATTATTTAATATCCGAACAAATTATTTATGTTTGATTGTGTGTTTTCGAACATTTAGGGCTCTTTGGTAACGTTTATATTTATCATTTTTTGTATATTTACATAATTTTTGAAAATTATAAGTAAAAATTCGTTTGGTTTCTATTTTCATTTTTAAAAAGTTATAAATAGACACAAAAGGTTAGTTTTGTTTCCTATTTAATTTGTTTATTTTTATTTTTTTTCATTTCTTTTTCTTTCTTCCACTCTTTCCAACTATCACCCATTGCTCTCTTGCCCAAACCTCAATTTTATTTATTATATATATATAATATTTATTTTCACTCATTTATCATATTACATCTTCTAACTCTCATCAATTATAATGTATTATATTACCTTTAATTTTTATTTTTAAAGTTATAATATGATATGATATGATATGGGGCTGCGGCTGGGACGCGGATAGGGGTAGGGATATAGGCAAGGCATGGGCAGGGGTAGGGGCAAGGGCAGTGCCTCATTTTCACCTCTTCTCATCATTATTGGCTATCATCACTAACAATGGCCTCATTTGTTAACCACCTTCAGCCACCACATCCCTTAACTGTTAACCACCTTTCATTGGTACCAACCGCCTCTTACTGGCGATAACCATCCTTTGGTTACTAATTTTTATTGAAAATCACTTTCAACTACCACTAGTCATTATCTTTTGACCGTTGATAATCACTTTCAACCAACATTTTTTTGTGGCCAATAAACATCTTTAGCCACTGCAAACTACCTCTTATCTAGGGGTGGGCGCGGATCGGTTGCGGCCATGGAACCTCAAATCCGTCATCCGTCCGCCAGATTGGCGGATTGGAGAAAATCAATCCGCATCCGTCCTCCAATCCGGCGGATGTGGATTGAGCGGATTGGCGGTTTGGCGGATGGATGCGAATCGGTTTGGCGGTTTAAAATTTTATAAATTTTCAACATAATTCAACTTGTGCACTTCCTCAAAAAAAAAAAAAAAGAAGAAGAAAGTATTACAGCCAATGACTTAAAAAAATATTACAATCATTGCATGCTTCATCCAAAGTAAGAAAGTTTGAAATTTTAGAATATCACAATCACTGCATGTCTCATCCACATACTACAATCACAGCATGCCTCATCCACATACTACAATCACAGCATGCCGCATCCACATAAGTATTACAATCTGTGATTCTTAAAATAATAAAAACAATTCAAACCACCAAAAACATGAACATAGCAGTAGTAGAGATTGTATGTCTCTGTATTGTTACATCTATATCTTGAAAACAAAAATCAACCAACATATATCATATTTTTTATTTATTATTTTTAGTGATAGATTTAAAAATAAAAAAATATAGATAAATAATACATTTATTTTTTTCAATTAAAAAAAAGATATTCAAGTTGAAAATGTTTTTTTCAATAGAATATTTAAATTTTTTTTTAATTGAAAACACAAACAAAATATTTAAACAAACTGAAAACACAAAGTCTTATAAATTACTAGAAGTGCTCGCGGTTTGGCGGTTCGGTTGCGGCCAAAGGAATCTCAAATCCGCCATCCGTCTGCCAGATTGGCGGATTGGAAAAAATCAATCCGTAACCGTCCGCTTGTCATCACGCATCCGTCCAAAATGCGGCGGATCGGTTCGGTTCAGTCGGTTTTGGCGGATCGGTATATCCACTGCTCACCCCTACTCTTATCGGTGGCAATCACTTTTAGCCATTAACTCGCATTGCCAACAATCATCTCGGGTCACCATTTTCAACCATAGACAATCACCCTCCCTTATCTCCTATTTTTACTTGGTTCAAAATAAAATTTTAAAATACTTATGTAACACCATATTTTTTTATAAACAAAATAAATTTATAAATTTTGCCAAACCACACCTTAATTATCTAAGGTGTTCATATTCCAGTTCTCAACCAAAAAAATATATATATATATTAAATATATTGTATTTGTAGACAAATTACATATGTTGAAAAAAAAAATTTTACATAATTTTAATTTTAAATGTTATCCACGTCCGTTTTTGTCTTTTCCCCTTATTCGCCGGCTCGCCCTATCCACGGCCTCCCCGGCACCACCGCCTCAGCCACGCCCTCACTCGACACTGTCGCTCCACCTCATGTGGTACTCTCATCTCTCTCTCTCCTTGTTGATTTGTGTTGCTTTCTTCTTGCAACTGTATTTGTATATGATCCTTTGGATCCCCATCCTCCAAATCCAGGCTGTCGCTGATATGTGTTAGGGCAAATTTGATCCTGCAAGTCTCAGGTTTCTAATTGTTAGATTTCTTGAAGTTCAGGATTTCTTGCTCTTCCTTTGATTTTTTTTACTTATTATTATTTTAAAAGCACCAACTCACCCCTGCTGCTTTCTACTTGCGTCTAAGAGTTGTGTGACCTCTCCACTTGATTTTCTTCTGAGTTGGATGTTTGTTGGTTTTCAATTTGATGTTCATAGAATTTTTGTTTTTCTGTCTTTGTTTGGATGAATTTTGCAATTGTTGTTGTTTTCTCTTTTTCTTCTACATTTTCCCATATTTAAATTATTTTCCTTCTATTCTATTGCTTCTCTTGATTTTCTATTAAGTTAATGTTGTTGTTGTTGTTGTTGTTTTTTTTTTTTTTTTTTCAATTTCAGATTGAGAAAAAAAACTGTAGAGGACCACAAAACAGAACAGAAATATTGGAGTTTGTTTTCTCTTGCGTTTCAGGTAAAAAAAAATTCACTATGGTTTAGGGTTTTTATTGGCTGCATCTTGCTTTGAACAAATCTCATATATATATATATATATATGCAGAGTGAATTTGGGTTATTTCTTTGTGGGTCATGCATGAGAGACACGGAAATGGTGGTGACTACGGCTAGTGGGTATTGTGCATTGGTTAAAATAATTTTTTGGTTCTTAGAAGCTGCAAGTATATATGTAATTAGTTCAAGCCCACAGAGAAATTGACATTGTTTTTGGAGTAATTACTCATATTGTGTCTTTAGCAAAATTATGTGAAGCATTTGCAAAGACTGCTTTCTGTTTACAAGTTCACAGTTCCCTACAGCTGCACTGTCTTTAGGTTTTTATATCAACCATAGCTAAAGATCTGAAAAGGCAGTTTGTGTATATTTTAGGAATTTTGAGGGGAAAGGGAGATGTCCAGGTTTCGTTGCACTGTTGGCAAGCTTCTCTTAATGCAACAAAGAGAGGTATGCCATCTCAACTTTTAAGATGATGGGTATCTATGTTTATGCATGTTGAGTTTGCAGAACAACTTTCTTGTTTGTTAAGTTAATCTCTAGCTGTCTGCTTGATATGTTTATTGGTTCTTTTGATTTTTATTTATTTATTTTTCAGTGTTTTTTTAAAAAAATAAAAAAA